>CAWUFW010013977.1:0-440644 GCA_963921515.1 Calotriton arnoldi | reverse complement strand
CGCGCTCCCTGAGCGCATCCTGCCAATTTAAAAAATATATATGCTTTTTCTGCCCAGGGGTCCTTGTGGGACCCCTGAGCAGACCTAGGGAGTCAGGGTGTTTCTACCCTGCCCCCTTTGTGCGTTTTGCACACTTTTTTTACTGCTTTCTTGTTCCTCGGTTCTACCGAGGAACAAGATGGCTGCCAACACTTCCTGGTTTGGAGTGTTGACAGCCAATTAGCGAGACAGCTCGTGATCGGGAGGGTGCGCGAATCCGACGTGGCCATAGATATATATGTACTTTTACTTTTGATTTTCTCAGCAACTACTGAACGGATTTACACCATTTATCAAAAGGGTTCTTTCTGAACCAAGAACTACCTCTTTGCCAAATTTGGTGTAATTCCGTTCAGCAGTTCGGGCTGTAGCCGTGTCTAAAGTTTCCTATGGGAAATTGATTTTTTGACTCTTATTTTTTAATTTCTCCGCAACTACTGAACGGATTTACACCATTTAACAAAAGGGTTCTTTCTGAACCAAGAACTACCTCTTTGCCAAATTTGGTGTAATTCCGTTCAGCAGTTCGAGCTGTAGCACGTGTCTAAATTTTCCTATGGGAAAATGAATGGGGAAAACACGTTTTGGGACCCCCTTTTTCTCGGCCTCCGCTTGACGAATCACCCTGAGACTTTCAGGGTAGGAGCGGACCGGAGCGGGCCATAAAGTTTGAAAATTTTGCGAAGATTCGTCAACCGACGCAAGAGTTATTTCAAATAGAATGTCGCGGATTTCCTATGGAAAATAGGTCCAAACTATAACTATCTACTGGCGACCACCAGTAGATAATATATATTCACTGAAAAAACCATAGGTTTCAGACACGTTATAGTTTGAAATTAGCATTTAAAAAACCTTTGAAATTCACTGAAAAAACCATAGGTTTTAGGGACAGTTATAGTTAGTTGGACATTTCACTCGTACAAAACCATAGAAATTCCCCCGTTATAGTTAGTTCAGCTAACTATAACTTGTGCCCCCGCAATGCACTGCTGATGACGTCACATATTACATCACTCATGACATGGTCAGTGACATCACTGATGACATCACTGATGACATCTCAAATGACATCACCGATGACATCGTCCAGTGACTGTGTGTTTCTGTAAAGTTTAAATATGTTTAATATATATAGGGAAAGGCGTATTGAAGAATGAGTGGGTGTATAAGTGTCTGAATGGATGATTTAGTACGTGAGTGACTGACTCTACAAGTGAGTGATTAAACGTATCTTACTGAATGCATGGGTTAGTGACTAAACTGTGTGAATGTCTGTATCCGTCTGTTTGATGGTGTGTAAGTGGATGCATGGATTTGCGAATAGCTACATGAGTGTCTATATGGGTTATTGATTGGTTCTCTGAGTATCTGTATGGCTGCCTGAGTGTTTGTGTGGGTGGGGTGTGTGTGACTCTGTACATAGATGTGTGAGTGGGTGATTCACTGGGTGCATGATTTCAAGAGTGCATCTGTGATGGACTGCTTGGGTGGGTGAGTGTGTGTATGGGTGTGTTAGTGAGTGAATGTATATCTCAGTGGTACATGTGCGAGTAACTACATATGTAAAAGGCAGTATATATGTGTGTTAGAGTATTTAAATGGCTATAAGTGAGAGTGTGTGATAGTGAGAGTGGCTGTATGGATGCGTGTGTGCTTGTATCAGTTATTGTATAAGAGCGTAAGAATGTGCTAGTATTTGTATGAGTAAGTGAGCTGGTATGTGTATAACTGTATAGGTGAGTAAATGGGTATGTGATTAATTTTTGCATGACTGACTAGGTGTGTGAGTACCTCTATGGATGAGTGGAGGTGTGTGAGTGTTTATATAGGTGTATGAGTGCATATGATAGTCCTGAACTGAGTGACTGTAAGTATGAGTGACTGTACGGGTGAGTGAGTGGATGTGTGTGTAGACCTAAGAATCAGTGAGTGGGTATGTAGTTTTTGGTGTTGGAGTGTCTATGGTTTTGAGAATGCCAGTCTGTAATTTAGAGTGGGTGTATCAAAAGTTATATTAGGGTGTGAGAAGATGCATGAAATTATCACATGGATGATGTCATCAGTGATGTCATTTGAGATGTCATCAGTGATGTCATCAGTCATGTCACTGACCATGTCATGAGTGATGTAATATGTGACGTCACCAGCAGTGCATCGCGGGGGCGCGAGTTATAGTTAGCTGAACTAACTATAACGGGGGAATTTCTATGGTTTTGTACGAGTGAAATGTCCAACTAACTATAACTGTCCCTAAAACCTATGGTTTTTTCAGTGAATTTCAAAGGTTTTTTAAATGCTAATTTCTAACTATAACGTGTCTGAAACCTATGGTTTTTTCAGTGCATTTCAAAGGTTTTTTAAATGCTAATTTCTAACTATAACGTGCCTGAAACCTATGATTTTTAAGTGATTTTCAAAGGTTTTTTAAATGCTAGTTTCTAACTATGCCTACAGAGGTAGGACATGTGAAGAAAGAAGAAAAAACGCACAGAAAGAAGCAAAAGATGTGCAGAAAGAACCAACAGAGGAGCAGAAAGAGGCCTTGTTGCAAAATCATCCTGTGCCCACAACTTTTTCAGACGGGTACTGGTGGTAACTGACTCTGACTAACCAGAGCCAGTGCTATGCTAAAAGACACTTAGAATACAGTGAAAACACCTACATTCACTAGGGAACACTATGTGTTGGGGTACTCCTGTGATTAGCATGACCTCCTCTGCAAGTCCCTAGTACATAATAGGGCAGGGGGATTAAAACTACCTCTTAAAACGCGCTACAGGGCACGTTTGCACAGTGGTGAAGGGAGGGGGGCCCGAGGTGACGTGTGCAAAAGCGACCCGTGGCGCGTTTTAAGTTGCGGGATTAAGTCCCCTTGAATCCTGAGGGTCCCTGGGGCCCAACCAGCCCCACAGGTACCTACAGTTAGGACCACAGAGCTGAGTTGCAGAGAGGCGTTCCGAGGCCACGCACCTTTTTTCACCTCTCTGCAACGCAACTCTGTTATGCTTACTGAAGGTACCTGGTGGGCTAGTTGGCCCCAGGGTCCCTCAGGATTCAAAGGGAATTAATTCCCCAACTTAAAATGCACCACAGGGCGTGTTTGCGCACATGTCACCTGAGGCCCCGCCCCCTCCCTTCACCACTATGCAAACGCGCCCCGTGGAGCGTTTTAAGTTGGGGGATTAGTTCACCTTGAATCCTGAGGGTCCCTGGGGCCCAACTAGCCCACCAGGTACTTCCAGTAAGCACCACAGGCCTGCGTTGCAACGCCTGTAACAAATTGTGCAGTTGTGTTTAGGTAGTGAAGAGGGTCGTGCTGGGGGTAGTGTTTTAGGGTTTAGGGTAGTGCAGTGGTGTTTGTGTAGTGTATGGGGTCATGCTGGGGGTAGATTTAGGGTTTAGGGTAGTGCAGTGGTGTTTGGGTAGTGTAGGGAGTCGTGATGGGGAGTGTTTTAGGGTTTAGGGTAGTGCAGTGGTGTTTGGGTAGTGTAGGGGGTCGTGCTGGGGGTAGTGTTTTAGGGTTTAGGGTAGTGCAGTGGTGTTTGGGTAGTGTAGGGGGTCGTGCTGGGGGTAGTGATTTAGGGTAGTGCAGTGGTGTTTGGATAGTGTAGGGGTACTGCTGGGGGTAGTGTTTTAGGGTTTAGGGTAGTGCAATGGTGTTTGGGTAGTGTAGGGGGTACTGCTGGGGGTAGTGTTTTAGGGTTTAGGGTAGTGCAGTGGTGTTTGGGTAGTGTAGGGGTACTGCTGGGGTAGTGTTTTAGGGTTTAGGGTAGTGCAGTGGTGTTTGGGTAGTGTAGGGGTTCGTGCTGGGGGTCATGTTTTAGGGTTTAGGGTAGTGCAGTGGTGTTTGTGTAGTGTAGGGGGTAGTGTTTTAGGGTTTAGGGTAATGCAGAGGTTTTTGTGTAGTGTAGGAGGTCGTGTTTTAGGGTTTAGGGTAGTGCAGTGGTCTTTGGGTAGTGTAGGGGGTCGTGCGGGGGGTAGTGTTTTAGGGATTAGGGTAGTGCATTGGTGTATGGGTAGTGTAGGGGATCATGCGGGGGGTAGAGTTTTAGGGTTTAGGGCAGTGCAGTGGTGTTTGGGTAGTGTAGGGGGTCGTGCTGGGGTGAGTGTTTTAGGGTTTAGGGCAGTGCAGTGGTGTTCGGGTAGTGTAGGGGGTCGTGCTGGGGGAGTGTTTTAGGGTTTAAGGCAGTGCAGTGGTGTTCGGGTAGTGTAGGTGGTCGTGCTGGGGGTAGTGTTTGAGGGTTTAGGGCAGTGCAGTCGTGTTCGGGTAGTGTAGGGGGTCATGCTGGGGGAGTATTTTAGGGTTTAGGGTAGTGCAGTGGTGTTCAGGTAGTGTAGGGGGTCGTGCTGGGGGTAGTGTTCTAGGGTTTAGGGCAGTGCAGTGGTGTTCGGGCAGTGTAGGGGGTCGTGCAGGGGGTGGTGTTTTAGGGTTTAGGGCAGTGCAGTGGTGTTCGGGCAGTGTAGGGGGTCGTGCTGGGGGTGGTGTTTCAGGGTTTAGGGCAGTGCAGTGGTGTTCGGGCAGTGTAGGGGGTCGTGCAGGGGGTGGTGTTTCAGGGATTAGGGCAGTGCAGTGGTGTTCGGGCAGTGTAGGGGGTCGTGCAGGGGGTGGTGTTTCAGGGTTTAGGGCAGTGGTGTTCGGGCAGTGTAGGGGGCGTTGCAGGGGTGGTGTTTCAGGGTTTAGGGCAGTGCAGTGGTGTTCGGGCAGTGTAGGGGGCGGTGCAGGGGGTGGTGTTTCAGGGTTTAGGGCAGTGCAGTGGTGTTCGGGCAGTGTACGGGGTCATGCAGGGGGTGGTGTTTCAGGGTTTAGGGCAGTGTAGTGGTGTTCGGGCAGTGTAGGGGGTCATGCTGGGGCTGGTGTTTCAGGGTTTAGGGCAGTACAGTGGTGTTCGGGCAGTGTAGGGGGTTGTGCTGGGGCTGGTGTTTCAGGGTTTAAGGCAGTGCAGTGGTGTTCGGGCAGTGTAGGTGGTGGTGCTGGGGCTGGTGTTTCAGCGTTTAGGGCAGTGCAGTGGTGTTCCGGCAGTGTAGGGGGTCATGCTGGGGCTGGTGTTTCAGGGTTTAGGGCAGTGCAGTGGTGTTCGGGCAGTGTAGGGGGTCTTGCTGGGGCTGGAATTTCAGAGTCTAGGGCAGTGCAGTGGTGTTCGGGCAGTGTAGGGGGTCTTGCTGGGGCTGGTGTTTCAGGGTTTAGGGCAGTGCAGTGGAGTTCGGGCAGTGTAGGGGGTCGTGCTGGGGGTGGTGTTTCAGGGTTTAGGGCAGTGCAGTGGTGTTCGGGCAGTGTAGGGGGTCGTGCTGGGGCTAGTGTTTCAGGGTTTAGGGCAAAGCAATGGTGTTCAGGCAGTGTAGGGGGTTGTGCTGGAGGTGGTGTTTCAGGGTTTAGGGCAGTGCAGTGGTGTTTGGGCAGTGTAGGGGGTCTTGCTGGGGGTGGTGTTTCAGGGTTTAGGGCAGTGGTGTTCAGGCAGTGTAGGGGGTCTTGCTGGGGGTGATGTTTCAGGGTTTAGGGCAGTGCAGTGGTGTTCCGGCAGTGTAGGGGGTCATGCAGGGGGTGGTGTTTCAGGGTTTAGGACAGTGCAGTGGTGTTTGGGCAGTGAAGGGGGTCGTGCTGGGGGTGGTGTTTCAGGGTTTAGGGCAGTGCAGTGGTGTTTGGGTAGTGTAGGGGGTCGTGCTGGGGGTAGTGATTTAGGGTAGTGCAGTGGTGTTTGGATAGTGTAGGGGGTATTGCTGAGGGTAGTGTTTTAGGGTTTAGGGTAGTGCAATTGTGTTTGGGTAATGTAGGGGTAGTGCTGGGGGTAGTGTTTTAGGGTTTAGGGTAGTGCAGTGGTGTTTGGGTAGTGTAGGGGTACTGCTGGGGGTAGTGTTTTAGGGTTTAGGGTAGTGCTGTGGTGTTTGGGTAGTGTAGGGGTTCGTGCTGGGGTAGTTTTTTAGGGTTTAGGGTAGTGCAGTGGTGTTTGTGTAGTGTAGGGGGTAGTGTTTTAGGGTTTAGGGTAGTGCAGTGGTGTTTGTGCAGTGTAGGAGGTCGTGTTTTAGGGTTTAGGGTAGTGCAGTGGTCTTTGGGTAGTGTAGGGAGTCGTGCAGGGGGTAGTGTTTTAGGGTTTAGGGTAGTGCAGTGGTCTTTGGATAGTGTAGGGGGTCGTGCGGGGAGTAGTGTTTAGGGATTAGGGTAGTGCATTGGTGTTTGGGTAGAGTAGGGGGTCATGCGGGGGGTAGTGTTTTAGGGTTTAGGGCAGTGCAGTGGTGTTTGGGTAGTGTAGGGGGTCGTGCTGGAGGGAGTGTTTTAGGGTTTAGGGCAGGGCAGTGGTGTTTGGGTAGTGTAGGGGGTCGTGCTGGGGGAGTGTTTTAGGGTTTAGGGCAGTGCAGTGGTGTTTGGGTAGTGTAGGGGGTCGTGCTGGGGGAGTGTTTGAGGGTTTAGGGCAGTGCAGTCGTGTTTGGGTAGTGTAGGGGGTCGTGCTGGGGGGAGTGTTTGAGGGTTTAGGGCAGTGCAGTGGTGTTCGGGCAGTGTAGGGGGTCGTGCTGGGGGTCGTGTTTCAGGGTTTAGGGCAGTGCAGTGGTGTTCGGGCAGTGTAGGGGGTCGTGCAGGGGGTGGTGTTTCAGGGATTAGGGCAGTGCAGTGGTGTTCGGGCAGTGTAGGGGGTCGTGCAGGGGGTGGTGTTTCAGGGTTTAGGGGGCAGTGGTGTTCGGGCAGTGTAGGGGGCGGTGCAGGGGGTGGTGTTTCAGGGTTTAGGGCAGTGCAGTGGTGTTCGGGCAGTGTAGGGGGTCATGCTGGGGCTGGTGTTTCAGGGTTTAGGGCAGTGCAGTGGTGTTCGGGCAGTGTAGGGGGTCGTGCTGGGGGTGGTGTTTCAGGGTTTAGGGCAGTGCAGTGGTGTTCGGGCAGTGTAGGGGGTCGTGCAGGGGGTGGTGTTTCAGGGATTAGGGCAGTGCAGTGGTGTTCGGGCAGTGTAGGGGGTCGTGCAGGGGGTGGTGTTTCAGGGTTTAGGGCAGTGGTGTTCGGGCAGTGTAGGGGTCGGTGCAGGGGGTGGTGTTTCAGGGTTTAGGGCAGTGCAGTGGTGTTCGGGCAGTGTAGGGGGCGGTGCAGGGGGTGGTGTTTCAGGGTTTAGGGCAGTGCAGTGGTGTTCGGGCAGTGTACGGGGTCGTGCAGGGGGTGGTGTTTCAGGGTTTAGGGCAGTGTAGTGGTGTTCGGGCATTGTAGGGGGTCATGCTGGGGCTGGTGTTTCATGGTTTAGGGCAGTGCAGTGGTGTTCGGGCAGTGTAGGGGGTCAAGCTGGGGCTGGTGTTTCAGGGTTTAGGGCAGTGCAGTGGTGTTCGGGCAGTGTAGGGGGTCTTGCTGGGGCTGGAATTTCAGAGTCTAGGGCAGTGCAGTGGTGTTCGGGCAGTGTAGGGGGTCTTGCTGGGGCTGGTGTTTCAGGGTTTAGGGCAGTGCAGTGGTGTTCGGGCAGTGTAGGGGGTCGTGCTGGGGGTGGTGTTTCAGGGTTTAGGGCAGTGCAGTGGTGTTCGGGCAGTGTAGGGGGTCGTGCCAGGGCTAGTGTTTCAGGGTTTAGGGCAAAGCAATGGTGTTCAGGCAGTGTAGGGGGTTGTGCTGTAGGTGGTGTTTCAGGGTTTAGGGCAGTGCAGTGGTGTTTGGGCAGTGTAGGGGGTCTTGCTGGGGGTGGTGTTTCAGGGTTTAGGGCAGTGGTGTTCAGGCAGTGTACGGGGTCTTGCTGGGGGTGATGTTTCAGGGTTTAGGGCAGTGCAGTGGTGTTAGGGCAGTGTAGGGGGTCGTGCTGGGGGTGGTGTTTCAGGGTTTAGGGCAGTGCAGTGGTGTTCCGGCAGTGTAGGGGGTCATGCAGGGGGTGGTGTTTCAGGGTTTAGGGCAGTGCAGTGGTGTTTGGGCAGTATAGGGGGTCGTGCTGGGGGTGGTGTTTCAGGGTTTAGGGCAGTGCAGTGGTGTTTGGGTAGTGTAGGGGGTCGTGCTGGGGGTAGTGATTTAGGGTAGTGCAGTGGTGTTTGGATAGTGTAGGGGTATTGCTGGGGGTAGTGTTTTAGGGTTTAGGGTAGTGCAGTGGTGTTTGGGTAATGTAGGGGGTAGTGCTGGGGGTAGTGTTTTACGGTTTAGGGTAGTGCAGTGGTGTTTGGGTCATGTAGGGGGTACTGCTGGGGGTAGTGTTTTAGGGTTTAGGGTAGTGCTGTGGTGTTTGGGTAGTGTAGGGGTTCATGCTGGGGGTAGTGTTTTAGGGTTTAGGGTAGTGCAGTGGTGTTTGTGTAGTGTAGGGGGTAGTGTTTTAGGGTTTAGGGTAGTGCAGTGGTGTTTGTGCAGTGTAGGAGGTCGTGTTTTAGGGTTTAGGGTAGTGCAGTGGTCTTTGGGTAGTGTAGGGAGTCGTGCGGGGGTAGTGTTTTAGGGTTTAGGGTAGTGCAGTGGTCTTTGGATAGTGTAGGGGGTCGTGCGGGGAGTAGTGTTTAGGGATTAGGGTAGTGCATTGGTGTTTGGGTAGAGTAGGGGGTCATGCGGGGGGTAGTGTTTTAGGGTTTAGGGCAGTGCAGTGGTGTTTGGGTAGTGTAGGGGGTCGTGCTGGGGGAGTGTTTTAGGGTTTAGGGCAGTGCAGTGGTGTTCGGGTAGTGTAGGGGGTCGTGCTGGGGGGAGTGTTTGAGGGTTTAGGGCAGTGCAGTCGTGTTCGGGTAGTGTAGGGGGTCGTGCTGGGGGGAGTGTTTGAGGGTTTAGGGCAGTGCAGTGGTGTTCGGGCAGTGTAGGGGGTCGTGCTGGGGGTGGTGTTTCAGGGTTTAGGGCAGTGCAGTGGTGTTCGGGCAGTGTAGGGGGTCGTGCAGGGGGTGGTGTTTCAGGGTTTAGGGCAGTGCAGTGGTGTTCGGGCAGTGTTGGGGGTCGTGCAGGGGGTGGTGTTTCAGGGTTTAGGGCAGTGCAGTGGTGTTCGGGCAGTGTAGGGGGTCCTGCTGGGGCTGGTGTTTCAGGGTTTAGGGCAGTGCAGTGGTGTTCGGGCAGTGTAGGGGGTTGTGCTGGGGCTGGTGTTTCAGGGTTTAGGACAGTGCAGTGGTGTTCGGGCAGTGTAGGTGGTGGTGCTGGGGCTGGTGTTTCAGGGTTTAGGGCAGTGCAGTGGTGTTCGGGCAGTGTAGGGGGTCATGCTGGG
This sequence comes from Calotriton arnoldi, assembly GCA_963921515.1. NCBI lineage: Eukaryota > Metazoa > Chordata > Amphibia > Caudata > Salamandridae > Calotriton > Calotriton arnoldi. The sequence continues at coordinate 431,495 of CAWUFW010013977.1, read as the reverse complement.
GCTGGTGTTTCAGGGTTTAGGGCAGTGCAGTGGTGTTCGGGCAATGTAGGGGGTCTTGCTGGGGCTGGTGTTTCAGAGTCTAGGGCAGTGCAGTGGTGTTCGGGCAGTGTAGGGGTCTTGCTGGGGCTGGTGTTTCAGGGTTTAGGGCAGTGCAGTGGTGTTTGGGTAGTGTAGGGGGTCGTGCTGGGGGAGTGTTTTAGGGTTTAGGGCAGTGCAGTGGTGTTCGGGTAGTGTAGGGGGTCGTGCTGGGGGGAGTGTTTGAGGGTTTAGGGCAGTGCAGTCGTGTTCAGGTAGTGTAGGGGGTCGTGCTGGGGCTGGTGTTTCAGGGTTTAGGACAGTGCAGTGGTGTTCGGGCAGTGTAGGTGGTGGTGCTGGGGCTGGTGTTTCAGGGTTTAGGGCAGTGCAGTGGTGTTCGGGCAGTGTAGGGGGTCATACTGGGGCTGGTGTTTCAGGGTTTAGGGCAGTGCAGTGGTGTTCGGGCAATGTAGGGGGTCTTGCTGGGGCTGGTGTTTCAGAGTCTAGGGCAGTGCAGTGGTGTTCGGGCAGTGTAGGGGGTCTTGCTGGGGCTGGTGTTTCAGGGTTTAGGGCAGTGCAGTGGTGTTAGGGCAGTGTAGGGGGTCGTGCTGGGTCGAGTGTTTCAGGGTTTAGGCCAGAGCAATGGTGTTCAGGCAGTGTAGGGGGTTGTGCTGGAGGTGGTGTTTCAGGGTCTAGGGCAGTGCAGTGGTGTTCTGGCAGTGTAGGGGGTCATGCTGGGGGTGGTGTTTCAGGGTTTAGGGCAGTGGTGTTCAGGCAGTGTAGGGGGTCTTGCTGGGGGTGATGTTTCAGGGTTAAGGGCAGTGCAGTGGTGTTCGGGCAGTGTAGGGGATCGTGCTGGGGGTGGTGTTTCAGGGTTAAGGGCAGTGCAGTGGTGTTTGGGCAGTGTAGGAGGTTGTGCTGGGGGTGGTGTTTCAGGGTTTAGGGCAGTGCAGTGGTGTATCGGGCAGTGTAGGGGATCGTGCTGAGGGGTGGTGTTTCAGGGTTTAGGGCAGTGCAGTGGTGTTCGGGCAGTGTAGGGGGTCGTGCAGGGGGTGGTGTTTCAGGGTTTAGGGCAGTGCAGTGGTGTTTGGGCAGTGTAGGGGGTTGTGCAGGGGGTGGTGTTTCAGGGTTTAGGGCAGTGCAGTGGTGTTCTGGCAGTGTAGGGGGTCGTGCAGGGGGTCGTGTTTCAGGGTTTAGGGCAGTGCAGTGGTGTTCCGGCAGTGTAGGGGGTCGTGCAGGGGGTGGTGTTTCAGGGTTTAGGGCAGTGCAGTGGTGTTTGGGCAGTGTAGGGGGTCATGCTGGGGGTGGTGTTTCAGGGTTTAGGGCAGTGCAGTGCAGTGGTGTTCGGGCAGTGTAGGGTGTCGTGCTGAGGGGTGGTGTTTCAGGGTTTAGGGCAGTGCAGTGGTGTTCGGGCAGTGTAGGGGGTCGTGAAGGGGGTGGTGTTTCAGGGTTTAGGGCAGTGCAGTGGTGTTTGGGCAGTGTAGGGGGTCATGCAGGGGGTGGTGTTTCAGGGTTTAGGGCAGTGCAGTGGTATTCGGCCAGTGTAGGTGGTCTTGCTGGGGGTGGTGTTTCAGGGTTTAGTGCAGTGGTGTTCGGGCAGTGTAGAGGGTCTTGCTGGGGGTGGTGTTTCAGTGTTTAGGGCAGTGCAGTGGTGTTCGGGCAGTGTAGGGGGTCTTGCTGGGGCTGGTGTTTCAGGGTTTAGGGCAATGCAGTGGTGTTCGGGCAGTGTAGGGGGTCGTGCTGGGGCTGGTGTTTGAGGGTTTAGGGCAGTGCAGTGGTGTTAGGGCAGTGTAGGGGGTTGTGCTGGGGCTGGTGTTTCAGGGTTTAGGGCAGTGCAGTGGTGTTCGGGCAGTATACGGGGTTGTGCTGGGGCTGGTGTTTCAGGGTTTAGGGCAATGCAGTGGTGTTCGGGCAGTGTAGGGGGTCGTACTGGGGGTGGTGTTTCATGGTTTAGGGCAGTGCAGTGGTGTTCGGGCAGTGTAGGGGGTCGTGCTGGGGCTGGTGTTTCAGGGTTTAGGGCAGTGCAGTGGTGTTTGGGCAGTGTAGGGGGTCATGCTGTGGCTGGTGTTTCAGGGTTTTGGGCAGAGCAGTGGTGTTCCGGCAGTGTAGGGGGTCGTGCTGGGGGTGGTGTTTCAGGGTTTAGGGCAGTGCAGTGGTGTTCGGGCAGTGTAGGGGGTCTTGCTGAGGGTGGTGTTTCAGGGTTTAGGGGCAGTGGTGTTCGGGCAGTGTAGGGGGTCTTGCTGGGGGTGATGTTTCAGGGTTTAGGGCAGTGCAGTGGTGTTCGGGCAGAGTAGGGGTTCTTGCTGGAGGTAGTGTTTCAGGGTTTAGGGCAGTGCAGTGGTGTTCGTGCAGTGTAGGGTGTCGTGCTGGGGGTGGTGTTTCAGGGTTTAGGGCAGTGCAGTAGTGTTTGGGCAGTGTAGGGGGTCGTGCAGGGGGTGGTGTTTCAGGGTTTAGGGCAGTGCAGTGCAGTGGTGTTCGGGCAGTGTAGGGGGTCGTCCTTGGGGTGGTGTTTCAGGGTTTAGGGCAGTGCAGTGGTGTTCGGGCAGTGTAGGGGGTCTTTCTGGGGGTGATGTTTCAGGGTTTAGGGCAGTGCAGTGGTGTTCAGGCAGTGTAGGGGGTCTTGATGGGGGTAGTGTTTCAGGGTTTAGGGCAGTGCAGTGGTGTTCGTGCAGTGTAGGGGGTCGTGCTGCGGATGGTGTTTCAGTGTTTAGGGCAGTGCAGTAGTGTTCGGGCAGTGTAGGGGTTCGTGCAGGGGGTGGTGTTTCAGGGTTTAGGGCAGTGCAGTGGTGTTCGGGCAGTGTAGGGGGTCGTGCTGGGGGTGGTGTTTCAGAGTTTAGGGCAGTGCAGTGGTGTTCAGGCAGTGTAGGGGGTCATGCTGAGGCTGGTGTTTTACGGTTTAGGGCAGTGCAGTGGTGTTCGGGCAGTGTAGGGGGTCGTGCTGGGGCTGGTGTTTCAGGGTTTAGGGCAGTGCAGTGGTGTTCGGGCAGTGTAGGTGGTCATGCTGGGGCTGGTGTTTCAGGGTTTAGGGCAGTGCAGTGGTGTTCGGGCAGTGTAGGGGGTCTTGCTGGGGGTGGTGTTTCAGGGTTTAGGGCAGTGGTGTTCGGGCAGTGTAGGGGGTCTTGCTGGGGGTGATGTTTCAGGGTTTAGGGCAGTGCAGTGGTGTTCGGGCAGTGTAGGGGGTCTTGCTGGGGGTAGTGTTTCAGGGTTTAGGGCAATGCAGTGGTGTTTGTGCAGTGTAGGGGGTCGTGCTGGGGGTGGTGTTTCAGGGTTTAGGGCAGTGCAGTAGTGTTCGGGCAGTGTAGGGGGTCGTGCAGGGGGTGGTGTTTCAGGGTTTAGGGCAGTGCAGTGGTGTTCGGTCAGTGTAGGGTGTCGTGCAGGGGGTGGTGTTTCAGGGTTTAGGGCAGTGCAGTGGTGTTCGGGCAGTGTAGGGGGTCGTGCTTGGGCTGGTGTTTCAGGGTTTAGGGCAGTAAAGTGGTGTTCGGGCAGTGTAGGGGGTCTTGCTGGGGGTGGTGTTTCAGGGTTTAGGGCAGTGGTGTTCGGGAAGTGTAGGGGGTCTTGCTGGGGGTGATGTTTCAGGGTTTAGGGCAGTGCAGTGGTGTTCGGGCAGTGTAGGGTGTCTTGCTGGGGGTAGTGTTTCAGGGTTTAGGGCAGTGCAGTGGTGTTCGTGCAGTGTAGGGGGTCTTGCTGGTGGTAGTGTTTCAGGGTTTAGGGCAGTGCAGTGGTGTTCGGGCAGTGTAGGGGGTCATGCTGGGGGTGGTGTTTCAGGGTTTAGGGCAGTGCAGTGGTGTTCGGGCAGTGTAGGAGGTTGTGAAGGGGGTGGTGTTTCAGGGTTTAGGACAGTGCAGTGGTGTTCGGGCAGTGTAGGGGGTCATGCTAGGGGTGGTGTTTCAGGGTTTAGTGCAGTGGTGTTCGGGCAGTGTAGGGGGTCATGCAGGGGCTGGTGTTTCAGGGTTTAGGGCAGTGCAGTGGTGTTCGGGCAGTGTAGGGGGTCGTGCTGGGGGTAGTGTTTTAGGGTTTAGGGTAGTGCAGTGGTGCTTGTGTAGTGTAGGGGGTCGTGCTGGGGTTAGTGTTTTAGGGTTTAGGGTAGTGCAGTGGTGTTTGTGTAGTGTAGGGGGTCATGTTTTAGGGTAGTGCAGTGGTGTTTGGGTAGTGTATGGGGTCGTGCTGGGGGTAGTGTTTTAGGATTTAGGGTAGTGCAGTGGTGTTTGGGTAGTGTAGGGGGTCTTGCTGGGGGTAGTGTTTTAGGGTTTAGGGTAGTGTAGTGGTGTTTGTGTAGTGTAGGGGGTCGTGCTGGGGGTTGTGTTTTAGAGTTTAGGGTAGAGCAGTGGTGCTTGTGTAGTGTAGGGGGTCGTGCTGGGGGTAGTGATTTAGGGTTTAGGGTAGTGCAGTGGTGTTTGTGTAGTATAGGGGTCATGTTTTAGGGTAGTGCAGTGGTGTTTGGGTAGTGCAGGGGTCGTGCTGGGGGTAGTGTTTTAGGATTGAGGGTAGTGCAGTAGTGTTTGGGTAGTGTAGGGGGTCGTGCTGGGGGTAGTGTTTTAGGGTTTAGGGTAGTGCCGTGGTGTTTGTTTAGTGTAGGGGGTCATGCTGGGGGTAGTGTTTTAGGATTGAGGGTAGTGCAGTAGTGTTTGGGTAGTGTAGGGGGTTGTGCTGGGGGTAGTGTTTTAGGGTTTAGGGTAGTGCAGTGGTGTTTTTGTAGTGTAGGGGGTCATGTTTTAAGATGCAACGCTCCAATACCTGACCAGTCTGCACTACATAAAACTGCAAAAAAACTAAAAATAAAAAGTGTTTTGCACACTTTTGTCATTGGGCTATATGTGGGCTACATCTGGGTAATATATGTGCTACATTTGGGCTCTTTTTTCACTGGTGGCCATCTTGGAAGACTTCTTTGTTATGAAGTTTCCTAATTTCCTCATTTACTGCAGTCTCCTCAGTAGGAAATGCTTTCAGTTTTTTACTTTGATTCCATCAAGAAGGCATTCAGATGTGTCTCACATTTGCCATAAATTCAGAATGTTAGCACTCTAGTTGCTCATTAGATCACTGTAGTAAAGCTACTGCTCACCAGGGAGTTAACTGGAAGTCTGCTGCTGGTATTGAAAGTGATTGTTTCAGTCTGCATGTCAGAATTTTCTAATGAAATAGAAGAGGATTTGAGATCTCACTTAAAACATGCCCTAATTTTTCTTTCTGCAGCACTAACCACATTTTCTATTTCAAAAGAACCCCCTCATTTTGTTCCTTTTTAAATTAAATGTTTTAAGTGTTACCGGTTTATTCCAATCAAGATGGCTTCAGGTGTGCCATACTTTTGTCATAAGTAAGGCTGTTAGCGCTCTAGTTGTTCTTTAGAACACTCTGGGAAGCTGCAGAAGAACACAAAGGCATCAACTGGCAGGCTGCTCCTGTTGAAATATAACAGGAAGATATTTGAGATCTCACTTAAAACATGCCCTAATTTTTCTTTCTGCAGCACTAACCATAATTTCTATTTCAAAAGAACCCCCTCATTTTGTTCCTTTTTAAATTAAATGATTTAAGTGTTACCGGTTTATTCCAATCAAGATGGCTTCAGGTGTGCCATACTTTTGTCATAAGTAAGGCTGTTAGCGCTCTAGTTGTTCTTTAGAACACTCTGGGAAGCTGCAGTAGAACACAAAGGCATCAACTGACAGGCTGCTCCTGTTGAAATATAACAGGAAGATATTTGAAATCACACTTGAAACATGTCCTAATTTTTCTTTCTACAGCACTAACCATAATTTCTATGACAAAATGAACCCCATCATTTTGTTCCTTTTTAAATTAAATGTTTTAAGTGTTACCAGTTTATTCCAATCAAGATGGCTTCAGGTGTGCCATACTTTTGTCATAAGTAAGGCTGTTAGCTCTCTAGTTGTTCTTTAGAACACTCTGGGAAGCTGCAGTAGAACACAAAGGAATCAACTGACAGTCTCTGCCCTTGTTGGATGTACATGTTTTACTGAGAATGTCAGACTTCATTCTCACATGACTGCGACAGATAATGTGAATTTACAGAAAATATGCTCTCATTTTAGCTTCTGGAGCACCTTCCAAAACTGTATGGGACAAGCATGTGAAAATAGTTTTCTCTCAAACATGATTCATGATATCCCAGCAGAAGGTTTTTCACAGGGTAAAATCACCTTAGAACACACCACAATTCCTGAAATTAGTATGGTACCATCAACAAATGAATTCTAATGTAACTAAAGTCTGTTATCACCCTTTATAGTTCTCCTTTTGGTAACCCTCAAAATCTTTAATTCACTACAATGCATTTCAATGGGGTACTATCATCTATATTGGTCTCAAGATGGCTGCCAGCAATTCCAGGATGAAGTGCTGACAGCCAATCAGATCTCACGATGACATGTGTAGTTAGGCTCCGCCCAGATATATATGTGATTTTACTTTTGATTTTCTCAGGAACTACTGAACGGATTTACACCATTTAAGCAAAAGGCACGACACTGAACCAAGGGCTACCTCTTTGCCAAATTTGGTGTAATTCCGTTCAGCAGTTCGGGCTGTAGCTGCGACTAAAGGTTCTTATGGAAAAATGAATGGGGAAAACACGTTTTGGGACCCCCCTTTTTTCTCGGCCCCCGCTTGACGAATCACCCCGAGACTTTCAGGATAGGATCGGACCGGAGCGCCCCAACAAGTTGGAAACTTTCGCGAAGATTCGTCAACCGGCGCCAACGTTATTTCAAATAGAATGTTGCGGATTTCCTATGGAAAATAGGTCCTAACTATAACTATCTACTGGTGACCGCCAGTTGGCGGTCGCCAGTAGATAGTTATAGTTAGGACCTATTATCCATAGGAAATTCGTAACATTCTTTTCCCATTAACTTTGGCGCCGGTTGACGAATCTTCGCGAAATTTTCAAAACTAATGGCCCGCTCCGGTCCGCTCCTATCTTGAAAGTTTCGGGGTGATTCATCAAGCAGGGGCCAAGAAAAAAGGGGGGTCCCAAAACATGTTTTCTCCATGTTAATTCCCATAGGAAATTTTAGACACGGCTACAGCCCGAACTGCTGAACGGAATTACACCAAATTTGGCAAAAAGGTAGCGCTTGGTTCAGAAAGCGACCTTTTTTTTTAAATGGTGTAAATCCGTTCAGTAGTTGCGGAGAAATTAAAAAAATAAGAGTCAAAAAATCAATTTCCCATAGGAAACTTTATGCAAGGCTACAGCCAAAACTGCTGAACGGAATTACACCAAATTTGGTAAAAAGGTAGTGCTTGGTTCAGAAAGCACCCTTTTTAAAAATGGTGTAAATCCGCTCAGTAGTTGCTGAGAAAATCCAAAATAAAAGTTTCAATATTTAGAGGCACGGAGGATCCGCGCACCCTCCCGACCACGAGCTGCATGCTAATTGGCTGTCAACACTCCAAACCAGGAAGTGTTGGCAGCCATCTTGTGACTCAGTAGATCCGAGTCACAAGAAAAGAGTAAAACAAACGTGAAAAAAAAGGAAAGGGGGCAGGGTAGAAACACCCTGACCCCCTAGGCCTGCTTAGGGGGTCCCACAAGGACCCCCAGGGCCCAAAAAAGCATTTAAAAAAAAAAAAAATCAGCGAGATTCGCGCACCCAGCGCGAATTTCGGCCCAAAATAAAAAAAAAACGAAGCGCGGGCTTGGGGACCTCGGGCTTGGGGACCCCCCACGGTCCCCAACTAGAGGCCAGGCCCCAGGGGATGGGGTCCCCGGGGCTGGAAGTGGCCCGGGAGGATGGCCACGTGGCCCCCCTCCGCCCAAAAAATAAAAAAAATAAGAAATAAAGGCCGTCCCCGGGGGATGGGGTCCCCGGGGCCAATAGAGGCCTCAGGAGGGGGGCCACGCAGCCCCCCTCCTTTAGAAATAATAAAAATAGACGGCCATGCCCCGGGGGATAGGGTCCCCGGGGCCGGAATTGGCCACGGGAGGGGGGCCCACGCGGCCCCCTTACCGTTTACATTTTTTTTTTTTGTTAAAAAGGGGTCAGGCCCTGGGAATGGGGTCCCCAGGGCCCAAAAAAGGAAAAAGAAGGGGAACCACACAGCCCACCGTCTAAAAAAAAAAAAAAAAAAGACGCGATCATGCCTGAGGCCCCGCCCCCACCCTTCACCACTCTGCAAACGCGCCCTGTGGCGCGTTTTAAATTGGGGAATTCATTCCCCTTCAATACTGGGGGTCCCTGGGGTACAACCAGCCCACCAGGTACCTCCAGTAAGTGCCACAGGGCTGCGTTGCAGAGAGGTGGTCCAGGCCACGCCCCTTTTTACACCTCTCTGCAACGCAGCTCTGTGCCACTTACTGGAGGTACCCGGTGGGCTAGTTAGCGCGCGTTTGCACAGTGGTGCAGGGAGGGGGAGGGGCCTGAGGTGACATGTGTGCAAACACGCCGTGTGGCATGTTTTAAGTTGGGGGATTAAGTCCCCTTGAATCCTGAGGGTCCCTGGGGTCCAACTAGCCCACCAGGTACCTCCAGTAAGCGCCACAGAGCTGCGTTGCAGAGAGGTGTAAAAGGGGCGTGGCCTCAGACCACCTCTCTGCAACGCAGGCCTGTGGCGCTTACTGGAAGTACCTGGTGGGCTAGTTGGGCCCCAGGGACCCTCAGGATTCAAGGTGACCTAATCCCCCAACTTAAAACACGCCACGGGGTGCGTTTGCACAGTGGTGAAGGGAGGGGGCGGGGCCTGAGGTGACATGTGTGCAAACACGCCCTGTGGCATGTTTTAAGTTGGGGGATTAAGTCCCCTTGAATCCTGAGGGTCCCTGGGGTCAAACTAGCCCACCAGGTACCTCCAGTAAGCGCCACAGAGCTGTGTTGCAGAGAGGTGCAAAAAGGGGCATGGCCTCGGACCACCTCTCTGCAACGCAGGCCTGTGGTGCTTAGTGTACGCACCTGGTGGGCTAGTTGGGCCCCAGGGACCCTCAGGATTCAAGGTGACCTAATCCCCCAACTTAAAACGCGCCACGGGCGCGTTTGCACAGTGGTGAAGGGAGGGGCGGGGCCTCAGGTGACATGTGCGCAAACACGCCCTGTGGTGCTTTTTAAGTTGGGGAATTAATTCCCCTTGAATCCTGAGGGACCCTGGGTGCCAACTAGCCCACCAGGTACCTTCAGTAAGCACAACAGAGTTGCGTTGCAGAGAGGTGAAAAAAGGTGCGTGGCCTCGGACCGCCTCTCTGCAACTCAGCTCTGTGGTGCTAACTGTAGGTACCTGGTGGGCTAGTTGGGCCCCAGGGACCCTCAGGATTCAAGGGGACTTAATCCTGCAACTTAAAATGCGCCACGGGGCGCGTTTGCACACATGTCACCTCAGGCCCCCCCCTCCCTTCACCACTGTGCAAACGCGCCCCGTAGCGCGTTTTAAGAGGTAGTTTTAATCCCCCTGCCCTATTATGTACTAGGGCCTTACAGAGGAGGTCATGCTAATCACAGGGGTACCCCAACGCATAGTGTTTCCTAGTGTATGTAGGTGTTTTCACTCTATTCTAAGTGTCTTTTAGAATAGCACTGGCTTTAGGCCTGGTTATTCAGAGTCAGTTACCACCAGTACCCGTCTGAAAAAGTTGTGGGCACAGGATAATTTTGCAACAAGGCCTCTTTCTGCTCCTCTGTTGGTTCTTTCTGCACATGTTTTGCTTCTTCCTGCACTTTTCTTCGTATTTGTGGACTTCTGTTGCTTCTTTCTGCATTTCTTTTGATTCTTTCTGTGCATTTTTTCTTCTTTCTTCACATGTCCTACCTCTGTAGGCATAGTTAGAAACTAGCATTTAAAAAACCTTTGAAATTAACTGAAAAAACCATAGGTTTCAGGCACGTTATAGTTAGAAATTAGCATTTAAAAAACCTTTGAAATTCACTGAAAAAACCATAGGTTTCAGGCACGTTATAGTTAGAAATTAGCATTTAAAAAACCTTACAAATTCACTGAAAAAAACGTACGTTTCAGGGGCGTTATAGTTGATTGGACATTTCACTCATACAAAACCCGTGAAATTCCCCCGTTATAGTTAGTTCAGCTAACTATAACTCGCGCCCCCGCAATGCACTGCTGATGACGTCACATATTACATCACTCATGACATGGTCAGTGACATCACTGATGACATCACTGATGACATCTCAAATGACATCACTGATGACATCACTGATGACATCATCCGTGTGAAAATTTCATGCATCTTCTCACACCCTAATATAACTTTTGATACACCCACTTTAAATTACAGACTACCATTCTCAAAACCATAGACACTCCAACACCAATAACTACATACCCACTCACTGATTCTTAGGTCTACACACACATCCAGTCACTCACCCGTACAGTCACTCATACTTATGGTCACTCAGTACAGAACTATCATATGCAATCATACACCTATATAGACACTCACACACCGCCACTCATCCATAGAGGGACTCACACACCTAGTCAGTCATGGAAATAATTAATCACACTGCCATTTACTCAGATATACAGTTATACACACACCAGCTCAATTACTCATACAAATACTAGCACATTCTTACGCTCTTATACAATCAATGATACAAGCACACACTCATCCATACAGCCACTCTCACAATAACGCACTCTCATTTGTAGCCAATTATGTACTCCAACACACATATATACTACTTTTCACATATGTAGTTACTCACACATGTACCACTGAGATATACATTCACTCACTAACACACCCATACACACACTCACCCACCCATACAGTCCATCACAGATGCACACTTGAAACCATGGACCCAGTGAATCACCCACTCACACATCTATGCTCAGAGTCACACACACCCCACCCACACAAACACTCAGGCACCCATACAGATACTCAGACAACAAATCAATAACCCATATAGACACTCATGTAGCTATTTGCAAACCCATGCAGTCGCTTACACACCAACAGACACACGGATACAGACATTCACACAGTTTACTCACTAACCCATGCATTCAGAAAGATATGTTTAATCACTCACTTATAGAGTCAGTCACACACTACCCTGCCCCCTTTGTGCGTATTGCGCACTTTTTTTACTGCTTTCTTGTTCCTCGGTTCTACCGAGGAACAAGATGGCTGCCAACACTTCCTGATTTGGAGTGTTGACAGCCAATTAGCATGCAGCTCGTGGTCGGGAGGGTGCGCGGATCCTCCGTGCCTCTAAATATTGAAACTTTTATTTTGGATTTTCTCAGCAACTACTGAACGGATTTACACCATTTTTAAAAAGGGTGCTTTCTTGACCAAGCACTACCTTTTTGCCAAATTTGGTGTAATTTTGTTCATCAGTTTTGGCTGTAGCCTTGCATAAAGTTTCCTATGGGAAATTGATTTTTTCACTCTTATTTTTTGAATTTCTCCACAACTACTGAACAGATTTACACCATTTAAAAAAAAGGTCGCTTTCTGAACTAAGCGCTACCTTTTTGCAAAATTTGGTGTAATTCCGTTCAGCAGTTCGGGCTGTAGCCGTGGCTAAAATTTCCTATGGGAATTAACATGGAGAAAACGGAGAAAACTCGTTTTGGGACTCTCCTTTTTTCTCGGCCGCCGCTTGATGAATCACCCCGACACTTTCAAGACAGGAGCGGACCAGAGCGCCCCACTAGTTTTGAAAATTTTGCGATGATTCGTCAAACGACGCCAAACTTATTGGGAATAGAATGTTGCGGATTTCCTATGGATAAAGGTCCTAACTATAACTATCTACTGGCGACCGCCAGTAGATAATATATATAAATATATATATATTTATATATATATTCACTGAAAAAACCATATGTTTCAGACACGTTATAGTTAGAAATTTGCATTTAAAAAACCTTTGAAATTCACTGAAAAAACCATAGGTTTTAGGGACAGTTATAGTTAGTTGGACATTGCACTCGTACAAAACCCGTGAAATTTCCCTGTTATAGTTAGTTCAGCTAACTATAACTCGCGCCCCCGCAATGCACTGCTGATGACGTCACATATTACATCACTCATGACATGGTCAGTGACATCACTGATGACATCACTGATGACATCTCAAATGACATCACTGATATCATGCAGTGACTGTGTGTTTCTATAAAGTTTAAATATGTTTAATATATATGCCAAGGTGTATTTAATAATGAGTGGGTGTATAAGTGTCTGGATGGATGATTTAGTAGGTGTGTGACTGACTCTATAAGTGAGTGATTAAACGTATCTTACTAAATGCATGGGTTAGTGACTAAACTGTGTGAATGTCTTTATCCGTCTGTCTGTTGGTGTGTAAGTGGCTGCATGGGTTTGTAAATAGCTACATGAGTGTCTATATGAGTTATTGATTGGTTGTCTGAGTATCTGTATGGGTGCTTGAGTGTTTGTGTGGATGGGGTGTGTGTGACTGCACATAGATGTATCAGTGGGTGATACACTGGGTGCATGGTTTCAAGAGTGCATCTGTGATGGACTGTATGGGTGGGTGAGTGTGTGTATGGGTGTGTTAGTGAGTGAATGTATATCTCAGTGGTACATGTGTGAGTAACTACATATGTGAAAGGCAGTATATATGTGTGTTGGAGTATATAAATGGGTATAAGTGAGAGTGTGTGATTGTGAGAGTGGTTGTATGGATGAGTGTGTACTTGTATTAGTGATTGTATAAGAGCGTAAGAATGTGCTAGTATTTGTATGAGTAAGTGAGCTGGTGTGTGTATAACTGTATAGGTGAGTAAATGGCAGTGTGATTAATTATTTGCATGACTGACTAGGTGTGTGAGTACCTCTATGGATGAGTGGCGGTGTGTGAGTGTCTATGTAGGTGTATGAGTGCATATGATAGTCCTGTACTGAGTGACCGTAAGTATGAGTGACTGTACAGGTGAGTGAGTGGATGTGTGTGTAGACCTAAGAATCAGTGAGTGGGTATGTAGTTATTGGTGTTGGAGTGTCTATGGTTTTGAGAATGGCAGTCTGTAATTTAGAGTGGGTGTATCAAAAGTTTTATTAGGGTGTGAGGAGGTGCATCAGATTATCACGTGGATGATGTCATCAGTGATGTCATCAGTGATGTCATTTGAGATGTCATCAGTGATGTCATCAGTGATGTCACTGACCATGTCATGAGTGATGTAATATGTGACGTCATCAGCAGTGCATTGCGGGGGCGGGAGTTATAGTTAGCTGAACTAACTATAACGGGGGAATTTCACGGGTTTTGTACGAGTGCAATGTCCAACTAACTATAACTGTCCCTAAAACCTATGGTTTTTTCAGTGAATTTCAAAGGTTTTTTAAATGCAAATTTCTAACTATAACATGTCTGAAACCTATGGTTTTTTCAGTGAATATATATATGTTTTAACCATCCTGCACAGCAGCCATGCTACTATACAGCATGGCTGCAAATCATTATCAAAGTGAGCAATGCCCATGCTGTACAACATGAACAAAAGCCATTGGCAGCCCCAATAGGTCTCAAAGGTGGGCCCTTTTGGCTTTGCCAATGCTTTTTCATGCTGGGTCTCTATAAGCTATTCTGTCCCTTCCACGACTGTGACTGGCGGACGCTGTGAGTCTATCCTATGTATACAAAAAACAAAGTCTCTACTGGAAATTATTTCACATGGCCAATTCAGAAACAGATTTAATCATAACGAGAAATGGAAATAAGGGAGACCAAAGGAAATTCGTGAAGAAAAAAGGTTCTTATTTACAAGTAGTTATAACAGCACTACAGTACATTGTATGTAATAGTAACCAAAAGTGGGTTGTGCACTGAATGTGCTAGTGATAGTGAACAGCGCAGTGACACAAGAGCAAGTGAATGAACAGCGTGAACGGCGCAAAAAGTTCAACAAAATTGTGGTCAATAACAAGGAAAATATATACAAGGAAAGTTATTTTCAGTGTTTTCCAATTATTTAAATTGACCACATTGGGACCAAAGAATGACGCTGGGTGGTCGACGGCGTTTCGACCTGTCTGACTTCAGCTCGTCATCAGGACCAGGTTACTCAATTTGGGGATAGTGCTGCCTAAGTAGAAGAGAAACAACTGTAAGGACCAAGAATGGCCAGGCCTAGGATGGCCTCTTAAGAACAGAAAAATGGCCCAGAGAGGATCAGGCAACAGTTACCTGAATTGAAGTAGTAAGCGTCCCAAGCGACGGGCGTGGGAACGAGGGATGACTGGACAAATCTTGGGAAGGGGGAGAAGGGTAAATTAGTTGGACAAGGGTTGTACCAGGATTGCCGGAGTGTGCTAGCAGGAATAGATCAAGCGCCAAACCCGCCGAAAACATTATCAATGGGGCCCCCCACAGTGAACACCATGACCAACGAGGATACTATCTCGAGCATCACTGTAGCTCTTTCCACGACTACCAGTGAAAACGTCAACATCAATGAAAGTGATCGCTCCATTGTTACATCTACTACGCCTGCTACTCACACCAGCAATACCATAAATGGGACTACTACCAACCCTACTTCCACCCCAGTTGCTGCTATCTCTTCTGTATCCACCACCATCCCCATATTTAATCTATCCAAACATATCCTTTCATCAGATGAAATCTCCTTACTCAGTCGGGGCTTATCATTTGTCCCCACAGACCACAGCAATTTCTTCAAACTCCAAGCGGAATTACTTCTGTTTTTCCGCCGCATCCGGCTGAAACATTTTTTCTCCGATAAACCTCAATTGAACTCTCCTAACGAACGCCAATCCCATCGGGCATCCACCTTTTTACCTCCAGCAGCGGCAATGCCACTGGAAATATTGACTTTTGAACGTTTGGTTCTCCATGAAATCAAAGAACTACAGTCCCAATCCGAATTTGTACTATACAACCTCAATAATCTACGCGATAACAAACAAATAGTGATTAAGTCAGCGGACAAGGGTGGTGGCATTGTGGTGATGGACATCGAGAAATACGATATGGAAATTATGAGACAACTCTCTAACACCACCCACTACCGGGCCCTCACATCTGATCCACTCCCAAATATCCCACAACAGATACAGGATGTCACCAATCGGGCCTTATTAACGGACGTCATCTCCAAAAAGGAACACGCCTTTTTGAACAACCTACATCCCAGAACACCGGTGTTGTATGTTCTACCCAAGGTCCACAAACACCTTACAGAACCACCAGGAAGACCCATTGTTTCGGGCTGTGGGTCAATCTTGGAACCACTGGGGAAATATATAGATGCCATTTTGAAAGAATTTGTCCCTCTTACTGACACTTTTTTATTCAGGACAGCACCCATCTTATCAGCATTATTGAGGACATACCACACAACGAAGAAACTGATTTGATGGTGGGACTGGATATTGAATACCTATACACCAACATACCACATAGTCAAGGCCTCTCCGTCAGTGAACAACTCTTGGACACTTGACCCAGACCGACACGAATCCCCCTCAGAATTCATAATGGATCTACTTCGTATCGCACTTTATAACAACTACTTCCTATACAAGGATACTTTCTATCTCCAAATCAAGGGAGTATCAATGGAGGCATGCTTTGCACCCAACTTTGCCATTCTCTATGTGTATAACTTGGAAACCACGCACATCCTTGCACATACGAATCCATACTTGCAACAGATACGTCTTTGGCGAAGATACATAGATGACATTCTTCTACTCTGGCATGGAAACCGGGATGAGTTGTCATCATTTCTTACATGGCTCAACACCTGCTAACCACACCTGACCTTCACCTCAGAGGCTAGATCCAATGACCTTCCATTCCTTGACCTAACCCTCCATGCCAAAGATGGATTGATCGGCACTGCCTTATTTTGCAAACCAGCGGAAAGGAATACTCTCCTGTTGTACTCTAGCTACCATCCACAAGGCCTTTGTGATGGCTTGCCATACGGACAGTTCCTCCGCATCCGTAGGAATTGTAAATGGCGTAAGGATTACTTCCGTGAGGCTGCCATCCTCACTGAGAAATTACTTAATCGGGGCTACCCTAAACGCCTCATATCACGTGCCTGCAAACGGGCATGGTATTGCCACAGGGATGTTCTCCTGACCCCTTCAGCAAAACGTACCAACTCACGTATCCCCTTTGTTTCAACGTACAGTCCCGCAAGTAACAAAGTGGGTAAGGTGATCAAAAGAAACTGGCACATACTTCAGAATCCGCCATCTTTCCAAGAACCACCGCTCTTTTCATACAAAAGAGGTCACAATCTATCTGATAAATTGGTGCACGCCATCACCTGGCCGGACAATAAGAAGCAACCCCAAACTATACCATCCTTATGGGGTCTTCCACCCACAATGGGACACTACAAATGCCAAACTTGCTCAGTCTGTGAACTCACACTTAACACGAAAGTTTTCCTCTTCGGGGACCGCTCCTACCAACTCAAACAATTCTCTAACTGCCAGACCACCAATATGATCTACTCCATTTGCTGCCCCTGCAATCTTGTCTACATTGGAAAAACTACCCAAATGGTCAAACAAAGGATCTCACAGCACAAAAGCAGAATCAGATGCAACGTTGAGTCAGCTCCCCTCTTTGCACATTACAAACAACATAACCATTCTGAAACAGATATGGTGTGGCAAGTCATCAATCAGCCAATATTACCAATGCGTGGAGGCAACCTAGGTCTACTCCTCAACAAGTGTGAATGCCTTTGGATCACAAGGTGCGACTCTGTAAACAATGGGCTAAACACACCTGATGAGTGGAACACCACCATAGAGACATCCTGACACTTCAGTCCCCCCAAACTAGTATGCATTGTTTTAATCTGTTTTTTCGAGTAACTTATCTCTAGCCCACTTTCCTGCTACCCCAGTATCAAGCATTCTTACCATGCTCTGACCTCTTCCGCTCTTCCTCCCTGGCTTCCCGCCCTCCCTCCTATACTGGCTCCTTCTAATTAGTCACCATTCACAGCCAATGGCCGTTTGATAGGTATTATATGTAATCCTATGTACAAGTTTTCATCCGCCATGATCCTCCCGTCCTCCCTCCTATACTGGCTCCTTCTAATTGGAGTCACCATTCACAGCCAATGGCCGTTTGATAGGTATTATATGTAAGCCTATTTACAAGTATTCTGCCATGTGTTTATTGTTTGTTTCAATTCACAATTTTTATACCATATTTGCCATAAAGAAAAATTGTATCCATCTTGTATACATGTTAATTCCGTGAAATCTTTTTTGTGGCACACCGCCTTGTCCATTATTGATGTTTTATTAATAACAAGCTGCATAATACGATAAAAAATCCCTCCCCCCTCCTTCTCAAGTCCCCTTGTGGTACTATGGACTTATTTGTCTCAATTGTACTGTTTATAAACCATTTATGATATGTTTCTTGCCGTATGATAATTATTCTGTCATACAATTGATGTAAACTGATTACGATGTGCCCTATACTGAATACTTTGATTGTATTGCTGCACCAAGGCCTTTAGTTTTGGCACGCTCCAAGGTGCTACTTGACACCGCCCTTCTATTCTTCTTTCTGTCTCCCCGGGGCACCGCGTAAGGTGCGCTAGCTCTCAGGCTAGTTCTCACACATCACGTGACCTGCTTGCTTTCCCATCTTTCCCTGCCAGCCGCCGCTTGGACTTCTTTCTATCTGCAAAGCGGTACGGGCTGAATTGTGAGCACCCGTCCTTACCTGAGCATTCATTGCTCCTTTACCGTGACCGCAACTCGCGGCACAGCGTCTCTGCTAGTCCGCCGTACTCCCGTACGGTCGGTCACCGTGGATTTCTTCCGCAAATAGGATCAACACTTCCAAGGTATGTGACACCTAACGGCTTCCTTTTTGACGGCACGGTCATTTTAACTTGCCTGCCTGTTCCTTAACTTTCTAACCCTGCCCTCTCTGCCATCCCTTACCTCCTTTAGATCACGCGCTACACGAGCGCCAGCTAACTCAAGCATTGACAGCGCCCTGGGTTGATTAAACCTCCCTGTCTCTACCTGCTTCAACTGCCAGCAGGTATGTTTTTGAGGGCTTGATCTATTCCTGCTAGCACCACTCCGGCAATCCTGGTACCACCCGTGTCCAACTAATTTACCCTTCTCCCCCTTCCCCAGATTTGTTCAGTCATCCCTCGTTCCCACGCCCGTCGCTTGGGACGCTTACTACTTCAATTCAGGTAACTGTTGTCTGATTCACTCTGGGCCATTTTTCTGTTCTTAAGAGGCCATCCTAGGCCTTCTTCTCTTCTCCACCTGGCCATTCTTGGTCCTTACAGGTGTTTCTCTTCTACTTATGCAGCACTGTCCCCAAATTGAGTAACCTGGTCCTGATTACGACCTGAAGTCAGACAGGTCGAAACCCCGTTGACCACCCAGCGTCATTCTTTGGTCCCAATGTGGTCAATTTAAATAATTGGAAAACACTGAAAATAACTTTCCTTGTATATATTTTCCTTGTTATTGACCTCAATTTTGTTGAACTTTTTGCGCCGTTCACGCTGTTCGTTCACTTGGTCTTGTTTCACTGCGCTGTTCACTATCACTAGCACGTTCAGTGCACAACCCACTTTTGGTTACCATTACATACAATGTACTGTAGTGCTGTTATAACTACTTGTAAATAAGAACCTTTTTTCTTCACGAATTTCCTTTGGTTTCCCTTATTTCCATTTCTCGTTATGATTAAATCTGTTTCTGAATTGGCCATGTGAAATAATTTCCAGTTGAGACTGTTTTTTGTATACATACTGTACCCGGGTCTCTACTGGGTTAACGGGTTTACTCCTGTCTTTATGTTTCTGTGAGTCTATCCTAGGCACACTGAGGCGAACCCGAGTGACTTGGGGATAATCTCATGCCTCTGAGAACTGCATGGGGAGCATGGTATCATAGATGATGAAATCGTCCGGAAGCTCTGAATTTTAATTCAGAGAGTGACAGATGCAATGCCAAAGATATTGAAAAATTAAAGAAAACACAATAGGTGGTTGTGTATGTATTAAAGTGTTGTTGTTGGGTTACCTACCGACCCTTTTACAGTGAAAGTTCAAAAATATTATACAGCCGCTGATAAAGTGCAACTTAAGACAAAATGTAATTACAGTCTCTGTACAAAGGATATTGCACGAATGGTAGCAGGACAGAGTACCTCCAAAGATTTCCATGTGACCTAAACATACAGCTCAAAAAAACAACTGTGCTCTGAACTGTGACCCCCATTAGTATCCAGGGCAGGCAGTGTGCTAACGGTTTCTATGCCCAGTGCAATCAAAATGGGTGTGGTGATGCAGGCTCCCTCAGACTCTGAGAGGCTATGCGCTCTCCTTTCTTTCCCACTCCCCTCCACAGTCCCTGCAGCTTCCACCATATCACCTCATAGCCACTGAGCACTTAAGTTCCTCATAGACATGGATGAGTAGCTGATCCCGTTCTGAAATTAGGACTACAAGTTCCAGAATGCCAATAATGACTTGCTGGATGAGCTACTCATGTATGAACCTGTGAAACTTCAGCCACTGTCATATCCCAGTCGCTCCCACGTACACTCTTTAGAAACAAGCATTTACAACCAAAGCCATCCTTTGCACTGAGTGAGCCCTGGGTGGAAAGAAATTTCCTGCCCTCCCTGCTGCTGGTGAATAAAATGAGGCATCAGGGGCCCCTTTTCACAGGTCAGTGCCTGGCTAGCTATAAAAAAGCAGTGACTTGCCGCCGATTACAAACATCTTGCACCTCCCTAACTAACCTGAATTGCCAAAAACTTCGCTCCATCAGGCTGGTGCCAAGCTGTTTGTTGGTGTGGGGAGGGGGTGTTGGTGTATGGCATTAGGGGGTGAAAGGTAGATGGGAGGGCATGGAAGGGGACTGATACGGTTTTAAATTCAGTGATTACAACACCTTAAAAATGATTAGAATAACTTTAAACTGAAACACTGGAGCCAAGGTAGAGGCATGTTGCTGTGCATAGTACCTTAATGCAGGGAGCTTTGAGAGCCCCTCTGAAGATTTGCAGCCCTGGGCCTAGGCCCAACTCGCCCACGCCATAAGGTGGGCCTGTTTACAACACCTACAGTTTCATTTAATTATACCCTTTGCAAACATCTTGAAAGGCTGTTTACAATCTGCCCAAGTCCTGAGCACAGATTTGTTGCACACTCTCCTCTCATGTTGCATGCTCTTGATTCAGTGCTCTGGGCCAACCTTCTTATCATTCATCCTCCGATGAATCTTTTCTTTCCCGCCTGAGCGGTGATGGGAGCTAATATTACAGCAATCAATATCAATTAAGAGTGTAACCCATTTGGTTACACAATGAGGACCATGAATCCATTACTATAGTTTATAAGGTTTATTACAAGTTAGCAGTCAAGTTAAGGACAAATCGTAGCACTAGACTGTAAAGGTACAGAATAACAACAGGGAAACCTAACCTTCTAAAGAAGTTTATGTGTACTAGTATGAGACAATCAAGAAGTTCAGTCACAGCAATACAAAAGATCAATAACAAGATTTGGTGTTCAGCGAAGAATTTCTGATTCTCTCTTCTATACATGAGTAACATTTAAATAATCTAGGTTAAAGTACAAACTAAGAAGATGGTTCAATAATCTAAAGAAAATCTCAAGTTCAGGGGGAATGCAGAAAATTCGAAGTTATGGGAAAATTCAGGAAGTAAAGGAAATAAATGAAGTAAAGAAAATAAGGGACGGTGTCAGCATCTCAGAAGCTCGGTCAGGAGTCTTCTTGGGTCAGGGAAATTTGAGTGTTAGCCTAAGCCACACTCAGCAAAGAATCAAAGGGAATACGCATAGAGGTCTAAATCTCTCAAAGTCCAAGGGTAAGTGGATGTGATCTCAGACAGTGTAGACTCCAATTATTTGCACTAAAATCATTCTGGTAACACCCCTCTGTTCGCACACCCCTCTGTTCGCATCATCAGGGGTTCTATTGTCCTTTTTCCTTCTCATGCTGTAAGCTGCAACATTTATGAAATGTTCCACACTGAACGTAAGAATAACATCATCCTTTGTCACCTAAGCCATGTTGCAATATTGCTGGATAGGACTCTTAGGTCATGTTCCTAATCAAGGTCTTTCTCTCAGGATCTCTCTATCGCTAATGAGGTGTTGTATCTATTCTCAAACTAACAACCCATGTGAAAGCCGCTGCAAGGACAAAGATATGCAAGCAAAAATGGAAAACAGCATTTCATGTGGAAAGAAATACAGGCGTAGCAATGTCAAGATAGCATATTAATCAATGGTGCACCTTTAATATGCGTGCGGACTTTCAATCACAAATTAATATTAAAATGTCAGTACATTAAATTCATATTACATACAGTGTTAAACTTGGCTTTTTACCCCCAGACTTTTTGCTTTTTGGCCTCCTGTTTGTGACCCTGTTTTGTTGGTGTTAGGACTCTAGGCACTTTACTACTGCTATTCAGTGGTAAAGTGCATATGCTCTCCATGTTAATTGTGTTTATGGATTGGTGATTCCATGATTTCATATTTGATTTACTGGTAAGTCCATAGTACAGTGCACTGTGTGTGCCCAGGGCCTGTAAATCAAATGCTGCCAGTGGGCCTGCAGCACTGTTTGTGCTACCCACATGAGCAGCTTGTAAATGTAACTCAGACCTGCCACTGCAGTGTCAGTGCGCAGTTTGGTACTGCCATGTCGACCTGGTAAGTGCACCCACTTGCCAGGCCCTAACCTTCCCTTTTCTTACATGTAAGATACCCCTAAGGTAGTCCCAATGTAGCCCCATGGGCAGGGTGCAGTGTATGTGAAAGGTAGGACGTGTACTGAGGTGTGTGACATGTCCTGATAGTGAAATACAGTGTATTTCGTTTTTTATTATTGAAAGGCTATCTGTCTCATAGGCTAGAATGGGAGTTTATTTATAACATCTTATAAATATAACTTTCCATTGGGACAAGATAGAAAGGTGGAGTTTAGTATGCCTGAACTCAGAATATAAAAATGCATCTTTTAGTAAAAATTATTTTTATATTGTGTGTTTGAAAATACCACTTTTAGAAAGTGGGTATTTTCTTGCTTAGCCATCCTGTGTGCCTCTGCTGGTTTGTGGATTGACTGTCTGACTTTGGAGTGACAGGAGCTGGGGATGTGCATTCTCTCAGATGGCCACTGGGGGTGGGGTTGATGTGTGTCCTGCCTTTCCTGAATGAGTCAGGGCTGGGCTGAATAGACCTGGGCTGCATTCAGAGTAGTGAGAGGAGTTTTCACTAGCACCTGAATAGACCTGTTCTGCATTTAGAGTGGTAGGAGATTTCTCTTGGACCTGAATAGGTCCTGTCTGCCTTGGACAATGCTGTCTCCACCTCCTGCCGGGAAGCTGGACCAGAGAGGACAGAACTGGTTTGGGCTGAGCACAGACACTCTCTGCCCAAAAGAACTTAGAGAAACTGAGTATAAATATTAGGGCCCAGACCCCAGAACTTTAGATTACTGATGAAATAAGGAACCTGCCTAGAAGAAGAGCTGGAAAATCTGTCAGGAGGAACTGCCACTTTGCTGCGTGCTCTGCTGTGTTGGGCTGCTACTTGCTGCTTCTGTCTAGGGCAGGGAAAGGAATGGATTGTACTTTCATCATCCTGCTATTAGAGTTTTCTCCAAGGGCTTGAAGTAGAGCTTGCCTCCTGTTGGAAGTCTCAGGGAGATAAAAGACTTCAGAGAACTCGCTGGAATCAATGGAACCTGCCAAGAAGAAGAGCTGGAAGAGCTGCCAGGAGGAGTACTGCCCCTTTGCTGTGTTGTTGCTTTGTTGGGTTGGCCTGCAGGTGCTGCTTCTGCCTTGGGCAGTGAAAGGACTGGACTGAACTTTCTTTACTTGTGCTGAGTATCTCCAAGGGCTTGAAGTAGAGCTTACCTCCTGTTCTGAAGTCTCAGGTACTGCAAAGACTTCACCAACCTCTGGGTACCGCTTCTGGAACTGCGGTTTCAGTTGCCACAGAGGAGGGAAAAGCAACCAACTCTGTCACCGAGTCCATCGCCTGCTCCGCGTCCTGAAGGCACCACGGAGGGCACCGTCTGCATCTCACACCACAACCCTTCTCTCATCGATGACCGACGCCGCTGAGCCGCTGCTTGCACCGTGTCCTGTGGGCACCGCACTTCGCACCACGTCGCTTCACTTCGCCACCCTGGTCTCACTGACGCTGTCGCTGCACGCTGACTGTGACTTCTGTGACCGCATCGTGGCTTGGGGGCACTGCTCATAAGTCACACAACGCACCATCCCATCCTACACCGCAGTCCGGACCGACTGACACCAGCTTCCCGCAACCGGCTCTGTCACTTGCACCGTGATCTGTCAGCACCTCATCGAGCACCACCTTCACTCCACACCGCAGCCCTGGTCTCACCAACGCCGCTGGATGACCATCACCGAGCCGTTGCTTGCACTACGCCTTGAGGGCCCGCACCCTGCAATGCTACGCTTCGCATCGCAACCCCGACGGTTGCCACGACTGGCTTGCACCAACGTGTCGGCCGCAGCACAAAAGGTACAGTTTACGAGTCTGTCGACACCCCTGACCGACACGGTCAGACATAACTTTTGGATTCTGTTGTTTACAGCACCGCGGTAGCACCGGACGGAGCTACCGACTTCAAGGAACTGTATTTTTAAAGTATTCGTGCAAAGTGCTGTATGTTGGATTTTTGTTGTTTTGGTCTTGTTTTGGATATATAAAATTATTGGATAGTTTTCTAAACTTGTGTGGTGTCCTTTTGTAGTGTTTTCACTGTATTACTGTTGGTTCTGTGCAAATGCTTTACACACTGCCTCTGAGATAAGCCTAACTGCTCGTACCAAGCTCCCAAGGGGCTGAGCAGGGGTTATTCTAGGAGTGTAACTCCCTTACCCTGACTAGTAAGAAGGGTCCCTACTTGGACAAAGGTGCAGACCCTTGCCAACTAGAGACCCCCATTTCTAACATGCAGCATATGGTAAATCTTAATTTTGTATGTATAAGTTTGACTAAGAACTACATTTTACATAAAATATATGAAACATTAGTGCCCACATTACATAAATCATTGTTGTTTCTGAAGTAAACACTTTCTTATATTGTGAGGATGGTTTCTATTCAATAATCTAAACAGTAAATATTGTTTAATGAATTAAGATATACAGTGTATGATAATCCTCTAATTGTATAGTGAATGCACATCAATAATGATGTCAAATGCAACATTTTCATTAATGTTGTTAGGCCACACAGGAAACGTGTTAAATGCACATTTATTTTATGTATTTGTGACGTGTAAAGGTGGAGCTAAAATTGTGCTGTTGCAATCCCCCTTCTGATGGTGAATCAAGCAATCACATACAGATAATCATCTCTTGTCAGATGGACAAATCACAATCTCGCTGTTTTCATCATCTTTCTTCTGAAGTCCTCCAAAACCTTAATGTCATCATAGTATTTGTTGTGTTTAATTTCTAGTTCTAAGGCTGCTCTCTTCCTCTTCAATCCTTTTTTCTCTTGTACACACTTGTATCCCTTATAGATTGCAAACAAGAAGCATTTTTCAGTAGAGGTTTCAATATGCATCCAACAATTCCACTCCCTAAGTTTCCAAACCATCTGCCTATAGCTGAAAATCCATTCACTATTGCTTCCCAAGCACCCGGAGCTTCTAATCGTTTCAAATCTCTCTTTAAGTTAGGAATGTTCTTAGTGTATTTCTTCAAGTCCTCACTTTTATCTGGAATGTAAGTACAACATTGTTGAACTTTTAACATCCAATAGACTTCACCCTCCTTCGTGAGAAGGATGTCTAATACAAGTCTATTCTGCAAAACCATTGATCTGATTGCAACCATTTCAGTATCTATAACTAAAAATCATCCAGCAGTACTAGTGAATGACTTATCAGCTCCAGTGAAAAGCTTTCTAATCTAATGCAAATTCAGTATCACTCCTACAGATAGTATTCAAGCTCCAAAGATGTCTCTAATATTTTCACTAGCACTGGCACGCCTCTTGGTTCTCAAATGTTCTCCCCCTATTGGGTCATCAAGTAGTCCCACATGATAGATTCTCAGAAAACTATCCCCATGTAACATGTTCCATAACCTCTCCTGGGTAACCTGTTAAATGCATTTACCCACAAATATAATAAACTCCAGGAAATACAGGATCTTCTCCATCCAAATATAATCCTCAGTTTCCACAAACTTCAAAATTTTGATCACATTCACTGTTTCCCACATAATTTGTGTCTTGTGGATTTTCTGATGAATGTGCATAATCTAACTTTGTGTTCACATTCTAGAGCTAATGCTGCTAAAGTTCCCACTAACCAATGCTCACTCTCCTCTTTGGCCCTTTGAGGTACTTTTGAATGATTTGCTTCTTTAGCCAATTTATCTCTTCATCTGTCTTCTAATTAATCTATGATTTTTTTTCCACACTAGTTAAGGAACAAGTTAAATTATGTCTATGCGCATAAGCAATGTTTAATGTTATGGTGGGTCTTAAGAAATGCCCAGCTATCTCCTAGTCCTAGTATCAGGCTGACAATTTATTCAGATGCTTCAATACAGGAACTTCTGAAAAACTAAGTCATGATTAGAGTAATAATATTAAAGATGACCCTTTCTATAAAATAAGCTCAGCAATGTCCTACAGGTGAGGTAACCCATATATCAAGGAAAGATGGTGATATGCAATTCCCTGAGCAACTGAAGCAGGTATTGCATGCATACATAGCAATCCCTAGCATCCTTAGTGTCAACATATTCATAAAGCAATCTGGAGTAAGCATTCAATGAATAGTCTCCTAAAAGATGCATATATTATGTTAGACTTTCTCATCTATTGCAGGTAAACTATTGTCAGTAGGAAGTGATGTTTGAGGGGCACTTGTAGATCTGAGCTCCTCTACAGGAAAAGGGTGGGATAAACTCACCATCACAAGCAAGGCAATATATACTAATGTCACAACAACAAATACTGCTACACATAAGCATCCATGTATGCTAGTATTAGAGCTAGGCTCCATCAATTCTCTGAGGTTATACCATTTAGATGGAAGATTTCAGCGCAATCTTCTTGGTTGGTTTCCTCTTTTGCAAGCAAAAAAGCAAAGTTCAAGTGTCTTTCAGCGCAATATATGTAAATGATCTTCGTGAGACTTCCTTAGCCCTACTACATGTTCTTCTGAGTGACAACCTATGGTCCTTCAGCAGGCTCGAGTTTTTGTACTCCTCTTCGTAGTTTGGGCAAAATCTATTTAGTTCTTTCTAATAAATGCACAGTTCAAACTCACTAATGATCACACCCAGGATAAGCTGACTCAGTCTATTTAGTGACAATGCAATTTCACAACTCAGTTCAGCTACAAAGTTCAGTTCAAGGAGACTCAATTGAATGTGAATTGTTATTGCAAAATGTCCAAAATGCTCTCTCCCAGTCATTGACAACAAGATATGTCCATTCATGTGAAGAGTACCTCTGACAAGGCACTCTAGCTCTCTCCTAACTGCTGACCCTTCCTCATCATTGTCACTTAGGCCAGATCCTTCAGCATCCTCTAGGATAGTGTATGGCACACGCACTTCAGACAAACTGCATCTTCCTTTCTCCTGTCTTCTTGGCCACCGGTCTCTGGATACAACTCAGGTTACTGTTGCACTAGGACATTCACCAGTGTCTGATTCTGGCGCAGTCAACACTACAGGATTAGACCCTGCTGTACCAACTTCAACTGTTGACTCTTGCAGACTCCCCTCAGGCAGAACAAGTGCTGTCCCAGCTTCTTGCTGATCCCCAACAGCTTGACTAACTGGCTCCCTTTGTCTCACTGTAACCACCGACACTCCAGGTACAGGTGCTGTTATCTCATCAAGGGGACAAGGCACTCCGTGAGTATGTGCGGTATGAACCCGGTTGGGGAGACATCCAAACTTCACAGCTGTCGTAGTGACCAAGATGACCTGGTAGGGTTCTCGCCACTGAGGTTCCAAGCACGACTTGTGCACTTGCTTCTTCACCATAACACAGTTGCCGGGACTGAGGTCATGGCACTGCTTCTGTTGAGGTGGGGCTGTAGCCTTTATAACCTGATGAGACATAGAATGCACCACATCGGCCAGTTCTTTGCAGTAATCAAGAATCATATCATCTGTAATTTTTACAAGCACATTAACAGGCACAGATGGCAGGCTCATAGCTCTGCCCATGATTATTTCATAGGAAAACAATCCTGTTCCCCTATCCAGAGTGCTGCATAGGCTCATCAACACAAGAGGCAAAGCATCAGGCCATTTCAGAAATGTTGAGACACACACTTTAGCCAATCTGGATTGACCTGTTCCACAATTCCAGAAGCCTCTATTTGGTAACTGCAATGTGGCCTCTGTTCAACTTGCAGTGCTGCGCACATCTTCAGGACCTCCTTATTAAAATGAGTTCCTCGGTCTGACTCCAGAAAAGTAGGGAAGCCGAAGCCTGGTATTTACTCCCTCAACAACTTAGCCACTGTGAGACTATCACATCTTCTGGTTGGGCAAGCTTCAACCCAACGTGAGAATATGCATGCAATCACTAGGAAATATCACAGCCCATTTCACACAGGCATCTCAATAAAGTGCAATTGCATCCTGTTGAAGTGACCTCCTGATCTCCCTATGTGACTCACTCTTACTGCCGTTTGGTCGTTTTAAACTCCAGTCAGTAAGGAAGCCAGCGCTGATAGGAGCAAATGGCCAGCGGCATGGGAAGGGCTCTGGCCCCAAAAGCTCAAATATCTGCTGTATGCTATTAAACACAAGATCGCTAGTGAAATACCAGCTAGAATTTTATGATCTAGTTCAAACACAGAACGCCGACGTGACGTTTGTAACAGAAACCTAGGCAGATGCTAGCTCCTGCCCGGATATCGTTGCAGCCACCCCCCCCCTGGATTTGCCACATATCGGTTAGATAGACAGCAAAAAAGGGAGGGGGGACTGGCGGTGTTCTACCGTAATCACTTTAAAACCATATTTGAGCCACTAACTACCTCTGGCTTTGAGGCTTTAGACTTCTCGGTACAGCCACCAGATTCACTAGCAATTAAGGGGATGTTCGTATATCGTCCTCCAGGAGCAAGGAGTGACTTTACTGTTAAACTCAGTATGATATTGGAATTTTCAATCATTAATGAGAACTTCATTGTGTTGGGAGATTTCAATTTTTACCTGGAAAAAGGAACTAACCCTGACTCTCAAAAACATATTGATGCAATGGACGCGTTTGGACTCTCTTTAATCCCCAAAGGTCCAACACAAATGGTTGGACACATGCTAGATGGTATTGTCTCCAATTATGATGCCATCAACTTACTGCCATCTTTTCCACTGACTTGGTCTGACCATTGTGTGGTCAAATGGCTGATAAAGACCGAGAAAACCATCATGCATAGGCACCCCATCCAGCAATCCCAGGGCAGAGCCTGGCACAAAATACGTTCAGCTGAACCAGGAGATGCTATTACCTCCAACCCATGTCAACTAGGGGATAACTTGGAACAAAGTGTTGAGAATTTTACACACTGGCTAAACTCTGCATTGGACACAGTAGCACCAATTACCTATAAAATTACAGCTAAAAAAAATATGCCAGCCCTGGTACAATAAAAACCTCAGGCTATCAAGGCAGGATTGTTGTAGACAAGAACAAAAATGGAGAAAAAACTATGAGGTGGAGGAGAAGAATATCTATAAAGCTAAATTAGCAAAGCATAAAGAGGTTATCCTAGCAGCAAAGACCACATACTACTCGGAGCATACAAAACTCTTTTTTCAGTAATAAAAAAGCTGGTAACACCAACTAGCCCAAGTCATGCAGGCATAAATCAAGACTTTTGTGACCCACTAGCAGGCTTTTTCCAAGAGAAAGTTGTTAATATTTACAACAATTTCGCCGCAAAAAAAGCAGCCAAGCACCAGGATGAGCAAGCTCCAATTGACCCATGGGGTACAATCAGCTTCTCCACTTTTAAGACCTCCTCAGAGGAACAACTCATAGACCTAATCCCGCTAATTAAATCCGGTGCACCGCAAGACCCTTGCCTGCCCAGTATAATGCACATGATACCTGCTCAAGTGGCGCACTACTTGGGACAAATACTCAACATGTTTACCGGAGGGATCTTCCACTCCCAGTGGAAATTTGCCTCAATCCTCCCACTTTAAAAAAAAAAAGACAATCTGAATGCTATGGACCCCAGCAATTATCGCCCTATTTCAAGACTCCCTTTTGCTGCCAAGCTGGCAGAGAAAATTATGAATCAACAGATTTCAGAATATATAGAGGTAAACTCTCTGCTGGACGAACCACAACATGGTTTTAGAAAAAATCATAGCACAGAGTCTGCTCTAGTCGTAGCAACTGAAGATATACGAGAAGCTCTTGACAGAGTTGGGACGGGGCGTTGATCTTGCTGGATCTCTCCGTGGCCTTTGATACGGTCAGCCATGAGATCTTAGTAGACCGCATGCAAGGCCTGGGGATAAAGGGCACAGCGATGGATCTCCTGAAATCATTTATGACAAATCGACAACAAAATGTGACAATGGGCAAATTCGTCTCCAGGCAGTTTTCCCTGCCCTGCGGAGTTCCAGAGGGATCGGAATTGAGCCCAACTCTTTTTAACCTTTATGTTACGCCACTTGCGTCAATTACCAAAGACGCCGGTTTTACCTTAGCGTCTTATGCGGATGACACCCAAATTGTGGTATCACTAGCAAACTGTGAAAACAACCCGGGTGAGGCTTTCATCTTATGAATGAGTAAGGTGAGCAACTAGATGGATTGCAATTGCCTGAAGCTGAATGCCTCAAAGCCTGAGGTCATCATCTTCAGCAATAAACCTTCTCTTTGGACACCGGACTGGTGGCCGCCAGAGCTGGACTCACTGCCTACACCCTCAACTAAAGTAAAGAATTTAGGATTCTTGGTAGACAGCGAATTGAAATTCAAGGAGCAAGTCAACAAAATTACATCTGCATCTTTTTGCTCTATAAGGCTGATAAAAAAAATCGAAACATTCCTGCCCCCCGAACTTCTAAAAACAGTAACTATGGCAATGGTCCTCACAATGATTGACTACTGTAATAGTCTCTACCTTACTCTTGCATCAGGTCTTTTGAAAAGACTCCAGATCCTCCAAAACGCTGCTGCTCGTTTCATCTTCAAAATTCTCAAATATGAATCGGCCAGAGAAGCCATCAGAAAACTGCATTGGTTGCCAGTCAGACAACGATGTAAGTTCAAAGCCCTCTGTCTGGCATTTAAATCCCTGCACGGACTCGGACCAGACCATTTTAAGAGAAAACTTAAAAGGTACGTACCAGCAAGGGCGCTACGCTCCGGCTCTGCCAGGAACATGGTGGTTCCCCCCATTTAGAAAGGCCACTTGGAGGGGTGGGAAGAGTTTTTACAGGACTACCGCGATGCTCTGGAATAGTCTGCCACTGACTCTAAAAACAGCCCCCTCCCTACTTAGTTTCAGAAAAGCCCTAAAAACCTGGCTCTTCACACAGGATTGAAAGGCATCCTACACACTCGCTCAACCCGTAGCGGACACTGTTGCTGCCTTAGTCGGACTTCTATAGCGCCAAGATGCCCTGGGGCATGAGCTGCGCTTTACAAATCATATTCACATTACATTACATTACATTCTTCTGCCTACATTCGGTTGCTGACACACAATGCATCTGTGACACAACCCTTCAGCCATCCATTTGAACCTAAGATTGAACCAGGTTTGCCTGAACAATCCCACAATGGCATCTCTATCTAGATGTGCAGGTCCATGATAATGCCTCACCATTGGAGATAATAAGCAATCTGGCAACACAGGTCTTCCATCTCCTGAAACCGAAATGTCGTCCTCATCTCTTTTGACACATACTTCTATAATTCAGCCTTGCTGTTCTGATTCTGACACTTCCTCCTGTAACCTCTTAACTTCCAAGTATCAACTGTGGTTAACGACAGATTGCAATTTGTCTCATTCATTCCTTCATTGTGATATTCCCCAGTAAAGGTACAAGCATTCAGGGCACAATATCTTGCAGTCTCGTCTGCCTATTGGCTGCCCATGGTAACATAGTCAGTTCCATTGTGTGTGATGCGCACTTCATGACCGCAATCTGGGCCGGTAGTCGTAATGCCTTTAACAGGTCATGTAAACACAAGGAGATGATGGACGGAGCACTGAAACTTTTCAGGCACTCACCCCCAGTCACAGATCTGGGATGAATCCATCATCGTTCTTTAGCTCACTTCGCCACCCCGTTCAGACACAGCTATATGCAAATCAGTCTTGACCCTGTGCCTCATGGGAACAGTCCAGCCCGAACTGCCAAGCCATGTCTTCCCTGGACTGGAAACGAGCATCCTGGGACCGGTTTCAGGCTAACAGCCCTCATCAGCCAGGCTAGCTTGAATCTTTGTTCTTTTTGCATTAATCACCCGGAGTGGGACGGGTATGCCCAGATGTGGGTCCCGTGCTCTCCATGCCACTGGAGTCAAGTTATCCTGGCTGATGAGGGGTGAAAGCCCGAAACCGGTCCTAGGATGCTTGTTTCCAGTCCAGGGAGGACCTGGCTTGGCAGTTCGGGCTGGACTGTTCCCATTGGGTGCAGGGTCAAGGCTGATTTGCATATGGCTGGGTCCAAACTGGAATGGCATGGTGAGCAAAAAAACGATGGATTTAGGCCCAGATCTCTGTACTGGGGTGAATGTATGACATTGTTCTGCATTGTGAACATCAATTGTTCTTTTTGCATTTAACAGGTCATGGACACTTTCGCCATTGCGGATTGGTGACCCTGAAGAAGTCATAAATCTGCGTTGTGAACATTACTGTCTAAAGTCATTACCAACATCCAAAGTCATACTGACTATCAGCAGAAATGGTAAATTTCAGCTGGTCTGAAACACAGCATGCCCTAGTAAGAGCAATCATTTCAGCCACTTGTGCAGAAATTACTCCTTGAAGTCAGGAGGCTTTGACCACACCTGTGATGGTACAGACTGCGTAGGCAGCTGTCAGGTTTCCTTTTTGGTCTCGTAAGCAGGAGCCATCAACAAACATCACATAATCTGATTCAGGTAGTGGCACATCTTGTACGTCAGATCTCAGCTTGGTGCATATTTCAGTAATATAAATGGTGCATAGTTCAATAACATCAAGATAATCCTGTTCAACTTCACCTCTGGTGACATCATTTCCAAGTACTGGCAAAAGCGTGGCAGGGCTAAGTATAGTACATCTCCTAAGGGGGACATTTTCCTCACCAAGTATGACTTGCCCATACTTAGTTAGTTGACATTTGGTGAGATACTGAGTTCTGATGCAAGTTAACAATACCTCCATGGAATGGGAAATAAACTGTTAATGGATGACCAATAACAATGCTCGCACACTGCCTGATACGGACATCTGTGGATGCCACAGCTTTGAGACAGCCGAGCAAAGCAGCAGCTACTGGATCTAGTGTGGCTGAAAAATAAGCCACAGGTCTGCAACCATTCCTGTAAATATGAGTTACCACAGAGAGAGTGCAGCCCTCTCTCTCACTGCAAAACATTTGTTATAATGGTGCATTCCCAGTGCCAGGACACAGCAGAGACATTCTCTCAGCTCTGAGAAGGCATGCATGCAGCTTTCATCCCAAGGTACCGGATCTTATACATCTGTGTGTCAGCCCCTGTAAAGGCTTGGTGACTAGGGAAAAGTTGGGAATCCGCTTGGCAGTAGCCCTCCATTCCCAAGAATATCCTGACTTCTATCTGGGTATTTGGCAGATTCATTTTCAGAATTGCCGATATTCTCTTGTGCTACCTTCCTCGCTCCTTTCTCAATGTGATGTCCTAGATACAGGACTTCTGCCTGACAGTACTGTAGCTTGGTATGGGGCACTTTATGTCCATTCTAAGTTAAGTGATTCAACAGAGCAATTGTGTCTCATTTACAAGCCCCCTGCCTATTTGATGCCACCAACAGGTTATCAATGTATTGGACCAGGGATGAGTGATAAGCAGAATCTGGAGTCTTTGGCAATGCCCTAAGTATCTGGTTAAAGTTATACAGACTCTCCGTATACCCTTGTGGGACTCAGCACCATGCCAAAACACAGCTGTCGAACCAAAATGAAAAGAGAAATTGACCTTCCTAGTGCAATGATATGGAGAAGAAGGCTTGGCATAAGTCAATGACGGAGAACTACTCAGCCTCGCATGGAATCTGAAACAAAACCACAGCTGGATTCAGTACCACAGGGCAACAAGGGACAATGATGTTGTTGATCTTTCTCAAATCTTGGACAATCCTATACTTTCCACTGGGTTTCTGCAAACCCATGATGGGTGAGTTACATGGACTCCCATAATCTCCTTCAGAATGCCTTGCTCAATCATTGAGTCAATCACAGGAGTAATCCCAGAAATGGTTTCAGGGGTCAGATTGTATTGTGGGATTCTCGGGTTCTCAGCATTCGGTTTCACTGTAATGCAGACTGGTTCAACACCATTTATGAGACTTATATCCTTCCCTGCAAAGTCCCAGACTTCAGGTAAAACTGTGTCTCTAAGCTCTGGGGGCAAATCATCTTTTGTCAACATGGGGTAAAGTCCAATCCTTGACTTCTGATTGAAAAGTTTAAAGACAATGTCTTCATCATGAGCCTGGAACTCCATGCCATTTGGGATACAGTAAATGGAACAATTCCGTTTGCACAAAAGGTCTCGTCTAAGTAGATTTACAGGACTTGAATCACACACCACAAATCTGTGATTCTCCTTGAAGGACCCTATTCTGACAAGTACTGTTTCTGAAACAGGGTTAGTCATTTCTTTGTTTGCAACTCTTACCACATGGATTCTTTTTTCCAAGAGGGGTAGGGTGGGTATTTCTGGTGTTCTCACAGTAGAGCAGCCAGAACCAGTGTCAATAAGAATGATATGGCATAACCATTCACCTCACCATCCATGAATGGACCCCTCTGGTCTACCTCTAAGATTGCACCAAGCACACCATCTACATACCCTGATTCACGAAAGGTTTGGTGTTATCATTTGGAATTTGATTTGAGTTTGTGAAACCTCCATTGCCCGAGCTTCGGGCACATTGAAATTCTGGACTGTCTGTCTCTGTACTTGCTGTGTCTGAGCCATATTATTATCTTGAGATTGCACAATTCAACCAATTTGAACCTGATTCCCATTTTCCATGTTACCAGCATTGAAATGACATCCCGCTTCTAATGCCCCAACTAGCCACAGATGTCGCAAGGATTGGACTTTTTCAAAGTTGCCACATCAATCCCTGTACTCTGATCAATTAGAACACCAGGACCTCTAACTTGCAGTTGGAACCTATTACTACCTTGCATCAGAGATACTCCCTGTTGATACACTGCCTGCATGGGATGAGCATTTCCAACAAACTGTTGATTTAGACCTCGCTGGGCAGCTTTCATCCATACGATCGTCAACTTTTCTTTCAATTTCTTAGGTTTCATTTCCAATTCATCGCTGCAATATATGGCATATCTCAATATCTCGTCAATGGGCTTGCTCTGCCAACAAAGCAAATGCTGTTGAATCATCAAACTAATCTCAGGTTTCAATCCATGCACAAACCTGTACACAGAATGTCCCATGTCTTTAGACACAATCGTCCCTGCTCCACTATGCTGCTTAAATGCTTGCAACAGTCTCTCATATTAGGCATTTATTGTTTCTTTGAACTCTTGGGTGGTTGTGTCTATCTTTACCCAAATCAATAACTTTAGGAAATATTTTTGATTTAAAAATGTAATCTCCTGATGATACTTTTTCATGACAATGGGTGACGGAGCATGTGATAAGGGATGTCTCATCGACTCCTTCCCAGGCCAATCCAACGCAACTTTGCATTTGAATCACCTGGAACCACAATTTCAAATAAGGTATTCAAATCATTCCACAGAACTTTTGATATATTTGCAAACCGATCAACCTGTGTGTACCATTCCACTGAGTTCACTCAATTTTAGAAAATCATTTGTGAATGACGCAAGGTCAGTCCTGCTCCAGGGTATGTGGACATAACCTCCACCAGGCACTTCTCTCATGGGAAGCATATGTATATCCTAATCCTCTTTCTCAGCTGAGACCGAGGTAACTCTAATATAACCTTCCGCATTTCCTTTTTCTTGGTCCATTTACCGTCCCATCTATCCAGCTCACTTAATTTTCAAACATAGGCAATTAATTCCTCGATCTGTAACTTTATTCCTGGTGGTCTCATGTTAGCAAAATCCCTATCATTAAGGCTTGAATGGTAACTTCTCTGTAGGGCTTTAGATTTTTGCAAATCAATTTCATATCTGTGAGTCAATTCAGACAACCTTTAATGAGCTTGCCCAGCACGTCAGGTAAGGTCTTGACACATGAACAATAGCTCTTCATCCCAATAGACCTTCAAATGGGACATGTCAAAAGTTGCGGGCATCATTTCTTTTAATTCTGTTTCCAGTTTAGCCACATCTATTGTTATTTCCCTCTTTGGACCTGAGTATTTCTTCCACTTGTTATGGGATTTCCACTACCAGTCGGAGTTTTTATACCTCTGAACCAATCATTATGGGCCCGATTCACAAAAGAAATCTGAGACAAAATCCTAAACTTACTACTTTTGGTATTCACAGAAGGCATTTAGTAGTAGTAAAGTTAGGATTCCTAACTTTACTACTACTAAACTGAGACAAAATCCTAACTCTACAACTTTCGGTATTCACAAAAGGCATTTAGTAGTAGTAAAGTTAGGATTCTTAACTTTACTACTACTAAATGCCTTTTGTGAATACCGAAAGTCATAAAGTTAGGATTTTGTCTCAGTTTAGTAGTAGTAAAGTTAGGAATCCTAACTTTACTACTACTAAATGCCTTCTGTGAATACCAAAAGTAGTAAGTTTAGGATTTTGTCTCAGATTACTTTTGTGAATCGGCCCCTGAGTTCTCAGGCAGTAAAACCTGATTGTTCTACCAGAGTATTAAGAATGATCTCTCCGCTAAAGGACCACAATTTGCATCAATTGGTGAATTCAGAAGGGACATGTCATAACTTGGCAAACCCATAGGCATTTCTGTCCTACGGATACTGTTATTATCTCTTGGAAGTGCATTTGTATTGGGCATGAAAAAGGGCGGCGATCTTTGGGAAAACATTCTAGTCTGGTCAAACCTTGTCCGATTTAATGTAGGGTCTGCACTAGCAGCACATGGGGTATTCCCTTGTGCGGAGCCAACGGAGTTTGAGGAATTGGTCTCATTGTCAAGCCCACAGGATTGCTAGTTGAAGCACTCATCACATTAGGAACCGCCAATGTGTAAGGGACTGTCCGGGACTATGTCTGGGACATAGTCAGGGACTTGGGCAAGGATTGGTGACTCAGTAGAAAATGTAAGCAGAAAGATTAGCACAGCACTGCCCAGGATCACAAAAGAAGTCAGAGGAGAAAAGGGATCTAAAGGGGAAGCCTGCACAAAGGAACAAGATAGCTAGAACTCAGAAAGGATAGGCACTCAAGAGGTGATTTAGCATTCAGAATAACTACACTCAGGACGGATGTGCAAGACAAATATCTAAAACAACATTAACAATAAAGGGAATGTGGGGTAAAGCACTTGGGAGCTCCATACAGTAAAACTGAAGCTCGGTAAGCTCCTCACCCACAATTGCTCTTACAGATACTGACTGCAAATGCTCACATATAGGATATGTATGCAAAGGCAGGGTCTGTGGAGCTGATATCTATGGTGATGTTATGAATGTAACTCAAAGACAATACTCGCAGTGAACAAGAAACACCACCTAGGTTGTCAGTTGTGTCCAAGGATCCTGGCAATCAAAACAGGAACACACAAGGCAGTAGCAGCAAGGGGGTAAAACTAAACACAAGCACGATAGACAAGTAGCTAGCAAGGAGGAGTGCTTAACAGGAAAAGAAGGAAATCACAGGGCACACTTGGCAGAAAGCAAGTAAAAAACATACAAGGTAATAGAAGCAAGACAGCAGGCATAGAAAGACAGCAAACTAGGAACTGGAACAAAGGCATTGGGAAGAAAGGCAGGGTTTGGAAAAGGTACATACAGAAGGAGAGAGGCTCAAGGGAGCACTAGAGTGGACTGGATCAGGAATCAAGGAAATAAGGTAGCACTGAAGGAAGTGCTAGTTCAGGAACAGGGAATAGCAATAGCTATGGAATAAAGTAATCTAGGAAGCACTGCAAGCAGTGCTAATTCAGGAACAATGAATAGCTATAGCTCTAGAATCTAAATAGCACTTGCAGGCAGTGCTAGTTATGTAGACAGGAAATAGCTACAGCTCAGGAAACAAGGAGGCAAGAGAGCACTGCAAGCAGTGCAAACCCTAGTGAACAAGAAATAGCTGAAGCTGAGGAACAGGAACAAAGAATAACTACTCAGGAAACAATGTAGCACAGGCAGGCAGTGCTAATTCATGCACAAGCAATAGCTATAGTTCAGGAATTCTGGAAACAAGGACAACAAAACTTCAGGAAACAAGGGTCGGTCTCACCGGTACACAGCCACAATGACCAACCCTGGACTGAAGGGAGCCAGTTCTTAAAAGAGCTCACAGCAATCACATGCATCAGGTGTGAGCAGGCTAGCAGCAGCCAGCCACAGGTGAGCTGAATTCCTCCACCCATCCTTGGACTGCAGGGGTGGAACGAAGCAGTCAGCAGGGAATTCTATGTAATGGAGTTTCAGGCATGAGCAGGCTGGGTTCCACAAAACCCGGCATGGATTGGGAATGGATGACAATTTCCAAGTAGCGTCCAAATGGCTGGAAGTCAGTATATGAATGAAGGGGATGGTCCAGAAGCTTATTATGAGATTGGAAAGTCCCACAATTTGGCCCCCTGGTGGTGGCATGAGAGCACAAGAGCGAATCGTGACACATAGTCTGTGCAGTATTTCCTACCACTCCAGGGTTATACAAAGGAACTACAGGACCAATTGTAACAGGAACAGTCAGTACATCTGGTGCCTTTAGAGCAAGTGAATTTGAAGGGGCCGTAATTCCTGAACTCTCTCCCATTGGATTAAAATTTACATTTACTGGTACCCTAGGCACACCAAAGGTCTCACTAGTAGGTACAGTATTCACTCCTCTTGTTTGAGTCACATTGTATGGGGGTTTAACAATAGTTTGGTTGTAAAATCGTCATTTGAATTGTTATCACTATCTTCAGCTACGTTCTCTGTGTCATCTGTCTTTTTTACATCCTTTTGCTGACCTTTCTTTTCTTCCTCTCCTGTAAATGCAGGATATAATCTAGCTCCCTCAATCATGCCAGGTCTCCAAGTTTTCTGTCTTTCATCCCATCTGGCATCCACACAAGTACGTATAACTTTCTTAATCCTTCCTTGGAATCTCTCTCTCTATGCTGTGCTGTATGCTCCCAGGCATTAAGTGCCTCATATTTTGTAGGTCTAGGAGGTGGTTTCATGTCATACAACGTCATTCTCAAATTAAATGTGCCAAATGGGGGAAATGTCAAGAGAACATCTTTCTCAGTGATTTAAAGTCATTGTTCAAGCCAAATACATGTGTGAAGGCCCACATCTATTGCCATATGATGACCTGGCTTTCCTTTGGGTGATGCCTCTCCCCCTTTAAACCAGGTACATCTCCCTTCTTTAGACTTTGTAGTGCTTTAAAGAATTTCATTTTTGATCAAAATATGCAAAACTGGCAAATGACTTCTTGTTTAAACCATGAATTGATTTTTCACCCACAATTATTTGTTCGGCGATCACAACCAATACCGGCATGGCTCTCTATGATGTATTCAACCAATACCAGTACAGCTCTACATCGACTGACCAATACCAGCATGACACACTGTGACATCAATCTTACTCCTTGCAGCAGTTCACCCTCCTTTGCAAATCTCACGAGTGCATTCTCTCAGCAACTTACACACAAACAAATGCAAGCAATTTCAACAACCAACTTTGTCTGTTCCTCTAATAAAATTAAAAATATTCAATCACTCAAGAACCGGTCCAGAGCAACTCTTTCCCACCTACTCAGATATTCACTTCAAATGAAACCTCGACCAACGGGATCTCATACAGATTGATACAGTTTTTATCCTCTGCACTGAGATTTACTATACCAACCACACCTCACAATCATGTAAAAATAAAGTCCCTATCTCAATAATGCTGTTGATGACATCTCACGACCAGCACCACAGCACCTGCAGACACCTACTCTCAGTGTCTTCTACACTGACAAATTATCTTTTGTCTATCTATCCCAGGATCTTAGGCCACATTAGACACGATAACCACTTCAACTTCTGTGCATTAAGCACCTCATTCGCACATTAACTTAAAACATCTCTGCAGAACACCACACAATAACTGCAAAATACCGCAATCTAAGCTTAAGCAATTGCAATGCCCAACCCTATTGACACTCACACTCTGCTTCAAATTGTTTCCGAACTGCTGAAACTCCATCAATCCTTCAAACGAACCATGGGCTTTTGGGTTTTGGACTGGGCTTGGGCAATTTCTAAATGGGACACGCTAACCTCCTCACATCAGTGGGAAACAATCCTCTGCTACCAAGGTATTCCAGCGCTCTGGGCCAACCCTCTTACCATTTGTCCTCCAATTAATCTTTTCTTTCCCGCCGGAAAGGTGATGGGAGTTAACAATACATCAATCAATTTCAGTTAACAGTGTAACCCCTTTGGCTACACGATAAGGACCAGGAATCAGTGACTATAGTAAAGGTTTATTACAAGTTAGTAGTCAAGTTAAGGTACACAAATCTTAGCACTAAGCTGTAAAGGTACGGAATAACAACTGGGAAATCTAATCTCCTAAAGAAGCTTAGGCATACCAGTATGAGACAAACAAGAAGTTGATTCACAGCAACACAAAAGATCAGTAACAAGATCTGGTGTTTAGAGAAGAGTTTCTGATTCTCTCTACTATACATGAGTAAAATCTAAATCATCTAGGTTAAAATCCAAACTAAGAAGATGGTTCAATAATCTAAAGAGAATCTGAAATTCAGGAAAATGCATAAAATGTGAAGATACGGGAAAGTTCGGTAAGTAAAGGAAATAAATGAAGTAAAGAAAATATGGGACGGTGTCAACATCACAGAAGCTCATTCAGGAGTCTTCTTGGGTCGGGGAATTTGAGTGTTAGCCTAAGCCACAGTCAGAAAAGAGTCAAAGGAAATAAGCATAGGGTCTAAACCTCTCAAAGTCCAAGGGAATGTGGCAGTGATCTCAGACAGTGTAGACTCCAACTACTTGCACTACAATCTCTCAAGTAACACCCCTCTGTTTGCATCATCCAGGATTCCATTGTCCTTTTTCCTTCTCCCGTTGTCAGCTGAAATATTTATGAAATGTCCCACACTGAACACGGGAACAACATTCTCCTTGGTCTGTATACACCATTCCCACGTAATCAGATGACCTTCCTTGAATAGATGTTTCCATCTTAGTACACTAGCCTCTTTCAATGGCAATGCCAATACATCCTTTGTCCATTCTGGAGAGCCCGGAGCTTCCCATATGGGGGCAAGCTGGCTGAAATATGGCAATTTTATGACCTTTTCTAATTTTATAACACGTCTCAGCCATACCCCCTAAAATCTTCAACCTAACTTTTTAAAAGTATTTTGGGTCTGCATATTTATACATAAAACCACAGTCCGCTCACTTCTCTTTCCTCAACATCACCTCAAACATTTTGCCAATCTCTGTTTTTGTGGGTCTGACCAATAGCATTCTGCCATTCTTTAGTAGAAAAGCCCAGGAGTAAAAAAGAAAATCTGGCACCGCTAGTCCCCCTTTCGCCAGCCTCCTTCTAAGCTTCTTCCAGGCTTTGGATGACCAAATAAAAGACCTAATCTGCCCTTGCATCTGAGCAAACCACTCTTTCTTAAAAGGCAAGGGAATTGAGTCAAACAAGAAGGTAAACTTCGGGAGAACTATCATTTTTACGAGATTTACTTGGCCAAATAATGTTAACGGCAGATGCACCCAATTCTTCAGCCAGCCAGTCACTTCTTTCCTAGCCTTTTCAAAGTTTTCTTTGGTGAGCTTTGTGATATCCTGGGTAATCTTAACCCCTAGATATCTAATTTCCTTCTTACACTTTATCTCGCCAACCTCTGTATGCCAAGCCATGACCTCCGTTTTCTCCTTTTTGATATCATAACCTGAGATTTTCCCAAAATCTGTTGTTCACATTAAAACAGAGCTCAAGGTTTTTTTTAAGTTGGTAGTAAAAATTAAGATGTCATCAGCGTATAACCCTCTTTTCTTGCTCCAACCATTAAATTCGAAAGGAAAGATGTCTGCATTATTCCTGATTTTCCTAGCCAGCGGATCAATGTACAGATAAAACAACAATGGCGACAGGGGGCAACCCTGCCTTGTGCCCCTTGTAATCTGGACAGCTTTTGTCAATCCCCCATTTACCAAAACCCAGGCTTCGGGTGTAGAATAGATTCCTTTCAAGATTTTGCAAAAGTTAGGGCCAAGATTAAGAGATTTGGCCACAGCCTGCAGATAAACTCAATTCACCCGATCAAATGCTTTGGCAGCATCTAAGGCCATTACTGCCAACGGGAGCTCATAAGCAGAGGCCAAGTCAATAGACCCTATAAGCGTATACATAAGCTCTTTCAAAGACCTGCCTCTAATAAACCCCTTTTGATCCTCATGTACCAATTGTGACATAACCCCATTTAATCTTTCTGCCATAACCTTTGCAAAAAGCTTATAATCACAATTCAAAAGTGATATCGGCCTATAAGCATCACAGTTTTTGGGGCATTTCCCTGGTTTGGGGATTAGGGTTATAATAGCCTCTTTCCAGGATTCCGGCATTACAGCATCTGTCAGAAGTATTGCGTGAGGAGCGTGGCCAGGCTGGACATTTCAGATAAGGGGAAAAAGAGGTATGAATTTTGGACACCCTTCTTACGTTGGTGTGAGCAACAAGTAAGAATTTAGATCTAGGGTCCAATGATTAAGCCTCTCTCCACCTCGGCTGGCACCATCCTCCATTAAGCAGGGGGACTTGTGGAGTTTGTGTGTGTATTGGAAGTAAAGGAGGAGTGATGTCGCAATCCGAGGGCGATTAAAAACAAATAAAAGAGCGAATCCCCTTCCTGTTCCTCTCTTCAGCGAATGAGGTTTGGGACACCCCAGGGTGGAAATGTTGGTAGAAAGGTGTGAATGAGGCAAATGAGGACAAAAAAACAACAACATTCTCCTTGGTCACCTAACCCATGTTGAAATATTTCTGAATAGGGCTCTTCAGTACTAATCACTGTTCATTTCCTTGTATGTGCTCTTGCTCCATTTGTGGAGGTGCCTGGATCCACTCCCTTTGGGCGCCTTTGTTAGGAGTGACCTGCTTGTTTTAATCCTTTCATTAGTTTGTTTTCTCCTATTAGTCTTAGTTTTTTGTTACCAATACTGCACGGGCACAGGGTAACCTGTTTCCTGTGCAGGGGATTGCTGGGCCCCAGTTTGCCTCTTTTAGTTACCCTTATTTGTTTTCAGCGAGCGCTGTTGTAGCGCGGGACTTTAGACACACCCCTCCATATGACAGGCTTTTTAAGAAGGTAGAGAGCAAGTCCGCGTGCAGCGGGTCCTCAGCTGGCACTCTGATGACGCATCCGTCCATGCCTGGACTGGGTCCTGGGCCCGTTTCCCTGGCTGGTTGAACAACGAGGACCGGGCACAGACTACCTATTTGAGGGATGCCCTGTTGGCGTTAAATTCACTAGGTATGAGCCCTGCTTGTCCCAAACTTTGCCCTGCAGCTCCTGATATTATAGTGGGTACGTGTCATGTCTGCAAGATTCATTTTATTAATGGGGATTCTCCTGAGGGGCAGTCAGCATCTGTTCCCACAGGACCAGACCTGATGGGCTCGCTCTGTGATTCGGTGTCTACAATCAAATGTGCATTAATAAATGCCAAGTCTCTAGTTAAACACTATTTGGAAGTGGCCGAGTTATTAGATACACATCAGGTAGATATTACATTTCTGATGTACACCTGTGTGCGGACCAATCTTTGGGACTGGAGGTAACCGCAGTAGCTCCACCTGGTTATACGATTCACAGTCAACATAGAGAGGACAAAAAAGGAGAGGGGCTGGCGGTTAAATATTGTAATGCATTTTTCTTCTAGGTTCACTTCTGCTCCTAATTCAGAGGTTGAAGGTTTGGTTTTTAAATTATAGCCTACTAAGATTCAGTCGATCAATGGACTTTTGCTGTACAAACCACCAGGCCCTAAAACCCATTTTCTTGATGCTATCAGTTAGCCCTTGGAATCCTTCATTCTTACACTTGATTTTACATTGCTGGGAAATCTCAATTTCCATTTAGAAAATCATAATGACCCTGATACATATACACTGCTTGGCTTAATGTCTAGATTTGGTTTAGAGCAACAGGTGATGAGGCTACCCATCAAGCTGGTCATACCTTAGGTGAAAATGTTTCCTTTTGTACCTCCTTTGCCAACCTGGCAATTTTGCTAGTAATTTGGTCTGACCACAATGTGGTTAGCTGGAAAATTACTCTGTGTCTTAACTCCTGAGAAGGTTCTTGGGAATCCAGATTTCTCATGGGCATGGTACCGGGTTA
Source organism: Calotriton arnoldi (assembly GCA_963921515.1). Classification (NCBI taxonomy): domain Eukaryota; kingdom Metazoa; phylum Chordata; class Amphibia; order Caudata; family Salamandridae; genus Calotriton; species Calotriton arnoldi. The sequence continues at coordinate 387,723 of CAWUFW010013977.1, read as the reverse complement.
ATATGCAGGAACTTAATTTGATTTTGTGCAATTTACAGCTGTCTGAGTCAGAAGACTTTAATAAGATGGTATCTAATTATTTTTATTGGCTGTCTTCAGCTATTGAGGTGTTGGCCCCAGTCAAACTTATTTCTTCAAGGAGATGCAAACCCACGTCTCCTTGGTTTGGTGAAACGCTTCGTGCAGCTAAGAAAGACTGCTGTAAACAAAAACGGATCTGGAAAAAGAAAAATATAAAACTCTGCTGGCAGAATATAAAAAACTTAAACTTAAGGAAACATCTGAGTATTTTATCAGCTCTATTGAAGCTGCCAGCTGCTCCTCTGAGGCTCTTCTTCAAGCCGTCATGATTCTCTCATCCTCCGGCATCAAGAGCATGGAAGGTGTCAATCAGGACATCTGTAATTCCTTAGCCTAGTTTTTTTCTGAATAAAGTTGAGGCTATTTGTAATACATTTTCCTCTAACACATCAATGTCTGGTATCAGGAAGGACACAGGCTTCAGGGATAATAACAAGGCTTCTCTCTATGAGTTCAACCCCGTCCTAGAAGATCAAGTTAGTCAGCTGGTTCTCTTCACGAAATCTGGTATACCTCTCGATCCCTGTCCTAAAAGTTTGTAGCTGATTCCTGATTTGGTGCCTGTTCAACTGACATCTATCCTTAATGCTGTGTTCAGGTTGGGAACTTTTCCAAAAGTTTGTAAATCTGCATCGATTTTGCGATTGCTTAAGAAACCTAATATGGACAGCCTTAATCCAAACAGTGATAGACCTATATCTTGGCTGCCCTTTCCAGCTAAACTGATCGAGAAAGAAATGAATAATCAGCTGCCAGCTTTTCTGGATAATAATCATGTGTTGGATGATACTGAATGTGGGTTCCGTAAGGGACACTTCACTGAATCAGCTCTTATTGTGGCCACGAAGATGATTAGGACCACAGTTGATAGCGGGGGCAATGCTGCCCTCATTCTACTCGATTTGACTACAGCCTTCAACACGGTCAATCACGACCTTCTGATTGACCGGTTGGAAGGCCTGGGTATTGATGGTGTAGCTTTAGCACTATTTAGATCCTTTCTGACTGAGAGTGTGCAGACTGTATCCATGGGTTAATTTATATCCAAATCATTCTCTCTCCGTGTAGGGATCCCCAGGGTTCATTGGTAAGTCCAACACTTTTTAACATCTATCTAACACCGTTGGCAGCCCTTGTGAAATCCTTTGGGCTGTTGCTTGTGACATACGCTGACGACACACAAATTGTTGTCTCCCTCTCTATGAAAGGCCCTGACCCAAAGGAGATGTATCATAATTGTATGATGGTGGTAGGCACTTGGATGGATGAAAATTATCTTAGGTTGAATTCCTCAGAAACTGAGGTTATTTTGATTGGGAACACACCTCCTTTTGGAGCACCTCTTGGTGGCTGGACGAATTGGGTTAGCTTCCAGGACCAGTGGAAAAGGTGAAAAATCTGGGAATTTTTATAGATGACAAGCTCACGTACAAAGATCAAGTTAATAAGGTCGTCTCTACATCCTTTTTCATGCTTTATCTTAGAAATGGGGGTCTCTAGTTGGCAAGGGTTTGCACCTTTGTCCAAGTAGGTACCCTTCTTCCTAGTCAGGGTAAAGGGGATACACTTCCTAAATAACCCCTGCTCACCCCCTTGGTAGCTTGGCATGTGCAGACAGGCTTATCTCAGAGGCAGTGTGTAAAGCATTTGTGAACATATACAGTAATACAGTGAAAACACTACAAATGGACACCACACCAGTTTAGAAAAATTAGTAATGTTTATCTAAACCAAAACAAGACCAAAACGACAAAAATCCACAGTACAGTTCTAGCAATATGATTCTTAAAAGGTAGAAACAGTTTTGTTCCAAGAAAATGTGGGATGCGACACAAAATACCTTGGATGCGTCGAAAAATGCAGGCAAAAAGGATCGCAGGGAAAGTGATGCGTCGGTTCCTTACACTCAGGGAAGGTGATGTGTCAGTTCCTTGCTCCAGGGGAGGTGATGCATCGGTTCCTTACTGGTGCGCAGGGGAGGTGATGCCTTGGTTTCTTACCAGAGAAGAGGTGATGCATCGGTTTCTTACTGCGTGTGGAGGTGATGCGTCGGTTTCTTACTGCATCCCCAACGATGCGACAGACTTGACGCTTCGATGCGATGCGTGGCGATCCGGTACGATGCGATGCGTGAAGACCGGGGATGCGCTGTAGTGATTTCAGCCGCGTCCCCTCGATACGTCGGTTCTTCCACAACAGGGCCGGGTCAAAATCGGTGCGGTGATCTCGGACGTCAGAGATTGGTCCACGGGATTTGACGCAGGGCAGACACTTCAGCTGCGAGCAGGCACTGCGTCGATTCTTCGGCAGCGGCGATGCATTGGAAAATTCTTCTTGCACCGCTGCGATATGTCAGAAACAGGCGATGCATCGATTTTCACAGTTCTTGCAGTTTCCAGTCCCAAAACATCCTCCAGAGGTCCAGAACACTGGCAGGCATCACTCAGCAGGTCAGAACTCCCAGCAAAGGAGTTCAGGGGGGGACTGGGGGTGAAGTCTTTGTGTCCCTGAGACTTCAGAACAGGAGGCAAGCTCTCTTTCAAGCCCTTGGAGATATTCCTCAAGCAGGGGACACAGCACACAACAAAGTCCTTCTCCTTTCCTTGGCAGAAAGTAGCCACTGCAGGCCAACCCCAGACATCAAACAGCACAGGGGCAGTATTCCTCCTCCGTTTCTCCAGCTCTTCTCCTTGGCAAAGGTTCCTCTTGATTCCCAGAAGTGATCTGTGAAGAATTTTCAATCTTTGAGACTTCCAGCAGGAGGCAGGCTCTACTTCAAGCACTTGGAGAAAACTCTAACAGCACGATGATGAAAGCAAAGTCCAGTCCTTTCCCTGCATAAGACAGAAGTAACCACTGCAGGCCAACCACAGCAGCACTCAGCACAGGGGCATTACTCCTCCTCCAGCTTTCCCAGTTCTTCTTCCTGGAATGTTCCTTAGTTCAGCAGTAATCTAAAGTTCAGGGGTCTGGGCCCCAATTTTTATAGCACAAATTCCTTTGTTCTCTGGTGGCAGAGGAGCTCTTTGCCCAGTCAAAACCAGTTCTGTCCTCTCTGGCGCAGCTGCCCGGCAGGAGGTGGAGACAGCATTGTGTAAGGCAGACAGGGCCTATTCAGGTGCAAGGGAAATCTCCTTCCACCACTCTAAATGCAGACTGGGCCTTTTCAGGTGCTAGTGAGAACTCCTCCCCCTACTCTGAATGCATCCCAGGTCTATTCAGCCCAGCCCTGACTCATTCAGGAAAGGCAGGACACATATCAACCCCCCCTCGGTGGCTGTCTGAGAGAATGCACATCCCCGGCCCCTGTCACTCCAAAGCCAGAAAGTCTATACACAAACCAGCAGAGGCACACAGGATGGCTAAGCAAGAAAATACTCACTTTCTAAAAGTGGTATATTCAAACACACAATATAAAAATAATCTTTACTAAAAGATGCATTTTTATATTCTGAGTTCAGGCATACTAAACTGCATCTTTCTATATTGTCCCAATGCAAAGTATATTTATAAGATGTTATAAATAAAATCCCATTCTATCCTATGGGACAGATAGCCTTTCAATAGTGAAAAACAAAATTGGCAGTATTTCACTATCAGGACATGCCACACACATCAGGGCATGTCCCACCTTTGACAAACACTGCACCCTGGCCACAGGGGTACCTTGGACCTACCTTAGGGGTGAATCACATATTGAAATAGGGAAGGTTAGGGCCTGGCAAGTGGGTGCACTTGCCAGGTCGACATGGCAGTACCAAACTGCGCACAAACACTGCAGTGGCAGGTCTGAGTTACATTTACAGGCTGCTTTTCTGGTTGGCACAATCAGTGCTGCAGGCCCACTAGCAGCATTTGATTTGCAGGCCCTGGGCACATACAGTGCACTGTACTAGGGACTTACCAGTAAATCAAATATGACACTCATGGAATCTCCAATCCATCATAACAATTTACAGGGAGAGCATATGTACTTTAGCACTGATCAACAGTGGTAAAGTGCCCAGAGTCATAAAAACCAACAAAAGCAGGTCAGAAACAGTAGGCCAAAAAGCAAAAATTCTGGGGATAAACCTGCTGGACAAGCCAGGTCTAACACTTTGTATGATCAGGAAAATAGCGCAGTTTCTTCCTCTGAAATTGCTGAAAACTATTCTTCTGGCCCTTATAATGTCCAGGTTGGACTATTGCAATGGCCTTTATGTTAATCTTCCTAAAGCTCCCTTGAAAAAACTTCAGCTTCTCCAGAATTCAGCTGCCAGGTTGCTGATAAAAATCCCGATATTTCAGTCTGCTTCCCAAGCCTTGGTGAGTTTGTACTGGCTTCTTGTGCACCAGAGGATACTTTTCAAAGCTCTTTTCTCACCTACAAAGCTCTTCAGGGACTAGGTCCTGTGTTTCTTAGAGAAAAACTTAGAAGCTAAGTTGGCGATAGGACTCTTGGGTCCAGTACAGCTGGGAATTTGGTGGTGCCATCTCACAAACTCTCCTTCTGGGGAGGCAGGAGCTTTGTGCATGATCGTCTGTCTGTTCCTTGTTACTTAGCGCACCAAGACGCTTCTGGGTATTTGCGCTCTACAGAACTCAAATCAAGCAATCAGTCAATCATGCAGTTAATGCTGTGGCGATCCGTGTTCCTAGTCAAGGTCTTCTTGTCGAGCTATCGCTAATACAGTGTTGCATCTATTCTCAAACTAACAACCCTTGTGAAAGCATCTGCAGGGAAAAAGATATGCAAGCAAAAATGGAAAACAGCCTTTTAGGCATAAAGAAATACGGACCTAGCAATGTCAAGTCAGCGTATTAAATCAATGGTGCACCTTTAATATGTGTTCGCACTTTCAATCACAAATGAATATTAAAATGTCAGTACATAAGATTCATCTTACATGTGAAATTCAATAAATCTTAAATTTGTATGTGTAAGTATGACTAAGAACTACATTTTGTATGAAATATATGATGTTAGTGCACATTACATAAACCATTGTCTTTTTTAACGTAAACACATTATTATATTGTAAGGATGGTTTCTACTCAAATATCTACATAATAAATATCGTTTAAGGCACACAATGTATATTAATCCTCTAATTCTGCAGTGAATGCACTTCAATGATGATGTCAAATGCAACATTTCCATTAATGTCATTAAGCCACACAAGATTCATGTGCTAAAAGCACATTTGGTAAAGGCACTCTATTGCTTATACAGTCATACAGTCATTTCATTAAAAGAGTTTACGGTCAAGTATGCTTCATTAAGTTTAAAAGTAATTTTATTGAAGAAGCATAGAATAGAAATACATAGTACAATAAGCAATATATAGTCATATAAATAAGAATTAAGCATTGAAGTAGACTTATTCAAATAAAAACATCAAGCAAACATGGCTGGGATGGAGTGAGAGAGCAAAAAGATAATAGTATAATCAATAAGATATTGCATTTCTTATAAAATATACAGGAATGATATTAACAGAAATATAACACTGTTACTAAGGTAAGGAATGTTATGGAGGTTGGGTAACTTCTTGCTGAACGGAGTTTGGGAGAAAGAGCACTTAGCGCTGGCATCTATGTACATTGTAACAGGTGACCATAAATTCACGCGTTTTATAGCTAAATGAGTAGGGTATACAAATGCTGTATCCAGTCTATGATTATAGCATTCTGCGTACCAACAGGCTTGGAAGGATAATTTAGCAAGATCTTTCCAGTTTTTGGTAATCTGCTGAAAGGCAACTGCTAACAGTAGGTCCACAATCTTTAAACTATAAATGCAATTATCCCAAGTCGGTGATAGACTTCCTAAAAATAAATGAACAACGGAGAAAGGAATCTTGGAGCCAAAAATTAAATTAATTTGAGCCCAAACGTCTTCCCAGGAGGTGTGCACATGTGGACATGTAAAGAGTAAGTGTTTCAGATCAGCAGAAATGGAAGAACATGTCCAACAGGTATCAGGGATGTCAGTGTGTCTTTTATTTAAGATAACTGGGTGTAGTAAAAGTCTATTATAAATAAAAAATAGTGTTTGTGTAGTGTTTGCTGCTCTGGAGGATTTTCTGATTTCAGTCCAAATTTTGTTCCACAAGAGAACTGGCCAGTCTAACTCAAGATCCTCTTCCCAGGATAGTTCAACCTTAGTCTTCACTCTATCAGTGTGTGAGGTACGTAGATGAGTGTAAATAGTAGAAGTTCTAGGGCGTGTGTATAGGAGAGTGTGTAAACTGTTAACAATGTGAGAAGTAGAGATGTTGTAGGATAAAACTTGAGCATATGCAGTGGAGACAGCCTGCTTCAGAAGAATGTACTTAGACTGAAAAGAGAGGAGTAGGTCAAAAGCTGACTAGCCTGTGAGAAGGATATGACTTCATTCTGAGAAAAAAGTTGGTGTGTCGAAATTAAGCCCTTGTGTCTCCAAGATTTCCAATAAAAGGGTTTGCCATGGATCAGTATAGACTTATTGTGCCATAATGTGGAAATGAAAAAAGATTTTGAATCTGTAGGGGATATCGTTGGATTAGATTCTAAAATTTTGCAAGTGTGTTTAAAGATAGAAGTAGATATAGATTGTGGTCTGCGTGTGAAAGAGAGATATTCTTTAAATGAAAACGGAGACAGATATGAACTCTCAAGGTCCACCCACAAAGGACAATCCAAAGAAGATTCAGAAAGCCATCTTGAAGATTGACAAACTAAAAAAGATTTGTGGTAAGAGGGAAAGTCAGGAAAGTTAACACCACCTTCTGATTTTTATCTTGTTAATCTCAATAATGACATGCAAGACTTTCTGTTACTCCACAAGAAGGAAGATAGTATAGAGTTTATTTTCTTTGTTTTTTTAAGGGAATGGATATGGGAATATTGGAGATTATATATAATACTATGGGAGTTAGCATCATTTTAATGGTGTCTAAATGACCCCACCATGAAAGATACTAGGGGTGCCATTTGGTCGTTAATGTGGAGATTTCCTGTATACACTTCTCCATATACAAAGAAAGTGTTGTTGGAATTGAAGGGGGAAAATAAAGACCTAAGGGGCATATTAGCAAGGAATAGCGATATTTATCGCTAACCGCGCTTAGCGCGACTTTGGTTAACGCCGCCTATCGCTGGAAAATATCGCTGAGATAACACCCTATTAACAAGGTTTATCTCCATAGCGATAATATTTCCAGCGATAGCGGCAAAATGTGAGAATATCGCTGGAAAAGCAGCGATATTCTCGCATTATCACTAAGGTGGATTCAGCATTAGAATCCACCTCATATACTTTAAACAGGTAAGTCATCCTCACTAGCAGGAGATAAAATATAGCGATAAACGCGCTTAGCGTGAATTATTTTATCACTTCGCCTGCCTTGCTAATAGGGGGTAGTGGAGTTAGCGACTGTTTCCAGTCGCTTTTAGTAGGGAACGCCTTCCTTGCATGTCATTTGCGATAATTATCGCTGACATGCAAGGCGATGTAATTGTGACCTCTAACGCCTGAAAGCTGTCGCTAATGCCTGTTAGCGACAGCTTGCTAATAGGGGGATAAAATTATCGCCGCTTTAGCGGCAAAAAGTGCCGCTAAAGCGGCGATAAAGCCCTTGATAATATGCCCCTAAGTATTTTATGCGATACAAAAGGGGATGATGGACGGAACGCCTGAGCCAATCAAACACTCACCCCCAGTCAACTGATCTGGGTTTAATCCATCATCATTCTTTAGCTCACTCCACCACCCCAGTTCAGACATGGCCATATGCAAATCAGTCTGACCCTGTGCCTCATGGGAACAGTCCAGCCCGAACTGCCAAGCCATGTCTTCCCTGGACCGGAAACAAGCATCCTAGGACCGGTTTCTGGCATTTCATCCGTCATCAGCCAGGCTTGCTTGAATCCAGTGGCAAAGTGAGCAAGGGACCCACGTCTGGGCATACCCCCGCCAACTTAGGGCGAACAAAGCGATACAAAAGGGGATGATGGACGGAACGCCTGAGCCAATCAAACACTCACCCCCAGTCAACTGATCTGGGTTTAATCCATCATCATTCTTTAACTCACTCCACCACCCCAGTTCAGACATGGCCATATGCAAATCAGTCTGACCCTGTGCCTCATGGGAACAGTCCAGCCCGAACTGCCAAGCCATGTCTTCCCTGGACCGGAAACAAGCATCCTAGGACCGGTTTCTGGCATTTCAGCCGTCACCAGCCAGGCTTGCTTGAATCCAGTGGCAAAGTGAGCAAGGGACCCACGTCTGGGCATACCCCCGCCAACTTAGGGCGAACAAAGCGATACAAAAGGGGAGGATGGACGGAACGCCTGAGCCAATCAAACACTCACCCCCAGTCAACTGATCTGGGTTTAATCCATCATCATTCTTTAGCTCACTCCACCACCCCCAGTTCAGACATGGCCATATGCAAATCAGTCTGACCCTGTGCCTCATGGGAACAGTCCAGCCCGAACTGCCAAGCCATGTCTTCCCTGGACCGGAAACAAGCATTCTAGGACCGGTTTCTGGCATTTCAGCCGTCATCAGCCAGGCTTGCTTGAATCCAGTGGCAAAGTGAGCAAGGGACCCACGTCTGGGCATACCCCCGCCAACTTAGGGCGAACAAAGCGATACAAAAGGGGATGATGGACGGAACGCCTGAGCCAATCAAACATTCACCCCCAGTCAACTGATCTGGGTTTAATCCATCATCATTCTTTAGCTCACTCCCACCACCCCAGTTCAGACATGGCCATATGCAAATCAGTCTGACCCTGTGCCTCATGGGAACAGTCCAGCCCGAACTGCCAAGCCATGTCTTCCTGGACCGGAAACAAGCATCCTAGGACCGGTTTCTGGCATTTCAGCCGTCATCAGCCAGGCTTGCTTGAATCCAGTGGCAAAGTGAGCAAGGGACCCACGTCTGGGCATACCCCGCCAACTTAGGGCGAACAAAGCGATACAAGAGGGATGATGGACGGAACGCCTGAGCCAATCAAACACTCACCCCCAGTCAACTGATATGGGTTTAATCCATCATCATTCTTTAGCTCACTCCACCACCCCAGTTCAGACATGGCCATATGCAAATCAGTCTGACCCTGTGCCTCATGGGAACAGTCCAGCCCGAACTGCCAAGCCATGTCTTCCCTGGACCGGAAACAAGCATCCTAGGACCGGTTTCTGGCATTTCAGCCGTCATCAGCCAGGCTTGCTTGAATCCAGTGGCAAAGTGAGTGATGATGGATTAAACCCAGATCAGTTGACTGTGGGTGAGTGTTTGATTGGCTCAAGCGTTCCGTCCATCATCCCCTTTTGTATCGCTTTGGTCGCCCTAAGTTGGCGGGGTATGCCCAGACGTGGGTCCCTTGCTCACTTTGCCACTGGATTCAGACAAGCCTGGCTGATGACGGCTGAAATGCCAGAAACCGATCCTAGGATGCTTGTTTCCGGTCCAGGAAGACATGGCTTGGCCGAGCTGGACTGTTCCCATGAGCACAGAGTCAGACTGATTTGCATATGGCATGTCTGAACTGGGGTGGTGAAGTGAGCTAAAGAATGATGATGAATTAAACCCAGATCAGTTGACTGAGAGTGAGTTGATTGGCTCAAGCGTCCGTCCATCATCCCCTTTTGTATCGCCTAAGTATTTTATGTGCTGGGGATTCCAAGTAAAGTTTGAAGTAGTGAAATCTTCCCTGAAAGTATACTTGGTCAAAGGTAGTATTTCACATTTATCTCTATTTAGTTTATAGCCAGAAATGGAGGCAAAGAGCTCCACCTCCTGTAATAAGGTAGGGGTAGAGGATTGTGGTCTTGAGATAAATAATAGTATGTCATCGGCATATGCCGCCAGTTTAATTTTTTGTGATTAACTTCAAATCCATGTATGTCATTATTCTGACAAATTCTAGACAGGAAACGTTCCAGAGCTAGGTTGAAAAGGAATGGGGACCAAGTACATACTTGATGAACACCTCTTCCCAAATGAAAGTAAGGGGATGTGTTACCGTTTACATATATGGCTGCCCGTGGATTAGAGTATAGAACCAAAATCAAAGATATAATCCTTGGACCAAAACCGAACCAATTAAGTGTCTGAAAGAGATAAGACCAGTTAACCCGGTCAAATGCTTTCTCAGCGTCCAAGGCAACAGCTGCTAATGAATGAGGTAAGTGAGAAGATTTAGATGGAATATAAAAAAACAGATGAGTATTATCGGAAAGAAAGCGGTCTTTAACAAATCCGGATTGTTCCGCACCTAGTAATTGAGGGAGGTAGGATTCCAGATGCCAGGCCAAAGCTTTAGAAAAAAATTTATAATCAATATTGACCAGTGAGAGGCTTATAATTTTTACAATATTTTAAATCTTTCCCTTCTTTAGGAATTAGACAAATTAAGGCATCCAAAAAGGAACCAGAAGATTCACCCGATTGTGAAATTGTTTTTGAAGAGTATGTAATTTGGGAAGAAGTAGATTTGCAAAATGTGTGAAGAATTCCACTGTAAAACCATCTGGACCTGGGGCCTTGTCTTTCTTGAGTGTTTGTAAAGCGATAAGGAGTTCCTTTTGTGAAATGTCAGATTCTAAGGGAGTGAAATCTATTTGAGTGTCAGAAGAACGTTGAATGTCCGAAAGGAACTGAGAAATATCAATTTCTGAGGGTGTAGTTTCAGGCGTATATAATGCTTTATAAACAAAAGAAATTTGTTTTCTATTTATGGATCCTTAAACCTTAATGTGTTTTGCTCTTCCATAATAGATTCAATAGTATACTTATTGTGTTTAACTTTTAAATAGTTCGCCAAGAGTTTACCAGCTTTGTTCTGGCCGCCATAAAACTTTGAACTAGATTTTAACAAATAAATTGAGGCGTTGTCTGTCGATTCCTTATTGAATTGAAACTTTGCCTTAATAAGCTGAGACAAACATTCTTTGGATTTCAAAGAATAATAGGAATGCTCCAATCTCTTAATCCCAGCCAAAAGATCTTTGGTTAGTTTGCGTGAATTTTTGCGTTTTTTGGACACAAAAATAATAATAAAATCTCTGGCGGCTGCTTTAAATGCATACCAAACAATGGAGAATGGCAAAGTATCAGTTTGGTTTAAGGAGAAATATTAATTAAAAAAGGAAACAAAAGAGGAGTTAAACTTTGGATCTAAAAGGAGTGTATTATTATAACACCATCTCCTAGGAATATTAGATTTTGGCATTATATCCAATTGAATAGAAATGGGAGCATGATCAGATATTAGAATAGATCCAATATCCGCATCTCTTAAAGATTGGGATATATTGTGTGATACAAAAAAGTGGTCTATACGAGATTGGGATTGATGAGCCGGAGAGTAGTAGGTTTATTCTCTCGTGGTAGAATTGCAAATTCTCCAGGCATCTATAAGCTTATATTGCTGAATGGCATGAGTAAACACTTTATGTGCTGTATGCGGTTAAAAAGAGACTTGGGGAGCATTCCCAATTTGCAATTTAGTGTATAACCATCTTCCATCTTCATCAGATAACTGAGAGAGCAACTTAACAGAAATCGATGTATGACAGAGTTAATACTCCATTTCGTTTGCCATCACCTGGTGAGAAAAAAACGTTCCCTACTCAGCCTTTTTTCAATTTCAAAGATTCAGTTGCCATTAAATGAGATTCCTGTATAAGAGCTATGTCGGCCTCCAATTTAGATAAATGTGTTAAAACATGTTGTTGTTTAATAGGAGAGTTCAAACTCTGACATTCCACAAGTCAATTTTCAGAGATATGGAGTTAACGACGAGACTATAAAAAGATAATGGCCTAGACAAACCATCAAAAAGCAGAGGACAAATCTTATATCAGCCCAACCATGTAAGCATATACTATGACGATATAAAGGGCATAAAAAGAATGAATACGAATATAAATGTGAAACATTGAACCGAGAAAAGAGGAAAGGGAGAGACAGAAAACAAACAAGGAAGTAAAGCAGAGCGAGAAAAGGAGAAAGGGAGAGAAAGGTACAACAGTAAAAAAAGGTATAACATACCTAAGAGACGACATGGAACGGATGGCACGTCCCAACTTAACGGAACGGAGGACGAGTAAGGACCACATCACATCACATAGGGCAAGGGTATAAGGTAGGCACATACAACAACAACCCTGCAAATGAGGAGAAAAAGCAATTATTATAAAATAAGGGAAAGATATAAAATAAGATGACATAATAAACTGTTGAGAAATGAAGTACCAAACAGCATTAAACTATTAAACCTTACAATGGAACTCTGAAACAGAAGAGGAAGGAAAAAAACTACAATGGAAGATGGGGAACATCAAATATTTTGAGACGTCGATGCTCCAGGGAAACCATAGATTCTGATTTACAGGAATTAATAAAACTCTGCAATTTAATTGGATCTTCATATGTTGTAGTTTTTTTCTTATAGGTGACCTTGAAGAGACAAGGGTGAAAAAGACCATAGTGGGCCACCAGAGAGCGTAAATCAGGCCTCGTGTTGAGAAATTCTTTGTGTCTATTCGCTGTGGTTGTGGCATAGTCTTGAGTGAAAAATTAAGTGGAGCCTGACCATGAAACACGCTGAATTGATTTAACTGCTGAGAGAACTTTGAGTAGGTCTGTATACTCAAGAAAGTATAGGATAATCCTCTTGGTCCCAGAGAATAGACACACCTGTTTGCTGATGGCCAAGTCTGTGAGCACGCTGGATATTGAGCGATGTTCCTTCTAGAAAATGTAGCAATTTAGGAAGGAAAGACCTGAAGAAATAGAGAGGGTCAGAGCCCTCTGAGCCTTCCGGCAGATCATAAATACGGAGATTATTTCTTCTATTCCGATTTTCAAGGTCTTTGACCTGCCGCTGGAGTGAAGAGACCTGGCATTGAAGAGTGTTAACTTTCTCGTTGGTGAGTCTAAAAGAGGAGACACTGTGCTCTACTGTTGTAAGTCGATCATTCATCTGAGACCAGTTCTCTGTTAGGAACTGCAGTTTGGAAGTTGTTTCCTCCATGAAGAGACGAAGAGCACGTATTTCTTCCAATAGTATGTCTAGGGAGACAGGAGAGGAGTCCGTTGGTGGAGAAGGTGGATCCTTTTTCAGATGTTTAGTAGCCGCCTTCCCTGCAGCAGGGGGGATAGTGCTCGAGGGTGAGGAGCCCTTAGAGATAGAAACCAGAGAGTCCTCCATTTTGGAAAATGCCGCAAAGATCTTAGATTTTTTAATGAAGGACTGCGTAGAATGTGAAGCAGGAGATCCCAGTGTTTTCAATCTTCCCATAAGAAGCAGTGAATAGTAAAACACTAGGGGGCCAATTCCGATCTTGGCCGGTAGGGCACCGAATCGGATTCGGCTATACCGGATCCGATTCGGAGCCCTCGTTTCCTACCGATTCGTGCATGCGTGCGAGCGAGTACGATGCGAACGTACGCGAAATCGCCGACGACTCGTTCGCGGGACCGAATCGCTCCGACCTACTCGCACAGACACGACTCGCACCGCGCAATGGAGACGTTCCCCAACCGAGCAAGTACGATGCGCGCCTCGAGCAGTCCGACCGACTCGCGCCATCCGGCTCCAAAGAGCAGTCAGAGCCGCACTTTGGGGGTCCGTGTCGGACCCCCCTGCACGCGTAGCCACACGAGTCGCACACAGGGGGACCCATGGGTCCCCCCTACCTGTGCATGTACGGCGCGAGTCGCTCCGACGCGTACCCGCTGTAGGGGGCGCCCTTGTTGCATGACGCACCCATTGAGTCAATGGGAGCCCGTGTACGCGTTGTACGACCGGCTCCCATTGACTTCAATGGGAGTCCGACCGAATCGAGTCCGATAGCATACGTACGCATCGTACTCATTCGGTCGGGCTGCTAGAGTCTGATTCGGTCAGAAATCTCTCCGGGTCCTGCTCGGTCGGAGAGATTTCCTGCCCGAATCAGAATCGGCCCCTAGGACTCAACTGTATCAAGAAATATAAAAGCGCTCCCTCAAAGGAGAAACCACAATGAAAGTAATGTGAAGCAGTGCGTCAGGAAATACAGACTTCCTTTTATGGAAAAATGCGGCAAACTGTCACCAGAGAAATGTGGTATGGAAATGCATCACCATTGACTCAGCAGGAAGAAGAGAGAAATGAAGAGTAGCCTGTAAAAGACAACTTACATGGCTTTTCCCATTATAATTGTGTCAAGAGCAGAACATTCAAAACAGTCAAAATGACAGACGTGATAATCTCTGTCTTAAATTTCTTGGTGATTACTACACCGGCCACCTTTTTTTTTCTTTTTTCCCCCCCTAAATTATGCACATTCACAAAGAAGACTACATCGTGAGTAGTGCTAGAGGGTAAAGACCACCAAATGTCTCTCCTCAGGCGTCCTGTAGGTGAGGAGACACTGCGCCCAAAATGGCGCCCGCGGTCAGCGCGGCATGAAGCCTGAGTTTTGCGTAATGAAATTAAGGTTGCGCGCCTCAAAAACAGCTGATAGAGAGTGCCCGCTGTTGTAGCACATCTTCCTCCGGTCAGAGCACCTCACCATATGCAGCAAAGGGACTCAGAAACATGGCCTCCTGCGCCATCCTGAGGAGACTCACTCGGGCGCCGCCATCCTCTGCGGGCATCAAGCCATGCCCCCTCACAGTCAAGTATGCTTCATAATCAAAGTATATGTCACTCTTCTCAGCCTGTCTGTGCCAACAGTCCAAAGTGCTGTGCTTAGTTTTTTCAGTCATTGTCTGCCTAACTAGCTTAATCTTATAGCTGTTAAGTGGCTTGATGTCATGTGTGTCACCTTTAGCCAGTTCTGGCTTTAAGGACTGCATTATGTTGCAATATGGGACTTGCGGTGTCAGTTTTAATTCTTACAGTATGGGCTCAGAAATCTTAGCGTGCAAATTGCTGGTAACAGAACCAGGACAGCCTGAAGGTGTCACACATTAGCAGTTCAGCTTTTGCAGGGCACGAACAGGGCGTGTGCTTATTTGAAAACACCGCAGGTACTGTTTTGTAAAATCTTGTTTCTGGCAATATGTATGTGGATTCTGGCCTCACAGGTTAGGGGAACGAACAGGCGTGCTTGTCCTGCAAAACAAAATGGTTGGTAGAAACAGCAACTTCACTGTATTAGCTGAAACAATGACACAATACATATCTATGCAAAGAGCTTCATCTGGACGTTTACTTCATGCTACCATCCTGCAAACAAGAGAAACTCCTTAATTCCATCTATAGCTAATGCTGGCCATGTCTCGCCAGTTTCGACAACGGCTGACCCAGTAAGTTGTGCACTTTGTTCACTGCATGTCTATTGAATGACATCTGTACTATGGAAACATGGACATACGAACTAGGTTCACACGTTTCCAGTGCTGCTCTGACATCAGTGTCCCTAAAGAGAGGAACAATCATTGGCAAAATCAAGAGGTCTTTTCTTAAGGATCTATTGACTTTTTCAATAAAAACGGGTCTTGGGAGGAGGTAAAGCAATGCGGAGGGTGGAGAGAAGCAGGACGAGATGAGGAAATATATATAATACGAAAATGCACTCCTGCAGACTTGGCCACACGGGGGTGAAGCGGTTAACCAATGGAGCCGATCAGTATGGTAATTGTAGCAAAGGAAAAAAGTATACTGCTCACGAAGAAGCCGCGCGCAGTTTATTAAATTTTTTCCTTTCCTACAATATAAATATATGTAAAATATTCACCAGTTAGGTGAAAATGTCAGTTAAAACCTTGCATTTTAAACTGTAACTTCTAAAATTCACCCGTTATAGTTAACTGAAGTAACTATAACTTGTTCCCCTATTCATGTGTTGTCCTCAATTATGTCATTTCAGATGTTGCATTGATGCTATCAAAGATGTTATAAAACATGTCATGAGTGATGTAATATGTGAGGTGATGAGCAGTGCATGGCGAGGGTTCAAGTAATAGTTGCTCCAGCTAACTGGTGAATTTCAGTATTTTTTTTTAAATGTAATGTTTCAACCGACATTTTCAATTAACTATAATGTCATTTCAACCTTTTTTTTTTCTGGGCCCCCGCTTGACGGACCACCCTAAAGCTTTTCACGAAGGAGCTGAGTCGATTTAACCTTTATTGTGGAAAGTTTCGGGAAGATCATCAAATGGTGTCAAAGTTATTAGCAAACCAAAAAGTCAATTCCCTATGGAAACCCGGTCCTAACTATCATTACACAGTGGCAACCACTGCTACATAACATATATAAGGAAGCACACTGGGAGAGAGCAATATGGGTGGAACACTAACGTGCAGCATAGGAATTTCACAGAAACACACTTTGCTTGCGAGCAACAAGAAGGGCTGAGAAGCATATAAAGAAGACAGCTGGATAAAACATGCACTTTCATGGAATGCTTCAGGAAAAATAAAAAAAAAGAGTTCCTGTAAAGCAAGCACTCCTATAAGGAAGGAAGAAGCCAATCAGAGGTGGTAAAGAGGCTATGCTACAGAGGAGCAACAAAGACATGTTGGACGGGCTAAAGCAAATCGAAAGAAAGCAACCGTGAGTGACAAAACAAAAAGCCAATGGGATGGAATGCATTCTTAAGTAAGCTTTCGGACTGCCCCCAGTATGTCTTTGCAACTGAACAGTTCCGCTTTGGTAGGTTTCAACCTAACCAAAAGCTCAAGCTGCCCTATGGTTGACCGCAGAATAGTACCAAAAGAGAGCTTCACCAACCACTGACAAAGCCATCTATATTTGGCTCTGCATTTTTTGTTGCACAACAACATTTTATGTGGAATCCAGTGACTAATCAACCTGTTCCTCCTACAGTAGGGAAGGTACATTTAGTGGGACTTGGTGGATGTTCAGTGGACTAATCCATAATACTGAAATAGGACAAATGCACACAGTGCTTGAAATTGTAGCTTATGCAAGATTATCTGGAAATAGAAATAAATCCTTCTTCACAACTGCAACTTCATTTACGGTTTTCACAATTTCATCGGGTGAAATATGATAATTTTCTCATGAATCCTCTTTCCCTGTCTTGTCCCTCCTCTTCTGTATGTATATATTTTTCTGACTAGAGAGGGATCATCAAATCTGCTGAGTAAGAGAAATAGAAGGGGTGGGACACAGGAGAAAGATTGGTAAAGATAAGGGGATGAAGTTAGAGGTCATGAGCAGGGAAAATGAGATAGCGATAGACATTGGTGAAGTAGGTACTGATGTAAGGTTAAGAGACAACCAAGAAAGGAAGATACAAAACCTAGAACTAGAAAAAGAAAGACATAGGTGTACAAAGAAACATGAGTAAGATTTCAGAGTGAGGTCGAGAGGTAAGAGAGATAGAGACAGAGTAGGACCTGTAGAGGAGGATGTGGGATGCATCAAGGGGTGAGGAAGAGAGAGATGTATTATAGAAGAAGTTGTGATAGAGAGCAGTAGGGGAAGATAGAGGTAAACCTTGCCAAATAGATAAAGACAAGAGGTAGTGTGAAGTATACAGTGAGTCAAGGTAGAAAGGTAATAGTGAGGTAAACAGAGAAACAAAATATGAAAAGGTATGGAAAGACCGTTCAGGGGTTATTAAAGTGGTTCACTGATAGAATATCGATACTAAAAACATCGATGTAAAAAATATCGGAAAAAATATATAGAATGCAAAAATATCAACTCCCTATACTTAAACAGGTAAGTACAAAAATATTGAATCAAAAATATCAAAGTTAAAAATATAGATGTGAAAAATATTGATTTAAAAATATAAATAAAATAATATATATTAAATATATAAACTATTAATATTATCTTTAACAAAACAAATTAAATTTAATATACATTTTAACTAAATATAGAAAATAAACTTAATTTAAAAAAATATAAACACACAAACATAATAATTTATACATATACATTCTTTAAAATAGTTTAACTATTATCTTTATTTAATTTTTAAACATTTAAATTATTGAAAAATAAAATATATACATATATCAATAATTTAAAATTTAAAAAGAAATTCTATAATTAATTAAAATATTAAACTATTAAAACAAAATTAAAACGTTCATTTCGCAATACAATAAATACCACAGTAGGGAAAATGTTGGATAGCGAAATAATTAAGGGGCCGATTCCGATCTCGGCCGGTAGGGCTCCGAATCGGATTCGGCTTAACCGGATCCGATTCGGAGCCCTATTTCCCGACCGATCCGTACGCGCGTCCGGGCGAGCGAGTACGATGCGAATTCACCGACCGACTCGTCCGGGCGTCCCGACCGCTCCGACCGACTCGTTCCCGGGTCAAACCGCACCGACCGACTCGCTCGGACTCGACTCGCACCGCGCAATAGAGATGTTCCCCGGCCGGGTGAGTACGATGCGCGCCGCGAGCAGTCCGACCGAGCCGCGCACTCCGGCTCCAAAGAGCAGTTGGAGACGTACTTTGGGGGTCCGTGTCGGACCCCCCTGTACGCGTAGCCGCACGAGTCGCACACAGGGGGGACCCATGGGTCCCCCCACCTGTGCGTGTACGGCGCAAGTTGCTTCGACGCGTACCTGCTGTAGGGGCCGCCCTTGACCGCCTCGCACCCATTGAGTCAATGGGAGCCCGCGTACGCGTTGTACGACCGGCTCCCATTGACTTCAATGGGAGTCCGACCGACTCGAGTCTGATGGCATACGTGCGCATCGTACTCGTTCGGTCGGGCTGCCAGAGTCCGATTCGGTCGGAAATCTCTCCGAGTCCGGCTCGGTCGGAGAGATTTCCGGCCCGAATCGGAATCGGCCCCTAAATGTATTATTCCAACTCCAGTGAGTGCAAAAGTAGGGAACGTCTTGGTTAGCGGAGGGGTAAAAACTACTAATCCCACTCCAAAGAGTGCAACAGTAGGGAAAGTGTTGGATAGCGGGAGGGGGAATTTACTATTCCCATTCCAGTGAGTGCAAAAGTAGGGTAAATGTTGGATAGCGGAAAAATAAAATTTACTATTCCAACCCCAGTGAGTGCAACAGTAGGGAAAATGTTGGGTAGCGGACGGGTAAAAATTACTATTCCCACTCCAGTGAGTGCAACAATAGGGAAAGTGTTGGATAGCAGAGGAGAAAAAATTACTATTCCCACTCCAAAGAGTGCAACAGTAGGGAAAGTGTTAGATAGGGGAGGGGTAAAAATTCCTATCCCCACTTTAGTTATTGCAGCAGTAGGGAAAGTGTTGGATAGCGGAGGGGTAAAATTACTATTCCCACTCCAGTGAGTGCAACAGTAGGGAAAGTGTTGGATAGCGGAGGGGTAAAAATTACTATTCCCACTCCAGTGAGTACAACAGTAGGGAAAGTGATGGATAGCGGAGGGGTACAAATTACTATTCCCACTCCAGTGAGTGCAACAGTAGGGAAAGTGCTGGATAGCTGAAGGGTAAAAATTACTATTCCCACTCCAGTGAGTGCAACAGTAGGGAAAGTGCTGGATAGCTGAAGGGTAAAAATTACTATTCCCACTCCAGTGAGTTCAACAGTAGGGAAAGTATTGGATAGCGGAGGGGTAAAAATTACTATTCCCACTCCTCTGAGTGCAACAGTAGGGAAAGTGCTGGATAGAAGAGGGGTAACAATTAATATTCCAACTCCAATGAGTGCAACAGTAGGGAAAGTGCTGGGTAGCGGAGAGGTAACAATTATTATTCCCACTCCAGTGAGTGCAACAGTAGGGAAAGTGCTGGATAGCGGAGAGGTAAAAATTATTATTCCCACTCCAATGAGTGCAACATTAGGGAAAGTGCTGGATAGCGGAGGGGTAAAAATTACTATTCCCACTCCAATGAGTACAACAGTAGGGAAAATGCTGGATAGCGGAGTGGTAAAATTACTATTCCCAACCCAGTGAGTGGAACAGTAGGGAAAGTGTTGGATAGCAGAGAAACAAAAATTACTAATAACATTTAAACAATTGAAAAAAATTAAATAATCTTAAAAATAAATAAAAAATATTTTAAAAATATACGATTAAATATATTGAACATATAAAAGAACACATATTATAATGTTAATTACATATTAGAAAAAGGTGCAAATATTATATAAAATAAATTAATAAAAACATGTATAAACAATATTTATTTAAAAGGAGCAAATATTACCAAACAAATTATTTAAAACATAAATGTATTTATTTTATTTCCTACCCTATAACACCACACCAATAAAAAGACTTCAACATTTTTATTTAAATTTATTTCCATAATTAACATAATTAATAATGAATTTAAAAAATATTGTTAATAAAAAAGATAATAAACAATCATTGAATACACATTCTTTAACACTATAATATCCACAACACACACCTAAAATTAATTACACAATTACCATATTTAATTACTAATTAATTTAAATTAATTAAAAACTAATTCATAATTCTTCAATAAAAATAAATTACTTCCCACCCGTCCCACCATTTACACCTATAAACACAACACACACCTAAAATTAATTACACAATTACCATAATTAATTACTAATTAATTATTTTAAATTATTAACAACTAATTATTAAATAATTAATAATAAATTAATTTACACATTTAACACTATAACATCAGAATTAAACAAATATTAATAAATACAAATTATTCAATAAAATGTATATAATTAAATTATTTCCCACCCTATTCCCCCTATAAACCAACAACCCGTTACAAAACTAAAAACACAAATTTCAAGTAAAAATAAAATTAATAACTACTCAAAATAATCAATAACTGTTATATTATTAAATTACTTCCCACCCTATTCCCCTATAAACCCACAGCTCGCTACGGAACTAAAAACGCAAATTTCAAATAAAAAAAATACCTACTAAAATTTTAACACATAATAAAAATACGAACAATTCTTATACAAAAAAACAAACATCACACACATATAAAATATATATTAAAATACATAACATTAATAAAAAATTGATATTTTTAACAACTGTATTTTTGCAAACGATATTAAACACTTCAATATTTTTAAATCGATATTACTTGCCTAAAATCAATATTCTTGACCACGAGAATTTGTCTGTCGATATTCCTGACCCACCAGATTTTTGCCACGATATTTGTGCAATTCGATATTTTTTACTCAATATTCTGTCTCTGCACCATTAAAGTAGTGGGACAGAGAGGGTTAAAAGTAGAAAGAGAGATGAGGTAGAGAGAAAAGAGTTGACCTAGTTAGTTAGAGGTGAGGTTTATGCCGGGGTAGTTCAAATGAGAGTAAGGTATCCCCTACTTATTTAATTTTAGGTCTGGGATCAGTGGGAAAGCAAAAACCATAAACGAAACACAAAATTCCACACAAACTGTATTTCTTCTATTATAGTTCAAAGTGCACAGTGGACTGACCAGAAATAGGTTCAGACAATTTGTAATTAATACATTTGCATATTATTTATTTTTTATTTACCATTGGTAAGTATATACTTCAATACCTTTTGATTGCATATCCACAACATTATTTACAATTCTCATAATCATCAATCCTTACATTTTTTCACTTTAGGTATCAAAAAAACATGTTTACAAAACTTTTCCATATTTTCAATAAAATCCTTTTCTAATGCATATTATTGCAATATTGTGACATATGATTATTTTCTCCACATCCCTCACTCCACTCACTCATTCATTCACAGCAAACACATCCTCTCATGTATACCACTCGTACCAGTCCAAGCCACACCCCACATACACCCAAATTTTACAAGAGGAAAGGATCTTCTGTTTCAATCGTTGTGTTGCGGGCTAGGATCTCTCCTAAGGCAGTCAACACACGTTTTGGTGGGTAGAAAAGATTCCTAATCCCCCTTCTTCAGGACCACACTGTAATAGTCTTATACTCTGGGTGGCCAATGGGGGATTATACCACTCTCGAGGATCTCGTCATATGTACTGAGAGTTGATATTATGCTTCGATTTTCCATGCTGCTTTTGAAATCCTTAGGAACAATTAGCACTATTGCTGAGGTTATAAATGGGACTCCTTTGTATTCCTCATCGTGCCTCATACATGAAACCACATTTTTCACTGGGTGTCTTCCGAATATTCTGTTTCTAACAACGCCTTGCTGTATGTCCTCCTTAGAAATGCCATCAGTGTTCGCGCACTGCAGGCATCCCATAAAAAATGGGCGTTGCCTAGGTAGAAACAGAGGGTGAGGCACAGAAAAAGTTGTGAGGTCGAGACCGTGAGATGCAGTAGAGAGATCCATAAAGGAAGAGAGAAAGGGAGGTGAGGTGTAAATGATGAGTTGAGCAGGAGGTGCAAAGTGGTTTGACAGAAAGAAGAAGTGACAGAAAAAAAGTGTTAGCGAAAGAGAGGTCATGAGGAAAGTATTGAGAGAGGTGAGGTAAAGGGAACCGTGATACAAAGACACGGAAGGTGGAGAGGTGAGGTAGCAAATTAATGGTCAGGTAAAGGTTCGATAGTGTGAGAGATGTAAGACAGAGAAATAAGGTAGAGAGAGAGAGGTGAACAGGTAGTAAATAGTGAAGTGTAAGAGGCTGTGTGAAAGGTAATTTGAGGTGCGGTATAGGGGGTTACAGAGCGAGATAATGAGGTGAGTAAATTGTGAAATTAGGTTGAGAGATGTGATATAGATAGAAGAGAGTTACAGGAAGATGAGATGGAAACGGCATAGTGAGGTGATGTAAAAAGAACTGAGATATAGGTAGAGGTGAGGCAAAAATGATGGAGAGAGATAGAGGTGAGGTAGCATGAGAGGAGGTAGAAGGAGTGGCAATGTAGAGATAGGCACAGAATGGTAGAGAGAGGTGCTGTCTTGAGATTGAGTGAGGTGGGTAGAGAAAAGTGAATTGAGAGAGGTGAAGTAAACAAAGCTGAGATAGGGTGAGTTGAGATATAAAGGAGATAGGTACATAGAGATGCTGAGATGGGTAGAGGGACATAGAGGAAGATGGAGAGGAGTGAGGTAGAAGAGGTGAAGTGAAGTGAAAAGAGGGACTTGAAACATAGTTGTTTTTGATATAGTTTCTATTGTCTACCTGAAAGATCTAGGAACAAAAGTTGACGGTTAGCCATGCACACTATGCTTCTGTGAAGCACGTGTCCAGCTGCCAAATTTTTAAAAAAAATCTGTTTTTTGTCCACACTTTGGATTTTTGACTGTCTCAATCACTTTAACAGGGAATCCCCTAGAAGGTAGGGGCTTACTTTGCCAATGCCTTAAAACTTCTCTAGTACTAGTTCTTGCTTAAGGTAGTTTGGGAAAAAAAATACCCATCTTAAATATGTTCTGGGACAAAACCCCATTTAATAAGTAGAAATATCATTTAAAAATTCAGTCAACAGATTCAGTTCCAAATTATACTATCTAAAAGAGCATTTGAAAAAGGCTTCATTAGTTTATTTGTGCTTTTGAGATAGCCGTAATGACTTTCAGGCCGCATGTTTGAATCCTGGCAAAACCCAAAAAGCTTTTATCTTTCATATGATGGTACATAGACTACCATAAAATGTATATATTAATTGTTTTTCTTTTTATTTATAGTTTTATGAAATGCCATGAATTGTGCTAGAAAATACTGTGGAAATCCACATTATTACTATAAGTCGTATGGCTATCAGGTAGGGGCTTTCTACACAAGATAGAGTGCAGCTGTTGAGGAGACAAGAGTTGAGGGGACCAAACACTGTCAGTAGATTTTATGGGTAAAGGTCATCGTAAGTACTATTACAGGAAAGCTTCAACAGCATTACAACACCTAAAATCACCTACTCCATGGGGCCTTATAATTTCATGGGCCAGTATCACCATATTTCTACCCTAAGGGATTGGGAGTAACCACTGTAATGAGGGCCTTAGTGATTGATTGGGTGTGGCTAGGAGCTTTCTCAAAAATTCTCAGGCCAAGTGAGGAGTAGACAAGTGCAGAAGAGTAAGGTAGATGTTGCCAGAAGGCAGCATTGACCATAAGTCATCAAGTGACCTGCATGTCTTCACCCTTGTTTTCTTATATACAAGGAGCTAGATGTGCCATATTTAGAGGTATGGCAGATGATTCACGGTTGGTCACCAGAGTTGCAGAGGTGAGGGGGTGATAAATATCCTGCAGATTTCCCTATTGTTTAATCCAGTGACATCAGAAATGCATTATTTATTTCATCAACTAATGTCTCAGTGCTGTTTTGAACCAGCTCTGCTCTCCAGCCTAAATTAGACACACTGCAACATAAACAGAAGCACAAAGGTGTTAAATCCCTGAGATGCCCATTCATGAGATGGGATGGAATGAAGAGCGAAAACGGGGTAGAAGAAGGGTATGACACCGTACATCCCTTCACGAAGATTAACAGAACGTAATCGTACGGTGACAAGTATCAAAGAGTGATAAGCAGTGTAAATAGGTACTCCAAGATTATTGGCTATTACACGTAAATACACAGCACAGAACTTAGATTCCTATCTATAAGAAGTCTTCCTTAATGGAAGAGGAAACCTCACACACTAATAGTGTCATGCTTCATCATAGGAATCCTCTCCTCACCCTGGTAGGACAGTGCCACCAGGGCGGACTCAACCTCCTCGAAGACTGACTAAATAGGAGGGAGGTCTTGCATAAATCTTGCTGGACAACACCAAAATGATGGGGATCCAGATATATACTTAAAAATACCTTAGTGTGCCCAGGGGAATACCTTTATTCAATGGGACACTAGGTATGGTTAAAAATCAAACTTGGGTGGATATCTGGAGTATAATGGCTCACACCCAACCACTACCTGCCAACATGTTTCTGCCCATTGGTAACTAGCCTAAAAGGTTTGGGGCATTCGTCGGGGCGTTAGGATCCCTAAAGGTGCTATGTGCATAGACAATCTCTATTTTAGACTGGTTAGAAGTGTTAGGGAAACTGATTTAGTTAAGCCCTACCCATATATCCTACCTGTTTGTTCAGTGGAAGTTTTTAGACCCTAGGTTTTAGGAGATACCAGCATCAAGGTCACAGAGGGGATGGGGTCCTTTGTAGTCACACATTCATCAACAGGATCACCCGTCTGGATTATCTACTCCATTCTCTTTGATACTAGTGACTGTACCATTATGGAATGAAGAGCGACAACAAGTCTTTCAGACACATAGCGCCATGAAGGAACTACTTGTCAGTCGACAATTATCTTTGGTCAAAATATTCATTTTGAACCCCTGAACAGAGGGTGCTCCTTAACAGCATGCTTTAAACTATCACAATATTTAAAAGAAGCAATTAAGCTCAGCTGTGCAGTACAGGAACATTGCAATAAGTTGTGGTTGCTACACTTGACATGTGTTCCATACTAGCTGTGTTGTAATCTTCTACTGACTACAAATATTATACTCACTACCAAAATCTGTGTGTAACCTGCAAGTCATATATTCAAAGCCCTGGTTAAAAGCAAGTTGGACAATGAGAACACCCGCTAAGCCAGGATCAATATAAAAAAGAGCCAGAAGGCTGCAGACCATTCAGAACTCGGCAGCTAGAATCTCAGCCTCCCACACCACACTCACATCACACCACACCACACCTGAAGGAGCTTCCCTAACTCACCATTCACAAATTAGCACAATTCAAACTCCTCACCCACACTTTCAAGGTACTACATAACACTGGCCCATCGTACCTCAACAGTCGCATCTGCTTTCACAAACCTTCTAGACACCTCCGCTTGTCCAGACTCCTACTTGCACAAATCCCATGCATACGGCAAACTAGATCGGGAGGGCAAACCTTCTCCTACATTGCTTCAGAAGCGTGGAATGGGCTGTCACTACACATAAGAACTTTCTCACTTCTTCAATGCTGCAAGAAGCTAATGACCTGACTTTTGAGTAATCGCACTAGGCCCTAGTTGTGGCTAGACTCACTCCTGCTCAGTGCCAGGATAACTTCATGGGTGAATGCGTCCTCTATAAATCTGTATAACATAACATAATGTAATGAAAATTCAATAAATGATTGTACCTCGGCACTCTAACAATTTAAATTTTCTATTTTTTCAAATCTTGGGTTTAAGGCCCCAAAGAGGGAGTGGAATATTACAAATAGCAACTCAGAAAATATCAGTCAGAGGACATAAGTAGCACAGAAATCTGTGTTTAATACAAAATAATGCAATGTGTTGTGTCTCACTGACAAGTGACAATCGTAAGATTAGAGTTCACACACTCTTGATAGTGTTCTTAAGTAACTGAGATGTAATTTACACAATAAAGGTACAGTCGCCATATGGGGGTCCTGTTCCTAGAACCTCCCCGGTGATGACAATGGATGGCAGCCGACACATGTTATGTTACTTTCTGTAACTTTCTCAAGGCTTGATCTAAAAGGGCATTTGTTTCAGTCATGGTGAACCTCCTACAATTGGTGAGTTTGTAGTTTACCAAAAGATGAGAAAGTAACAAAACACGAGTCAGCTGCCATCCATTGTCATCACCGGGGAGGTTCTAGGAACAGGACCCCCATATGGCGACTGTACCTTTATTGTGTAAATTACATCTCAGTTACTTAAGAACACTATCAAGAGTGTGTGAACTCTAATCTTACGATTGTCACTTGTCAGTGAGACACAACACATTGCATTATTTTGTATTAAACACAGATTTCTGTGCTACTTATGTCCTCTGACTGATATTTTCTGTGAGTTGCTATTTGTAATATTCCACTCCTTCTTTGGGGCCTTAAGCCCAAGATTTGAAAAAATAGAAAATTTAAATTGTTAGAGTGCCGAGGTACAATCATTTATTGAATTTGCATACAATACGGGATTTCGGCTGAACTCCCGTTGGGTAACATCCTTGGTAGTGGGGTGTTTCTATTTGTTACCTTGAGGGGCACCATCACTGTGTAATTTCGACCAACAAATAGTATTTTTTAGGACGGATGTGCTACTGCTTAGACTACCACTACCTTGTTCCTTTATTATAATGTAATGAAACATAAACATAACAAAACATAAGCATAAACATAATATATAGAAAGGCGCGCCTGCCCAGGACACCCTAGTAGTAAATTTTTAAAGAACTGGAATAGAACACTGTCAATTTTGTCTCGAGAGTCAAAGTGAAATGAGTGCCAACGCCTTTACAAAATGGTCTTTGACATCTGAAAGATGTTGCTGAATAGAGATTAACAAAATGGTACATGGCCTTAGTGGCACTTGCCAAATTCTATGCTTTAGTTACAAATATGGGATTTGCAATATTATTCACCTCAAATGAACAAAGTTGCCTTTCACGTCTCAAGGAAAGACTAGCAATGGGCTGGAGGTATTTGGTAACAATTTGTTTTGCCTTTTTTATTTTTTGAAATAAGAACATGATATACCTAACCTCTCATGACTGTAGAAAGTGTGATATTGACAGCCTGATCATATCATAATAGCTATTAAAACGGTATTGTTCCATAGCCAGATAGATCCTGTCATGGGTTCATGGCAGTTCATTTTTCATTTATCATTGCTTAACCAGTGACAGGAGCTTCAAGGGTGTACTCCACATTGGAGTGGCAGGCTCAAAGAAGAATATGTGTCTTGTGTTGTGTAATGGAACAGCGATCTTTGTGCAAGACAGAACACCATGTTGCTATGAACGTAAATAATCAGCTGTGTTCTGTCCTTCCTCCCTGTGGATACAGAATACACAGATTTAGATGATAGGACAGTTGAGCACATCCCTGGAAAGGTCTTCTGAAAGAGAAGGGAATAGATGTACTTTGTACCAGATGCAGAAAATGTTCATATAAACAATACTGTAGAGAAGAGCTGGAAGCACAAGTCATGCAATGGAACATTTCTGGCTTTTAAAAGTAGACACCAGACATTCATTATGGTACCGTCGAAGGACACTGGCTTATAACAAATGATTGGTACATAATAGGCTATGTCTGATAAAAATAAAATCCCTTCAATTTATAAATTAGTTACCACAAAGAGCACTAAAATGCCACAATCGACAGCAGTCTGAAAAAAGTTAGAAGATGAAATTGTCGATACAGACCTGTGGAAAAATGAAAAATAAGGGCCCTATTAGGTGCAGTCCAGATGGGTAGGTGCTATTTATCAATTCTGATAAAAAATGATCCATCAGGTACATAATTTATCGGTTGCGGTAAATTGCAGCTGTTCTCAGGTTTTGTGGAATATCCTAAATTCTAGTGTTCACTGCAACAAAATCCACATTTCAATAATAACTCTCTTTTTCACTGTTAAATTACAATATGTTTGTCCTGCCTAAATTTAATAAAGTATTACGGGGTGCGGTAAACTCTACACCATCGGAATTCCACCCCCTGTGCAAGCAATGTAAATAGAGATTTGCACAGGGGACGGGAAAGTACAATCTACTTCTAATCGGTGCCTGAGAGCTTTGTCTCATTAGTCTTGACATTCTAAACCTAGTTCATATTGCATATCATGTTTTACCTTTTCGCACAATCCCTGTTGCTAAATGGACTCTCCGTGATTCACAGTGACTCACACTCTTTACTATAAGAGGATTGGAATTTCAGGGGGGAGCATGACATTGGTAAGCTATCTCAGAACCAACTCAATACCATATTTATATATTATGTTTCCATATGTTGTCTTTCTGTTTATACTTAGTTTGGATACTTTCACGCGTCCTGAGTTTCAACGTGGTTGATAAATTTGAGTTATCTTCAAATGTTTTTCTTTACAAATCGATGTAGGCAGAAATGATCCGAGGTTAAGCCGGGTTCAACTTGTGAAAAAAGGCGTTATTGAAACAAAAATTGGGAAAACATCTAATTAATAGCTTTAGATGCTGACATTAAGTAAAGACCTGATGTTAACCTAAATAAGGCCCAGAAGGATTTTGCACTCTCAAATGATGCAACTTGATTATTCTGTGATGGACTGCCTAATCCCATTGGCTAGTGACCATAAACAAAAAAATCAAGAGACAATACAAAATAATTTCAATGAAGATATCTGCACGCAGAACATTAGTGGAATCTGTAACCATAAACAGAAAATGTTGCTTATCTTAGGCTAGGCAAATAATGAGAGCCTGCAACCAAACTCCTAAATGCTATTCTACCCCTCGCTCAGGTGAGTAAGGAATCCTGCTAGGTTTAAAAAAAAACCTTCACTCACTAACACTAGTTAGTGGCATGCTTCATCATTGGGTTCCCACCCAAGACGCCTAATGCATCTGGGTGTGCTACGATGCCTGAGTTACAGTGGAGTGGGTTTTTTGGTTTTTCAGGGATCAGGAAAGTAAAATTACCCTAAGGTATCCCACCAATGAAGGCGATATTTAATTATGGGAACCTTAGGTAAGGTTAAAAACACAGATGGATGTGAAATGAGACTATTATGATCTCCCACATCCCAGGTCAATCTTAGGTTATCTTAAGCTACCTAAACCTTGTCGTGTGGTGTTCAAATTAGCCATCAATCCTAGAATTCAGATTTTCTTTCGAAAATATGCATCCAAGGATAATGTAAAATAAGTAATCTATAGAGAAAAATACAAAAGTAAAAGCAAGCGCATGATACAGATAGGTAATTACAAAGAAAAGTCCAATGAGGAGGACAGAGATGCACTAATTCTTTATTAAGTCATGGAAAAGGTCAAAAACAAAAGTGCAAGCAAACTGTTTGCTTGTGAAAGGGGTTCAAGAAACAGATAATAGTGGTGAATTAGAACTGGATGTTGATGTTGAAACTGAATCTGTGAGTAAAGATGATCAAAAATCAAAAATTGATATGGGGAATATATTGATAGCAATAACATGAAGTAAAAAAAATATACAATTTAGTAAAAAGAGGCATCACATTTAAATAAAATCTGGCTTGCTAATACAGAACCGAAAGTGCAGAAAACAAAGCTGTAGAAACTTAAGAATGCTGGTAATGAGCTACTGACAGATGCAAAGAAAATCTAAGATAGTAAAAGTTATTGGACCTTCAATGAGATCTATTGAGACAGATGATCCTATGGTGGGGTAGAGGGGCAGGCAGACGTTATTCATTAAGGGTTGTGCAGGTGCTTGTGTGGCACTGTACAGTTTTGAGCTGCACCTCAAGACTTTTGTTATGGTAAGTAAATGGGTGTAATGCTTTGCGACATAGGAGCACCTGCAAAAACCCTTAGTAAAAAACTCTGTCAAGTTTTTAGAGTCCCAGAAATAGTTAAAATCTCAGCCAAAATCTCAAATGTTATGTATCGAATTTGAACGTTACTAATGAAAGAGAGAACTGTGAATGAATAGATTTTGAAGATAATCACTGAATTTTGCTTAAAATCAGTGCACTTGTAGCCCCTGCAAGATACTTAATTGTATAGCTACTGACGTCTTCATACAATCTTAAATGAGCTGCTTTAAATGACCCGTACGCAAACAAATGTACCTGTACCAAAAAATCAAAGAAATCTGGATTTTTACATTACTTTTATGACAAGCAACAGAAAAAGTTTTGTTTCTTTCAGTTCAAAAGGATATTCCATTTCAAAAACCTTCAATTAAAAAAAATTAAACAGGGCAACATCAAAATTGTAATAAATTATAATTTTGCTGCAAATATTATTTTACACTGGTCTTTTGATCCCCGATTTGGAAATAATGGTGTATGAAAGAAGGTAAACGTCATCATGAATTGTTTGTGCAAAAAATACCTTTACCCTAAACTCTTATATTTAGATTATTTAAACAATGCTATTTAGAGCACAGAAGTTATTTTATTTTCAAAGATGGAGTAGACATAATAAGTCAATAATGCACGTTTATTAAACTTAATTGTGAACGGGGTAGTAATGAGTTCAGTTCATAAACAGCTACAATTAATGTGGTCCTTTTGCTATTGTGTTTGCATAACCAAAATATATGTGAAATACTTACCCTTCTGTAGGTAATAATAGAATTTCGCACCTAAAAAAAATGAATGTGTCCATCTGTAACGAAACTGGTGCTCTTGTAAAGTGCTCTGATACCTAGTATTGGGCCTAGTTTGTGCTATATAAAACTCAAAAAAATAAAATAAATAATTCAATGCGTTTTGTCTAAAATTGTAAGTTTCTATCAATCTATATTTAAATCTCATCTTTATTAATATCAATCAAACCTACTTTGAAATGCAGGATTTGCCACTAACAAAGGGGCAAATCATTGCACAGTATCGGCCTGCCCTTGATCAATTCGAAGGGGGCCCAAAAGAGCAGATGATGCTGTAAGGCTGCAGGGCCAGATTGGTTGCAGACAAAATAGTTGCAGCAGTAGCCAGAGGCTGAAATGAAACTACCCGTCTCTCCTAGCAGTAAGACGTTAACTATGGACCCCAAGCCTGACATGTAGTCTCTGGTATGCGGAGGGTCGGCTCGATTTGAGAGAAGATGGATCTCCTCTGCCTGATGACCACATAGGACCCAGGGCAACCACTGCCACATGACACCCAGTTGCCTCTTTTTAGATGCCTCGAGCAGGTCAGCCAGAAGGTTGGAGGAAAAAGCTGGTGTCCTCCCTGAGGTTGTGCAGAAGATGACAAGGTGGGCAAATTGACCAAGAAAAGGAATCAGCTGAGGTTTCCCTAGCTTCATTAGTACATTGTGAATTGACCCGTCTGTGGGCCCTTATGTTGAGA
The DNA here is from genome assembly GCA_963921515.1 of Calotriton arnoldi. Lineage (NCBI taxonomy): Eukaryota > Metazoa > Chordata > Amphibia > Caudata > Salamandridae > Calotriton > Calotriton arnoldi. The sequence goes on along the minus strand of CAWUFW010013977.1, from coordinate 356,015 downwards.
TGCACTGGCTACGCTGATGACTGCAGTGCCACTTGTGTTTCTGAGCTGTACAAAGCCTGTTTGATGTCCACAGTGCCTTGAAACCTCTGCTTCAAAAGAACAACGATTAAATCCCTACAATCACAACTCTGGCATGGAGGTCAGGCTTTTATGCCTAGACATGTGCACAGCCCGATAAGCCTCAATGAATTAATGACTTCTAAGAAACACACACAGAAGTAGATCATCCACTAACTTTGAAGCTCTAACCAGAATCCTTTGACCTCAGTGACTGAAACATGGGAGGAGCTAGAACGCTCAGCCCACCAACAGCAAGTCAGTATGGCCATTACAAAAAAAAAACTTGATGGACAGTTTGCAAAATTTCAGGCCAGAACAAAGGTAAGATCTTAATAAAGATATTGACAATAGCCTTCAAAACTGAGAATGACCTTGCGCTTCAAAATCGGTGACATGCAGCATGATGTTGACTCAATGTGATCTAGATTAGTGGCATCTGACGATAGAGCTGAATGAAGTGGGTAAGACAACTACTCAATGCCAATTGGATGCTGGGAAGATTCACCTCAAGGTAGGCTTGCCAAAAACAGAAGAGCGGGGAAAAGATCATGAAAAGAGAGGAATTGCTGCAGGCTGTGATTTTCTAGAATCTATCTCAGGCAACTGTACAGAGATGCTCTACATTCAAATCAATTACTGAGAAACTGTGATATGAAAAAGTATGCTACAGATGGACACTCTGTTTTTGGTCTGGCATTAGCCAAGACCAGCTCTCTGCATCCATTGGTCTGTCAGTCTGCCATTCACATTTTTTGTTCCACCTTTCACAACATACAACATGGGGCACAGGGTCACCCCACCACAGCCATTGGCATTCCTCTCTGTGAGTGACTGCATTTTGCTCTTGAAAAGTGGGCACTTAAACACAAAAAGTAACCCACTTTATGCAGTTTTACAAAAGCAATGCACAAATGGTGGCAAGGCCAAGATTTGGCACCAAACACCCGACCTAATGGTTTTGCTAGTGCTTGTTTATATCTCATTTCACTATGGAGGAAGTATGCACCACACTGCCAATAGGGCTGAAGCAGAGAAAATCTTGGAACGGGAGGTAGAAGACAATGGGACAAGAATAGAGGCCTATGCAGGAGGATACCACAGATCACATTTGCAGGGAGTTGAGAGAGCCTTGGCAGAATCTGAAGTCATATGGAGGCAGACTGGGTGCAACACCAGTGCAATAGAGAATGAGTGGACACACACCAAGATGATGGCCTCATTTGGTTTCTAGTAAGCAAGACATGTGATGTTTTGTTTCTCTTTCTTTTCACCCTCTGACTGGAATGGCGGCTAGGTAAAAGAAAGATTACAGTAGGGTGGGAGGTTGGGGACAGTGTGCTTGACCACAGTCTTGACCGCATCCTCAATTGTGCAGTGTTGTGTGGTATGTGTGGAGGATGGTGGGGGTCATATTAAACAGGAAATTCTCCATCTAGTGTGACCTGTGTTGGACCTGTCCCTTTCTGCAGGGTCGCCTCCAAACCTTTTGTCTTCCTCCTCCTCTTTTATCTGACTTCATTTTTTATGGCTTTAGGACTCTGGACACTTTCCCACTGCTAACCAGTGCTGAAGTGCATGTGCTCTCTACTTAAAACATGGTATAATTGGTTAACACCTGCTTGGCATATTTAATTTACTTGTACGTCCCTAGTAAAGTACACAATAGGTGCCCCAGGCCTATAAATTAAATGCTACTAGTGAGCCTGCAGCACTGATCATGCCACCCACTTCAGTAGCCTCTAATCATGGCTCAGGCCTGCCACTGCAGGACCTGTGAGTGCAGTTTTAAACTGCCTTTGCGACCTGGCAAGTTAACCTACTTGTATCCAAAGAAAAGTTAGTGGAAAACTGCACACCAAGAAATAAACAGAGTCACTCTAAGGAGGAATCAACTGATACCTAAGTTTTCTTACTAGTGCGTGCTACATAGTATTAGAGGGCTGCCAGTCCCTCCTTGTAACATGAAAGTATGTGGTGAATCAAGCGAGATAGCCTGAAAATAACTACGTGCACAGCCTATAACTGTGGTGCTAACGTCACAAGGTGAGTACCCGACGCATTAAAACATTCATGCGCAAAAATTACAATGACGGCAGCGTTCTTGAATCGAATCTGAATCAATTTTCATTAATACATGAAACATTGAAATTAATAGATTCAATGATAATAAAATTATATCGTGGTTGTTAATACATCAATAAAAATTGCACAGCTCGAACAGAATAACAATAATCTCCATGAATGTTGCATGTGATGACACCGTGCTCAATGCATTTCGGGACCCTAAGTCCCTTCTTCAGGGGCCACTGTAATATAAACATAAAGTAATGCCACATATAATTGATTGTTAAAACATCAATATGTAATACAAATGAAGCCACTTCATCCAGCACGCCCACAAAGGTAGAAAAGATATAGAGTGGATCTACCACGTGGTGAAAGACGAATCATATGGAAATGTGAAACACGTCCATCTCAGTCCAACATTTCCATCACAATGAATCTTGGTGATAAACCTTGTGCAAACAGTAACATGTGCTACTACGACAAATGTGCCACCATGGAAAGAGTGAGTGTAACCAAAAACACACGATACTAATATAAAAGCGACGCCCAATGACCTAAGTGTGAGTGCAAAAGAGGAAACAGTACTTACTAGCTGCTTATATGTGTCCCAATAGCACGAGATACAACAATAGCCACGAATACCTGCTGCAATACAATGAGTACGGGTGTAAATTTAAAACACAACGGAACCCCGAATGTGTGCTCAACTACAGACATAAAGTGAGTACCTGGCTTAGAGTCCAACTGTACACGAACTCCTGCCAAGATAAACAATGCGTGCATTATACAATGAATTAAAATGAAACCCAATCTGCATTGAACGCAATGCAGCAATTGGACTGACCTGGATATAGATGAGAAAATCCTCAACACAATGCTCACGATTCGAAAAAACGTTGAACTGGATCGAGGCCGATGCTAGAAAAACTACGTGACTAGCGTACACTTCGTAGCAAATCACGTGACCAAAAAGCTGGTCTAAGTAAGGGTAACGGTTTGGCGGCCATAATGGAACAGAATAGGATGAACCGAGTGTGCATATCAAAATGCATAAGGTACTGCTAATTGCGCAAACCCAGAACGTAAAGCATACCACAATGTGCGGAAATAAATAAAATACTCTGACCACATGTTCTTTGTACGGTTTGGATCTTGTAGATGTACATATGGATGCTTGTTGACATCTTATGTGGTCAAATGGGGCATTAGATCTAGACGCCTTTAGTATCGGGTTGCGTGTGTGTGGTTTTCTTGAGAGCTGCATTCTTTCTTTTCACTTCTTTCATCTCATTGTTCAATGGGCATTCGTTAGTTTCAGGGTGTTTGTGATCTCACTCATTTGTCGAACCTTATGGACGTTATTTTTATCTTTTTTCTAAGCTTCCAATTTTCACATATTTTTATTATGCTAGGAAGCTGTTTAGTTTATTTTATTTATTTCCGCACATTGTGGTATGCTTTACGTTCTGGTTTTGCGCAATTCGCAGTACCTTATGCATTTTGATATGCACACTTGGTTCATCCTATTCTGTTCCATTATGGCCGCCAAACCGTTACCCTTACTTAGACCAGCTTTTTGGTCATGTGATTTGCTGCGACGTGTACGCGAGTCACGTAGTTTTTCTAGCATCGGCCCCGATCCAGTTCAACGTTTTTTCGAATCGTGAGCATTGTGTTGAGGATTTTCTCGTCTATATCCAGGTCAGTCCAATTGCTGCATTGCGTTCAACGCAGATTGGGTTTCATTTTAATTCATTGTATAACGCACGCATTGTTTATCTTGGCAGGAGTTCGTGGACAGTTGGACTCTAAGCCAGGTACTTACTTTATGTCTTTAGTTGAGCACACATTCGGGGTTCCGTTGTGTTTTAAATTTACACCCGTACTCATTGTATTGCAGCAAGAATTTGTGGCTATTGTTGTATCTCGTGCTATTGGCACACATATAAGCAGCTAGTAAGTACTGTTTCCTCTTTTGCACTCACACTTAGGTCGTTGGGCGTCGCTTTTATATTAGTATCGTGTGTTTTTGGTTACACTCACTCTTTCCATGGTGGCACATTTGTCGTAGTAGCACATGTTACTGTTTGCACGAGGTTTATCACCAAGATTCATTGTGATGGAATTGTTGGACTGAGATGGACGTGTTTCACATTTCCATATGATTCGTCTTTCACCACGTGGTAGATTCACTCTATATCTTTTCTACCTTTGTGGGCGAGCTGGATGAAGTGGCTTCATTCGTATTACATATTGATGTTTTAACAATCATTTATATGTGGCATTACTTTATGTTTATATTACAGTGGCCCCTGAAGAAGGGACTTGGGGTCCCGAAATGCATTGGGCACGGTGTCATCACATGCAACGTTCATGGAGATTATTGTTAGTCTGTTCGAGCTGTGCAATTGTTATTGATGTATTAACAACCACGATATAATTTCATTATCATTGAATCTATGAACTGTTCTTAATTTCAATGTTTCATGTATTAATGAAAATTGATTCAGATTCGATTCAAAAATGCTGTTGTTATTGTAATTCTTGCGCATGAATGTTTTAATGCGTTGGGTACTCACCTTGTGAAGTTAGCAACACAGTTATAGGCTGTGCACATAGTTCTTTTCAGGCTATCTCGCTTGATTCACCACATACTTTTAAGTTAACCTACTTGCCAGGTCCAAACCTGCCCTTTTATTACATATCAGTCGCCCCTAAGGTAGTCAGTCCCTAGGCAGCCCTATGGGCAGTGTGCAGTTTATTAAAAATGTCGGATATGTACTTTTGACTGTTGTATGTCCTGGTAGTGAAAAACTGCTCTGCTAAATTCATTTTTCACTACTACAAGGCCTATCTCTCCCATAGGTTAACAGTGGGATTGTCTTGAACCATCTTTTAAGTATAATTTCGAATTGGAAAAAGATAGAGATTTGGAGTTTGGTGTCTCTGGACTCACAATTTAAAATCACAACTTATAGTGAAGTTGGATTTTAAACTTTAAGCATGAAAATGCCACTTTTAGAAAGTTGGCATTTTCTTACTCTTATCATTCTGTGCATCTGCCTATCTCGGAATACACGTCTGGGTTTGGTGACAGCTGGGCTTTGTGCGTTCCCTCTAGACAGCACTCACAAATGGAGCTGGGGTGTGACATATGCACCCTGTTGGCATGTCATCAATTACACTTGTCTGCTATCTATAAAAGGATACCTGGCAGCTGTAGATGTTTTTACTATCCGGGCCGGCTTTAGGGCAGTGCGACTGGCGGGCCGCACCATGTGCTGCCCTATGGAGGGGGCGCAGACACCAAGGGGGGGGCGCTGTGTTTGGCAATAACTTATGATTGGAGAGGTGAGGGGCACTTTCGCCTGGTGGTAGTGAGAGAATCTGAGGAGGCGGTAATGGGGTGTGGGGGCGCCAAAACTTATTGTCGCACCGAGCACCACTAGCGCTAACGGTGGCCCTGTTTACTATTTTATATTTTCTACCGCTAGTGTGTAGAATTATTCAGTAGTAAATCTCAGGTAAGTGGTTGGGGTGGCCAGATAAAGGAGTGGTAGTCTTGTTAGTTTGTGTACACCCACAAACTTGCAAATTTATCTCTGTTCCCAAACTCCTATTCAATCCTTTCCGACCCTTGAAACGGTCATTTTTGCTTCAGCAAAGGCCAGGAGTAACTTCAGACTGGTAACGGGAACACAGATAGGTGGAATTTCTTCCGGGAGACATTTTTGTTCCCTGTGGAGGAAAAATAAAACAAAATAAACAGAACGTATATTTGCAAATTCTTTATCAAAATTTTCTGAAATATGCACTAGTTTGCCCTCTATTATACAAATGTTTCTTGGAGGGAAAACTGTCCTAGAACACCTACACTTATGAGATTCATGATCCATCACTTCGCTCACTCGCTACATCAAACTGTCTACTACTTTTACGTCCACTACTTCCAGGAGTAACCAGCCCCCACTTTCCAGTGGGCTAAGGTGCCGATGTATTTTAAGGCTATGAGGGTGTCTGTATTGTCAGTCACAAGAAATGCCAGAAAGTGGGGTGGGCAAAGTCTTCCTGTAGAGACATTGGGAAGAGGTTACAGGCAGATGCGATCAGTGCACCACACTACATCCCCACCAAGGTGGCCACAGACCCCACATGCGGGCACAATTTATGCTGACATCCCATTGGGGGCAGGGCCTTTTCCCACTACAAGGTGGGGAAAATACTTCAGACATTTTAGAACTTTCTTTGGGACACACCAGTGGTAGAAAAAGTCAGGCAACAACATACACTTTATTCAGGAAGCAACTATAAAGAGAGAATGCCCTCCATGAGGATAATCTGTTGGTTTCAGCCCACCTGCCTTTAATAATACATCGAATCATGACACAGCAACCTTTTCACATAACCACACCAACTCTGGCTGGACAAGGCAAGGCAATAGTGAAAAACAAAGGCACCACACACATCGATTCAAAAAAATATCAGGCATAGCAGAAGAGAGATCATGCAATTTGACCAGCTATACCATTTAATGGATTAATTTTGTCCCAACCTCCACCAATCCTTATCCTCCCATTGGTTGCTGCCAATCTAGGTGAATGGCAGTGTGGAGAGTACGTTGCCCCATGCATGGAATGGCCCCATGGCCCCCATGCATGGGTCCATGGGGCCATTCCCTCATGGTACCATGCAAATGAGGGAATCCCTTGGCATTATATAAGTGGGCCCGGAGGTAAAGAAGCAGTCAGGAGGCACACCGACTGTGCACCACCTCAAAGATGGCACACTGTCAGTATGCCCCCTGATGGAAGCCCTCTAGAGGGTGGAAAGGGGGTTTTATGGCCCCCCCAGACACACCTTGACAGCTTCTTTGCCTCCATGCCCACATCTAGAATACCGCATGGGAGCAGAGGCAAAGGGATTCCATCATTTGCATCGGGCCACACACCCATGCACATGAGGGAATGCCCTCTGATGATAGTGCTGGCATTTTATGTGCACCAGCGCTATCGGTATTACAGAAGGGGATGCACAAGAGTCTGCGGCACCTTCTGTAATACCAAAGTGCCCCAGGGGTGCACAAAGCAGATGCAAGCATCCGTTGTGCCCCCGGGGCACTTCCGTAATATGGCCCCAGGTGTTCATACAACAAAACTGTAGTGTAAATTAATGTGAAAGGGTGATGAAAATAAAGAAAAAGCAATAACCATCCTTGGCATACTTTTAATGGTATGGTCCTATAGACAGGCATCTTTATAAGGAAGACATGTTAAGAAGTCATAGACAGGCATCTTTATAAGGAAGACATGTTAGGAAGTCATTACACTGCCAAACGGAGCAGAAGATTACTTTTCTGTTACACTGTTCAATGTGTGACTGAAGGATAGGGTACACATATGATCTCACAAAGTGCTCCTTCAGAGCCCACTGTTAACAAGAAACATGTGATCACAGAAATAGCCCACTATAGGAACATCAGGTGTCTCTAAATTCAGTCTGCCAACCTTTATTAGTATGTAGGAGGTGGTTCCTTTGCCACATGGCTGATTGCAGGGTCCAAAAGCAAATGTCTATATGATCCACTAGTTTGAAACTTTCAGTCTTATCTCCATATTTTATTAGTTTTAGTTTAAAGCAAGGGACCATAATTTGCTAAATATACTGAATCAGCCTATGCATAATTTTACCTCTGCAAACATAATCTTGCAAAGGTTCTGAATATGGAGCTACTCTGAACATGTCATTTTCTCTTATCATTACAGTTAAGCAGACTACATAGGTTTGTCTTGCAGAAGAGTTTGAGTAGAAACTTCTTACACCAGTGCACAGCTGAAAGGAAAATGCACATGAGATCATTTTGTATGTCAAATAGAGAAAATGGGGATGAGTGTAATAAAAATCCTTATTTTTATGTGAGCAGCCCCCTTGCATACAAGTTTAAAACCTGTAGTTCTAACGAGAATAGTGAAGAAATTATGCACCCAGCTATAGGATTGAAGTGCAGACCTGAAAATGAGATGTGTGAGAAAGTCCAGCTCTTTTAATTTATTCCCATGGGGCGTAAAAGCCTGGTTCATGGAGCAGTGAGCAATGTGTATACATGTCTGGTTAATTTAAACTTCTGTGCCCATGCCAACATGCTCACTATTTATATTCCACTATGAAACTAAATATGTGGAGTTACTGGAGGCCTATTCACAAAGTTAAATTTACAAGCACTTGTGTATAATTACCCCTGCACTTAGGTGGAAATGTATACTTCTGATGGAGACTTCTAGTCGCAGATTCCTTACCTTTTGAATATTTCCCAGGCTTCAAACTGGAACTTTTCAGCAGTTCCTCTGCACGCTGGAAGGTGGTGTCTTATTGCTCCACACTGATGCCATTTGTCTCCCAAAATGATGTGTGGTGCCTATATAGGCGCCTTCCTGTGCGCTGATGTCAGTTCCTTTCTTTCCACACCACCAGATGACGATCTGGAGCTCCCTCATCTTCACTTTGGGACTTTGGACTGGTACCTCAAAATTTTACCAGTGTGCACGGGATGTCGGCCAACAAAACTACAGGCTTCAAGCCATGTCAGGACTGTTGCAAACAGATGTCTCTGATGGATCCCCACCAGGTATGCTTGTGGTGGCTGGGGTGGAGACTTGACTCAAAGGCCTGCACTGACTGCGCGTTTATTAACCCAAAGGCCATCAGAGAATTGGAGGCAAAATTGTACATTGCCAAGCATAAGAACATGTGGCGTTGAGGCTACTCCAAGCTGCCGTCCTCGTCCAAGGTTCATTTACATTCCCGGAGTTGTTGGTGCCAATTAAGAGGTTGATCCTCATCGTGCTCTAAATCTTCAGGTAAATCAAAGAAAAAAAAGTTGTAGCGGGATAATGCTCCCTTGTGCCACTTGCATTCTCTTGAGCAGGGGCAGTGCCATTCTCCTCGATCTCTCTGCTGAAGATGGCCGACTTGGGAGCCCATTCCGTAATTCATACTGGCACAAACTGAGTTTCCAGCCAAATACTGTCCCACGTCCGATTGAAGAGTTCAGTGTGTCAATGCTCTGGCTCTTCTGATCCCTTTCTGACTTTGGTCCCCAGGAAGCCAAAAGTCCCTTCTTCCGGAATACCATCTGTGGGTTTGTCCTGGGTGCCAGTTGGATCCTCCAATCTCATTCTGCCTCCGGCTCCACTTCTGACCCAAAGACCTGTGCTTTGCTCCAGGTTACTCACCCCCATGCCGGCACCTTTGGCACCGGAGGAGGAACCAATCGTTCTCTCAGATGTCGAGTCAGTGCCTGTCCAACCTTGGCCAACATCACACCTGTCTCTGACCGAAGCACCACTTCGTCTACTGGATGATCCTATTCCTCAAGGGAGGCAGCCCACTTTGCCTTTCTCTTTTTGACACTGATTCAGATGAATATAGTCAGGGTGATGAGTTCACTCAGCCCTATACCAATGACACTAGGTGACATCTCCTTGGGTTGTTAACCCGTGGTCACTGTTGCTGCTACCATCTACCTCTGTCTGTTGGACTTCGGGCTGTTGCTCACGCCCCTGCTGCCCTCGAGGCCACGGACGCCATACCCTGGTGGGACTCGCTGTACCAGGGTGCACTACAGCACAACGCCCGCATTGGATGCAGCTGCCGCTGGGGGAGGCGTGGTGATCGCGCTATAAAGCGCTGCCTCGACCCCCGCGGCGCGGGACGCGCACGGGCGAAGCCCGGGCCAAGGGCGGGCCCGTCTGTGCCCGTCTGGGGCCGGAAGAGGCTGGGCCGGGCCCTTCCTCTTAGTAACCCGTTTGCAGTAGCAGGGGACCATTGAAACTTTGGTTTGGGATTGTGCCCTTTTATATATATATTTTTTTTTCTTTTTTTCATTTACATTTTTGGTGGACCGATTTGAGAAGCGTTTAGGTGTAGCACCATATTACGGGGGAAGTATTATTCAAACGGGACCTTTCTTGTTCCCTTGCTGTCGCACGGCAGGGGCTTGTAATGGTTTATTAGGCTGATATTGTTTTTTACATTCTAATCAGGGTATTAGGTGCTGTGTTGCTCTCTTTGCTTAAGACTTTGGGGGATATATTGTTATTGTGTTATGGGGAGGCGGAGGATTCAAGAGAGTCAAGAAGGGACAAAAGCTGTAACCAGGGCTAATGTTACAACCATGGATGCTTTTTTATTGAGAGCTACTTCTGTTATTGACAAGGAGATCGAAATGGTGAATAGGCGTCTCTCTAGATCTCCCTCTAATGGCTTATCCTCCCTCCTGGCTGGTTCTATTAACCCCACAAGGGAAGATGTTATGGAAACACCGAGTACACCTTTGCCCCCCTTGCTGGGTACTAACCTAGAGTCTAATGTAGCTTCATCTCCTTTGCAAAGAAATTCCTTGTGAGGTACCACATAGGCCACTTTCTCCCGCTGTAATTATTGAGAATAACAAGGATGGTGTTTCTACGCTAACGATAGGGACTGGCAGTATTAATAATCATAGGTCACTAGAAACACACTGTAATGCTGGCCCCTCACAACAACCAAGGGTGGCTCAAAGGTCATGTGGGAGCATAAAAAGAAATTTGTAGTCCATTGGGAGTCAAGCCAAAAAAACTAAACCAAATGTATCCACCAAGTTAGTCCCTAAAATCTCGGTACCTGTACCACCAGTAGTAAATACAGTTCACCCGGCTATAATGGAAGCCTTTAAATCAACCATGAGTTGTATGCTGGATGCTAAGTTGAGCCCCATTTTGGATAAATTAAACCTTATAGAGAAAATTTTAGCAGAACAAAATAGGTTTGTTCTACCTGCTCAATCTATTCAATCTATGGCCCCTAACTTGTCTAGGGACAACATAATCCCAGGTATTACACCTACGCCTGGCTTAGCTCCAGTCCCTTGGCCTGTTAGTGGAACCCAGCCTCATGGTATAAATATGGCTCCCAAAGATCTAGGGGGGTTGGCAAATGTCTCAAGTGAAAGACAGGCTCCTAACATTCATCCCCAGGGTTCGATCTCTCAAAGATCAGGAACACCAACGGAGGGGGCACAGGGTAATCAGATAAATGCCACACAGAATTTAGCGGTCATCAATCTTCCACCCCAATCAACACCCCTCGTAATAATTTTGGGAAATGTCCCTCCACTTTTGCCAGGGTCCAATGAGGATTTTACTCAACTTAAAAATAAGGTTACTCATTGGCTGTCGAATAACACCTCTGTAGGTCCAATGGTGGAACGCAATATTATTATGGTGCGTCGTGTGGGTTGGTTAGGGAGCATGAGGAAACCCAGAGGGGGATTGTATTGTTGTGAATTTCAATAGATCTCTCCTTGTGGATAGAATTTTACAGGATGCTTATTTTGACCGTACATATTGTGATTCTGGTATCCAGGTTCTCCCGTTGGGTTTCTTCTACGAGGCTGACTATACAGGGCCCCCAAACACAAACATTTCTTGTGATAGGTGGTTTCATAGACCTCGTGAGGTTATGGGTGGAAGATATCCACAACCCCAAGGGGCCCAATCTCGATCGACGGTGTACCAGCCTGCTACTCGGTTAGCGCTATCCAACAGATTTTCAGTTTTATCAAGGTTGGATGAGCAAGACTGACTGAATATGAACTTAGAGCCCGCTGGAGAGTTATCGCATCAACAGGGGTCCCCATGCATCTCTGTGCGAAATGTTGTGTCCTGCGCTGTGGAGTCGTCTGGGAGGACTAGCCGCCAGCAGCGGGTGCTTTCATTGACTGCACAACAAGGGATGATCGCAAGTGCAGACATTTATAATGTCCTGTCATGGAACATTGCAGGGTTGTTGGGAAAATTTCAGGATCCCGTATGGATGCAGTTCATCAGACAATTCTCTGTGATTTGTTTTCAGGAAACTTGGCTTGTGAACTGTAACCTGTTTTTGGAGGGATATAAAGCCTTCTTTGTCCCTGCGTCCCCGTCACCTTGTGGCAGAGCTAGGGGTGGTTTGGTGATTTACATATCGTTGGCTGTGACCTGTAGGATCCAGCAACTTCCTACTGCTAATAAGGACTTTCAAGTTATTGTTTTAAGGAGAGGAAATGACTGTATGGGCATTATTAATTTTTATAACGCACTAAGCGCGCTGGGGGAGTGCAAGATTGCCCAGCTAGGCTGCCTCATAAGACAGTCCTGCCGTTCTGTTGCACATAATCTTATGGTGGCAAGGGATTTTAATATTCATCCTTGTGGAGACCCCAAAATCAGATGTATGGCTGAGCTGGGATGTGCCAGGATGCGGGGATTCCATTTTGAGCATTCCGTTCAGGGGGATGCATTGAATGGTTTGCTTAATGAATTTGACTTGTTATCATCAATGTCTTTAGCTGACCCCCTTAGCACACAGTCCGTCCCTTCTTTTAAAGGATGTAGTGATGGTTCATTTATAGATTACATCTTGATCTCCACCGGCCTTCAGTTTAATTTTCGTGGGTTTACCATCATGGATAGTGTTTTTAGCGATCATAATCCTATCTGTGTCCACCTTGGAGGTAGGCTGTTGTTAACACAAGCTAGGGTGATATTCCCAGGCATGTTGAGACCTGTGGATGGTAGACGCCGCCTAAAATGGTCACAGATATCTCCAGACTCATTCTATGGCAAGGTACAAGTGTCTTGTGCAACCGAATTAGCTTCCTGTGTGTTATCTGGCTTCCATCCGGGGGGTGTCCTCAGGGCTTTTGATGTTATTATTTCTAAGATAGGGGCACTTTTAAGTGCCCCTTCTCATGGGACGGTGCTATCTGACCCTAGATGGTTCGATCCACATTGTTCTAAGGCAGCGAAACATTTAAAAGATGCTTTAAAAGCTACCCCGAGAAATCAATCTTTGATATGTGCCCGCCGTCGTGAGTATAAACGGGCATTGGCCATCCATAAGGGCGAACTGAAGGAGGAAATGTGGAGGGACCTATTGGAGGCAAGCACCTTGGGGAATAGCGCAAGGTTTTGGGGCATTATTAACCGACCTTTATTTGAAAAGGCTAGGGATGGAGAAGTAGGTACTAACATATCTGAGGATGAATGGGTGTCTCATTTTAAATCTATTTTCAGACGCCCCATGGAGCCTCATCAATCCCAAGGTAGGGTTAACATCACTGCTCCAGTAGTGTTTGAGCAGAAAGAGGTGGAGAAGGCCATTTTAGGGCTGACGTGCAATAAGGCCCCAGGCCCGGATGGCATTCCTCCAGACCTTTTTAAATTAAACCCATTTCTTTGGGCCCCGGTACTGATGGCTGTCCTTAACGCGGCGGCCAGGATTGGTTGCCCGGACTCCTGGAGCATCTCAACCATTGTGCCGGTATTCAAGAAGGGCGATCGTAATAGCACTCTGTGTTATAAACCGATCTCCCTTCTTGACTCCGTGGTCAAGGTTGTGGGTGGGGTGTTACTGGCAAGATTATCCTCTTGGGCGGCAGAGAATGAGATCATCTCTGATATACAATACGGGTTCCGCCCAGGGCGTTCCACCTTGGCCCAATGCCTTAATTTATATTTGATCCTGGGAAAGTATACAATCGCCCGCCAAGGTACAATCTACATGGCCTTCATGGATCTTTCCTCTGCCTTTGATTGTGTCAATCGGGGAAACTGTGGCAATCCATGAGGGCCATGGGGGTGGAGGATAACTTGGTTGACTTCCTGGAGGATTTGCACAGGGATACAAAGGCTAACATCAGATATGCCCAGGATCTCCGTGTATCTAGGGATTTTAAAATAGAGAGGGGGTTCGGCAGGGGTGTATTCTGGCCCCCTTTTATTTAATTTATATATTAATGATCTGGAAAAACTTTGATAAAAACAGGGTCGATTTCCCATATGTGGGGCAAAGAGGTCTGCCCGTCCTGCTATATGCGGATGATGCGGTCCTCGTTGCTAGGACGGCAAGGGGACTTCAGACATTGCTTGACACCTTTCGGAGTTTTATGGAAGCCCGCGATTTGGCAATTAATAATTCTAAATCCTATATCATGCAGGTCGGGATTCGCCCGAAGAAATCGTTCCTTTTTAAAGTGGGTAATGAGAAAGTACCAACGACTTCGATATTCTCTTACCTGGGTGTTTTAATAGATGACCGTTTGAATTGGGGGCCCTGATTCAGAGGAAAAAGGGGAGGTTATAAGGGCGAATGCGGCAATCTTCAACTTTGCAGCAAAGATGGGTAAGCGCCCAATTGCGGCAATGTTGAAAATATTTCAGGCCAAAAGTGTTGCTATAGCTAGCTATGGGAGCAAAATTTGGGGCTATGCAGCAACTGATGCTCTGCAGGTGGCGGAGAATACTTTCTTAAACGTCTCCTAGGAGTGCCCACCGGAACATCAAATCTGGTGGTACATGAAGAATTGGGGTTGCCATTTTTATGTGATACCTTGGCCATGCGCCCCTTGCTGTTTTGGCTCAATTGTTGGTTAAATAAGGATCTAGTTCTCAATCATCAGATTTTAAGAGAAACTATGAGCCTTGTTTATATGTCACGCATTCCATGGTTAAAATATATTAAGGGTTGTTTTGAAGAGCTGGGGCGGCCGGACCTTTTTAAAGCCTGACTCTATTACCCTGAAGGATGTGGAATTTGTAAAGAAAACCTTTACTACTTTAAAAAGCATGGTAGAGACGATCTAGAAATTGGGAAATCTAGCGTCCGTAAATATGTGATGCTTAAAACAATCCCATCCATTGAGCCTTATCTTTTGTGGCCATTGACGCCCCATGAGCGGTTTTTATTGATCAGGTTCCGATTGGATTATTTTCATTTGCTACTTGCTGTCCCAAAAGGGAGCTGCAGAGGTCAGGTGTTAGCATCCTGTGGCTGCGACGGAGTGTCTCCTCAGGATTTGCTACACTTTATGTTTTTTGTAAATTTTATGAAGTACCTCGCAGATATTTTTTAACACCTCTTTTAAAGAAGTTGAACTTTACCCAGGTCCGCCCAGCTCTTTTTTATTTACAACTGTTGAAACTAGACTGTGTGACTTTTATAGTAGGCTTTTGAAATCCTCTCTGAGATCTAGGATCTGTATGGAGAGTTAGTAAACTTTCAACGTTGGTAGGCACTCCCCACTACTACCCATATTGATGAAGTTTTGGCCTCTGATGTTGTGGTTTCCCCCCTATATTATTCCTTGTATTAGATGTATACACCTTTGTATTTTAGGGGACCATTTGTCTTAATATTATTGCTATGAATTGTATGTCTTAATTGTTATATGGAGCTGTGTAACTTTTATGGTTTTTATCCTAAAGCCGAATAAAGTATTTTTGAATTTGAATTTGACACTAGGCGACTAGTGGCCGCAACACTTCTCCTGAGACAGAGGAATCTGCTTCCTACGCCATGGTTCTGCTTAGGGTGACTGAAGTTCTTGACCTCTACCTCTCCACCATGGAGGTCGCAATAAATGTTCTGATTGAAGTCCTTTAACCTGCACAGATTTAACAAGGCTTTGACAGTCACTTTATTATGGGCCGGGGCCAAACCTTACTATGAGTTCCCTGTCAGCCGACAAGTTGCCAGGCGCCATCGTCCTGCATAGGGTGACCTTGGTTTTCTCTCACAGTATCATTCACCAGATAGCCTTGTTGTTCAGGCCTACACAAGGAGTCTAATTCGAACACGTTTTCCTCTACTTCTGCTGACCAGGAATCTAAATGTGTTGAAACATTTGGCAAGAGGGTCTTTTCTTCCACCAGCCTAGACCTCAGCTCTGTCAATGCCAGCTACTTGTTGGGCTGTTACTTCCAGGCACTTTGGGATTCAAGTTTTAAGTCCTCCCAGGTATTCCAGGTGGCCTTTGCCATGTCTTGGCCCAGGCAATTCAAGGTGGACATGATGCTTCCAAGTTCACATGTTGTGGCTTGGACACCACCAATTCCATCGGGATAGCTATCGGAACCAGTGTTGCCAATCGCTGCCATGCATGGCTGTGATCTATTGGGTTCTCTAGCAACATCCAGTCTTCACTAATGTACATGCCCTTTGATGGGATGTACTTGTTCGGGGACAAGTCTGACTTCACCCTTGAGTGGTTTAAAGATAGAAGGGCTATGGCTCACTCCTTGGGCCTCTCTGTCTCTCTCTTCATCACTCCTTTCTTGGTTTTGGATGAGGCACCACTTACCGCCAGCCTGTCTAACCCCTTCAGGGGACCCAGCAATTTCACATTGCGGCTGAGGCGCCCACTGCCCACATGACCAAAATCAGTCTGCTGCCCATTCTGGACCCATCCCCTGCAGCACCACCTGCCAAACCTCTTTAGCGTGCCCTTGATAGAGCACAGCCACACTGTGGGATGCAGAATCCAATGATTCTTTCGGGGTTGGCAGGAAATCACGTCAGACAGTTGAATCCTGCAAATAATCTCCCATTTTTTTTCCCCAAACATACCGTCCACAAACTGACAGAGGACCATATTTCCATTTTCCAGCAGGAAGTGTAAGCCATTTTGGCCATTGAGGCTATCAAGAGGGTGCCAGTGGCAGAAGTAGAATATGGTTGCTATTATCGCTAAGAGGAAGTAGGCCTTTGGCCTATATTAGATCTGAGCCCTCTCAATGCCTTGCTCTGGAAGAAGAAGTTCAAAATGGTCACCCTGGCCCAGGTCGTGTCTGCCCTCGACCCTGGAGATTGGATGGTGGCGTTGGACCTGCAGGATGCCTATTTTCATATTTCCGTCCTGATGGCCCATTGGCGCTACCTGCGGTTCATGGGGGGCAGGAGCACTTCCAGTTGACTGTGCTCCCCTTTGATCTTACCAGTGCCCCGCCTCATCAGACGCACTAGAGCCCCTTGAGTGTTCTTGTGGTGGCAGCTTATCTTTGGAGGGCATGGGTTCCAGTCTTCCTCTATCTTGACGACTGGCTGCTGAAAGCGGGCTCACCCCAGGCAGTCATCAGCCACCTCTAGTCTATGGGGAACCTCTTGTCATCCTAGGGGTTCACAATCAATATGCCAAAGTCGTACTTGACTCCTTCTCAGATGTTCCCCTTCATCTGAGCCATTCTAGGCATTGTTCAATTTTGTGCCTTTCCTCTGGGAAAGAGGTTTTAAGCACTATGATCCCGATCTTTCATCCTCAGTCCTGGATTTCAGCAAGGTTGACTTTGAGTCTGCTGGGACCAATGGCCTCCTACATCCTGCTCCTGAAGCACACCTGGTGGCATATGTGGGCTCTGCAGTGGGATCTGAAGTCCCAGTGAGCCCGAAATCAAGGGGACCTCTCAGACCACATTTGGATTTCAAAGAAGACTGCAAAAGATCTGCAGTGGTGGTTGCTGGACCACAATTGGGTCAGTGGCAGATAACTCTCCCTTCCCCACCCAGAGTTGAGAGTGGTGATTGATGCATTACTTCTGGGTTGGGGTAGCCATTTTGGAGAGGTGGCAAACAGACGCCTCTGGTCTCTGGCGGAGTTCCCGCTCCACATTAGCCTTACGGAGCTGAGGTCCATCTGCTAAGCACAGAAAGCTTTCCATCCATCCATCAAAGGTAGGCTGATAAAGGTGCTCATGGACAACACCACCGCCATGTGGTACTGTACCAAACAGGGAGGGGTGGGGGTCACAAATCTTGTGCCAGGAGGCCTTTCCCCTCTGCAATGGAGGGACCACCAAGGAATTTTCATGATGATGAACCACCTGGCACGATCATTGAATACCAGGGTGGAGTAGCTCAGCTGTCAGCACCTAGCAGATCACAAGTGGCAGGTAAGCCTGGAGGTGGTGCAAGGTCTCTAACGTGAATGGGGAGAACCTTGGCTTGATTTGTTCTCCACCTCTGAGAATGCACAATGTCAGCACTTCTGCATGTTGAAGATTCCAAGGTTTCCCTCTTGAGAGACACGTTCCCTCTCAAGTGGAATCTGGACTCCTGTACACCCTTCCGCTGATACCACTCCTGCCCTGAGCTTTCAAGAAGATCAGGGCAGACTGGGCCCAAGTCCTCCTACTGGCTCTTGACTGGGCACTGGGTATGATATCCAGAACTCCTGGGCTTGAGCATATGCCCTCCAATCCTACTTCCCACCGGGAGGACCTCCTGTTGCAGCAACAGCACGGGCTTTGCACCCGGGTCTTCTCAATCTCCCCCTTCATTCTTGGAGATTGTGCAGCGACAGCTGAAATTTTGACCTTTCTCTGGAGGTGGGTGATGTCATATTTGTAGTCAGGCATCCCTCAGTGAAAAATGTATACACCCTTCATTGGGACAAATTTGTGGTTTCGTTAATCACACACCAGATTGAACCCGTTAACTGATGTTTTATTGTTTGTTCTGTCTTTTGCCCGGCAGTTTAAAATATAATTGTAAAATTTTAAATAATTACTTAGAACCTAGAACTAATTAAGTAAAATAATACAGAAAATGAACTCATTAAATAAATGAAATCTATTTAATGTATAATTTTTTAATTAATTTTTAAAACTACTCATCCTCACTAACATTTTAATTTTTATTTAATATCTATTACATTTTCCTTAAAGCTAATTAAGTTGAATTAATATAAATTAAGCTTTTTTTTTTTTTTATCAAAGTGTAAAAGAATAAATGTATTTTTAAATAGTTTATGATGAAAATGTGAAATATTTAATGATTTAATATACACAGGAACATTTATAATAATGTGTGTGTGTGTGTGTGTGTGTATTTAACACATTTTTGGGAGGGTTTCAACAAGGTGTGATATATTAATGCAAGAGGAGCTTGCATAAACCCCTTGCAACCTGCATCCACCCTCCATAACAGATCCTCAAAACAAACCTTCCCAACTCCAAAAAACCTTTCTCCCCTCCCCCCAATCTGTGCCACATATATTCAGAACTTTTCTATAAGCATACACCCTCCACATACACCTGTGTCTTAAGGGCATCAGCCTATTACAAATGTCCATAGATTATCCATCCCCTCAGGTTCCGCTCTCCACTGGTGCATCAGCCCTCCCTAGGAAATTCACCACTGATAATGTGTCTGGCTCTTTCCTGAAATCAACCAGACACTCCCACACTCGTGCAACATCAAGGGAACCTTGCCCATCCTTTGCTTCATGAAACAACACCCCACTCTCCAAGCCCACCCATTTGGCAAACTCTCTGTGCCAAACCTCCACTCTTGGTCCCCGGGTTACTATCCAGTTAAGTGTGATCTCTCACTTCGCCAGGGCAATGGCTAGGTCAACAAACCGATTTGTAACCTTATATTTGGACATACGTGGGAACCAGCTCAGCAAATACAGGCCCAGGTAGCAGGGGACATCACGCTTGGTTATATCATTAATACACGCTGAGACCTCTTCCCAGAACCCTGCAAGGGAAGGACAGGTCCACACCATATGATGCATTTCAGCTACTACCTCCCCACACCTAGGGTATGTGGCTCCAGCCTTGTGATAGTATCTGTTTACTCTACCAATTGTAAGATGAGCTCTGTGGAGGACGTGAAAGTTAATCAATTTAAACCGGGCATTCCTACACACCTTCGGGATTTGTTCCAGAATTTTCGTAGAGTCCACCTCAGAAATCAGGGTTCCCATATCCTCCTCCGAATTTCTACCGCACTCAGTCAAGGGCATCAGCATGTCAGCCCTTAGAGCCCAGTAAAAGCATGCAACCACTTTATAA
This sequence comes from Calotriton arnoldi, assembly GCA_963921515.1. NCBI lineage: Eukaryota > Metazoa > Chordata > Amphibia > Caudata > Salamandridae > Calotriton > Calotriton arnoldi. The sequence goes on along the minus strand of CAWUFW010013977.1, from coordinate 336,240 downwards.
GTACCAAAGGTTCTACAAATAAGATGACCGCTCTGATGAGCGGGGTGTTCCACTATTCCTGCCCCCAAATGTTTTTTAATCGCTGCCATCACTACTCTGTGGAGCAAGAAGTGACCTCCTGGGAGATCAAATTCCAGCCTCAGGACCTCAAATGGGATCAACACACCCGCCTGAAACAGTTCACCCACTCGAGAAATACCAACTGCTGTCCACTCAGTCAACCCTCGCCATTCCCTTCCATGGGGCAACACCCTCAGTCCCTGCAACGGGATATCTGGAGATTATGGAGCCGCATATGTGTTTTTTGTAAATATCTCAGCCAGCACTGCCTCATAATCATGAGTTCCCTGGAACCACCCCGGGGCAGCCAACAGGGAGTAAGGAGCAGCTGAAACAATTGGTGAGGTGCAGGAACAAAAGGGCCCATCTCTCTTTCCAGTTCCTGTCTAAAAGCTACCCATTGTGTGAACCACTGCATTTATGCCAATTAATAAGCTTCCAAGTCTGGGACCTCCAACCTGTGATGGGATGCTGTAACTTGGCTACTGCCCTTTTGCGGTGGCCTGCCCCCAATAAAAAAGGCAGGTATGAGCGTCTCAAGCTCCTTAAAGATGCTACAAGGCACCAGTATCAGCAAAACAGAGAAAAAACAAACAAGCTGGGGAAGTACCACAATCCTGGTGATAGCAATATGCCCTGCCACTGATATTGGCAGTGTCTTCCAGACGTCTACGTGCGACAGGGACGAGGGCGTGGGTGGCTCAATGCCCTTGACCTTCCCCCTCTGCTCATGCATCACAAGATGCGTTTTTTCCTTTCTTCGCAGGCTCCTTGGGACACCTGTCCCTTTAAGGATCCTGGAATGCTCCCGGAAGAGGAAGGGTGTAAATCCTGCCCTCTGATGACGGAGCCTTTTTCTTTCCAGTGGACCGACGAAAGGGAGGAGTTGACATCAGAAGAAGACCACAGTGATGCCGGAAGTGTCCGATGACCAGAGGAAATGGGCTCAATAATGGAGGAGAGTGTCGGCTTATCCCGAGGAAAACAAGACTTTTGTTTTCAGCGAGTCCCCGCCAAGCAGGAGGTCAGAAAAGTAGGTGGTGAAGACGGAAGGATGCCAGGAGACCACTGGTACCTTCAGCAGCCTGCCACCTTCCTGGAGGAGTGTGGCTAGCCCAGGCACATATACTGGGGAAAGGTGGGGTTTGGGAAACTGCAGAGAGTACGGATGCGAGGGCTATAATCCCAGAGAGAACTCCTGTGTGAAACCGTCTTGTGCCCTTTTCAGAGAAGTCCTAAGTGACACGGAACACTAATAACTTCTTACAGTTGTATCCTGAATTTGCTTTCAACTTGAGTTTTCTTTTACTCTCTTCGGTTATTTCAATTGAGATTTCTTTTGGCATGCCTGAACCTAGTGAGGAATGACTAGGGAAATAATATCCACATGGTGGTGGGATAGGAGCACCTGGATGAAGTGGTGTTCTCCGATCATGTGCACATTTCCCCTTCCCTTATATTAAGTCCATAAACTAGAAAAGCATACCTGTGTTTTTTTCTCTTTCATCTGAGGGGCATCTTCCATCCATGAGTGTCCTACTGTCTTGGCCCTGAAAAGAAGAGGAGAAGAAGGACCATTGCAAAGATGTATTGTATGGACATGCCTAAATAAAACTACAATAAATTCTAAGTTTATAATGGCAAGCCTGTTCATGTCAGTAAACCTATGGTCCATATCTCACATCACCCGTATCCGTGACATCACACTAGATCGTAGAGCCCAGACAGCCATACCCACATTACCGTCCTGGAGGTCCCTGGAGCCATGATATATTTTAAGCCCCAAGTATCGAAAGCTTGTGGGCTCCCATGCCAATTTCGTCGTAGTCTGGGCCAGACTCAATCCCACACACATGGCGGACAAACTTGATTTCTACCAGTTCACCCTGAGGACTGATAGCTCCCCAAAGTGATCTACCAAACCCATTGCTCCTGCCACCACCGCAAACGCATTCTGTAAAAATAACAACATATCATCAGCATGTAAGGCGATGTGATGCAACGAGCCTCGGACCTCTAAATCCCTATAATGTGTACCGGATCATGGGCTGCAGGCCAGGGACTCAACCGCAAGGGCGAAGAGCAACAGAGATAACTGGCAGGCCTGCAGGGTTCCCCGTTCCACGACATACTCCTTGGATATTACACTACCTGTTTTAACCTGGACAGTGCGGCCGGCATACAGAAGCCTAGTCCAGTTTATAAAACCACTCCACAACCCCGTCTTCTCTAGCAATGCCATCTCGATATCCACTGGTAAGACCAATACCGTCTGCCGATCATAGGTGTCATCAGTCATCAGTGCCAATAGCTGGCAGATGCTAAGTGCCCTGTTCATACCTGGGATGAATCCTGCTGGGTCTGGTTACAATAGCCTAGTCATGTTGGTTAAGAGTCTCGTCCCCAGGACTCAGCTCAGGATCTTATAGTTGCTGTTAAGCATTGTTAAAGGCCTGTAGGCCTTCCTATCATAGTAAGGGAGACCAAGTTGATCGGCATGGGCCCGTACCATGTATTCCTGATGGTGAAAGCATCTGAGCTTCTCTACCTGGCCTGCCAAAAGCTCCTTGGCCTCTAAAGGCTTGCTGCAAATCAAGGAACCCAAGTCTCCTCTCTCCATGCCCCGTAGTAATGCTTCCTGGGTTTCCACCTCACGCAACAATTGACGGCGCACCCTTACCGCCTCCAGGATACATTGCATCTGGATCACTAGTTTAAAGGCGTCCCATTTAAGCTGTGGGGTTGACGCTGTAGCCCCCTTAATCTCAGAGTATTGTCTGATATCCTCCCCAATCGAGTTCTGAAATTCCAGATCCTCCAAAGCTTCCACCCGTAACCGCCATGCAGGTATACAGGGGCGCGCTAACTACCAGTTCAAATATAGTAAACCAGATTATGATCTGTGAGCACTCTGGTTAAATATTCAACATCATGTACTGCCCTGTGCACCTTAGGAGAGCAAAGACATGGGTTGAGACAAACTTGTAACTCGTGTGGGCCCAAAAAAAGGAGTAGTCCCTGGTTAATGGGTGAATGCGCTGCCACATGTCCACCAGATCCCACTGGAGCTGTCAGCCTGCAACCTTCTGAGCCAGTCTAGTAACCGGGAGTCCCGCAACGGAGGGCAAGACTTATCCAAAGCAGGATGTGCTGCGCTCTTAAAGTCTCCCCCAACCAGGACAGAGTGCATAAGATAGGATGCCAAGACCCGGGACAACTCAGTTAGAAAGCCCATCTGGGCCACATTCAGGGCATATACACTAGCCACCGCTAGGTCTCGCCGAGCTAGCCTCCCTTTGATCAGAGTCTGTATCTCTTGTGCCATCATCTTCCACCATCAACAGGGGGCTAACTCCTGCCCCGCTCATGATCGTTGCTACGTCTACAGCCCTCAGTTGGTCATGGTGGGCTTCAGATCTAAAGGGGACCCCTTGCTAACACTCCACAGTCGTCGTCTTGACGTTTTTGGAGAAAGTCTGCACCCGGAGGTACCAGTGGGACTGCCCCAAGGCCGGTGTAGATCAATTCATTCCCACACATCCTGCGGTGGATTGAAAAACAGCACCCCATTCTCAGTCACTCCCTTGCAGCCTGGCAGAGAAGAGCATAGCATATTGAACCCCTAACTGCCGGAGGTGCCTCTTAGCCTCCAAGAACGTTGCCCTCTGTTTCTGGACCTCTCTTATAAATTCAGAGAAGATCATGACCCTACGATTGTCCACCATCATGTTCCCTCTAAATCTAGCCTGGAGGAATATATGATCACGATCTTTGTAGTGAAGTCATTTGGCCACCACTGGACACGGGACTGTGCCGGGACTCGGTGCGCCCTCTCCAGGGCAAAGAAGGGGGAGAGGCCTTCAGATGCCATCTTGTCTTTCAGCCACTCCTCCAGGAAGTCTAGTATGCTCGGCCCCTCAGCTCATTCCGGTAAACTAATCACACGGATATCGTTCCACCGGGCCCTATTTTCAGCATCCTCTGCCCTGTATTCCAGGGTCTTAACTCCACGGATTCGAGCCACCCTCTCAAGGACTCTACCTTCAGGGGCGAATCAGTCAGTGTGCGTTATGTGGTCATGATCTGCTCTGCCAGGCATCGGTGATCATCCTCAATAACCCCCATATCTGCCACGATCGTGTCTATCTTCATCTCCAGGGCCTCCAGCATATCTGTAAACACCTACAGGATGGTATCTGGAGTGGTCCCCTGGTGGCCCCCAGTGGGTGCAGGCTCAGCTTTGTCACCCTCCTCCACATCACTGGCCACGAAATGGGTGGTCATTGAGGGTCCATTTCTTTCTTCTTTGATAGTTTACCCATGGTGGTTCCTGTCAGGAGCGATGGGGAGGGGAGCCCCTCTGAAGCTTTCACCGGTGGGTCTGGGGCACACAGGAGTCAAATCTGGGAGACAGCCAGAATACCCAACTAACACAAAGGGTTGTGGCCTGGCCCTGCAACAGTCCTGAATAGGCAGTAGGTATCCACAGGGGGCCCGGCGGAATTGCTGGGCCCCTGCAGGGTGACTTCCACACAGGTTACTACCAACATGACCCAGTCACTGAGGAAAAGCTAGGGCACCTTCAGACTCATGTCCTTTCCACTGTCATGTCCTTTAGGCTAGTCCTGTCAGATGTACCCCTATTACATACATTTGTCCCATCCACAATAACGATTCTAAACAAGTGACCTTTTACCTAGTAGCTTGCTCCAGTATCTTCGACACCAGGCTCTCAGTATTCTATCATGATCCCTGAACCTGACGTACATAAACATGTCCTCATGCGCAGTATAATTATTCTGTATAAGGGTCACCACTTTTTTCATTGTTGGCCAGCAGCCAGCTGTGCATGATTGCATTTGTTTGGAAAAACATTTATGATTGTTTTCAAAACATTTATGATTGTTTTCAAAACATTCAAAATCAATGGGGAATGGATCACTTGTACCTGCAACCAGGGTCCACTGTGTTCTATCCGTCAGTACTTAAAAAAACCTCATTCACGTAGACAGGTCGTGTGGCGGTATATCTTGATTCTCCGCCTGTATCAGATACATGACAGCATCATCATTGGGTCTCTTTTTTGTATGCTTCCTCCACCTGGAGGGAACCACTGGTTTTTACAGTAGTGATCAGTAATAAGTGGTGAGTGGAAGGTGCTCAAGTGAAGTTGTCATTTAAAAAGTAATCCTCATACTACCTAAAGCTGCAATTTTATTCCGTTTGGTGTATGGGAAGAATATATAAAAAAAAGGGGGGGTTTTGTGCAGGGAGGAACTATTTATGAGTCCGCTGCACTCTGGTAGTCCAATTCAATGGTCGACACGTTTCAGCCCCTTTGGGTGCCCCTAGGGGGTCGGGGGGGCTTTCTGCAGAACCTAGAAATCAATATAGGAATTGGGTGATGCCCTATTCCAGAAGGAAATAGTCAGAGTATGATTTCTCTGAACTTAAGGTCGATAGTACCTTACGAAGTCCTAATTAGGGCGTCAACGGGCGGCTGACAGCGCTAAGACCTGCTCTTCTGCAGGTTGCGCTGGTGTCAGGATCCCATACACCAAACGGAATAAAATTGCAGCTTTAGGTAGTACTCAGTGATGTCATTTGAGATGTCATCAGTGATGTCATCAGTGATGTCACTGACCATGCCATGAATGATGTAATATGTGACGTCATGAGCAGTGCATTGCGGGGGCGCGAGTTATAGTTAGCTGAACTAACTATAACGGGGGAATTTCTATGGTTTTGTACGAGTGAAATGTCCAACTAACTATAACTGTCCCTGAAACCTATGGTTTTTTCAGTGAATTTCAAAGGTTTTATAAATGCTAATATCTAACTACAATGTCCCTGAAACCATATTTTGTTTTTAAGTAAATTTTAAAAGACATGCATACTTTTTGTAGTGAAAAACTAACTGTAACAGTAGTCTGTTATAAGTTATAATTTAACAATGTTTAAAACTTAATTAGCAGTAATTAACATATAAGTGTGGAAAAAGTGTGACGCAGCAGCTATGATACCTGACTTCGAACAACAGCATTCACAGTTCGATTCCCGGCTCCAGCGGCACGTTAGCCCACCACTATGTCACTGTGGGCAACACCTTGCTTAATCTTACCGACGCCCCGAGCGCCGGCACACCTTTCCGGGGGTACCTGTACGCTTTACAAATGCTGGTATTTTTTTAATTTAAAACCATAGTGATGAGAAATATTAGCACATACTTTTTTTTTCTTCTATTCTGAATGATATTTTTTTTATATCTTCTATTTAGAATTATGGCAATTAATAGATGTTTTTAGTCACGAGAAAGGAAATGACACGGTTTGCCGGGTAACAATTTTTAAGCTCTCCAACGTATGTACATATTAAGCAACTTATACTTATGAGGCTCGAAAGCGAAACCTTTACCTCTTCACATTTTGTAACTTTTCCCAACACGTGCACAGGTGAAACAGTGAAAACGGGAGCACGTGTCAACTGTAAAACGTGACATCTAAATGGGCGGAGCCGCATCTTCCTTCCATAGACTACTCAATAACCAAAAAGTATATAAACCACACCTGTTGTTCGATTAGTTTCGTTTTTGCGAGTTATTTACGCGTGTCCATTTTGTGATGCAGGTTCCCTTTTCTAGCGTCGGATTCTTCTTTTGCGACAACAAAACATATTACGGAGTTGTAAGCTGTTTGATTATGGCATAGTAGATATTTATAATACGTAGCTATTTGTGAATATTTAAAGATTTGTATTACGAAAAAAGTGTTATTGGTTGTTTTTGCCATTTATATGTAACGTCAGCAGCTTGTATTGAGAAACACCCAGAATAGAGGAAACACTGTTCCTTTTCTGGCTCCTTTGAGGTTATATACTGTGACTATGTACATTGTAATAATCAGAGTATAGCAAACTTCAGAGGTGTTGGTGACCCGTCGACGCGAAGACTAAAGATTCATATGTAACGTGAACAGCTTCTCCTTCTTACTCTGTTTCCCCCTTTGATCATATACTGTGAATATGTATATTACAAGATTCACAGTCATTATGATCTGAGAGGAGTTTATGAGCCGTCGGAGTGAAGACGAAAGATTTCGAAGTTCCGTAAAAAAAAGCTTTGAACATATTCACCACTGAAAAATATTTCGTTATTGATCTTGTTTTGTGTTTATGACTTTATTTTCCTTTTCCTTTTTTGTGTGGCATCAGTGAAACTCTCTATGTTGTAGTAGAGTGTCATATTTTCACACAAGAGGAATTGGAGATTTGTCGCCGCCAGGAGTAAACCATCTGAAATACAGCTTGCTGACCTTTATAACTTACTTGATCAGATATTTTTACAGTGAGAATATTTTTCGAAATTGCAGTTTAAAAAAAGATTGTTTACATAGATACTTTTTACTGAATGCCTTTGATAAACCCTACATTTCTTAATTGATATTTTCGTATTTTTCTTTTTCTTTGTTGTGGTTCCTATTCTCGTTTTTCCTATAGAATATATAGGAATAGTATTGTATATATTACTACTTTCCTATATATTCTTAAAGGAGTACGTGATCTGTTAGCAGAGCAGTGAGCAACCTCTAAGCACTACGACAAAACTTTCCCGACTTCTACAGAATAGAGATTGTAAAAATTTTGTTTTTTTTGTTGTGCTCCTTATTCTTCTTCTCCTGTGGAATACTATAAACTCACCCTGTACATTTTAATACTGTGAACTTATAGTACTTCAGAAGGGTTGGAGATCTATCTCTGCGAGAAATTAACAACATTTACTACAGTTATTTCCGTTGATAACTTACTACCTCACAGTTTGTAACACTGCTAATATTTTATAAAATAGTAGTCCCTAAATAAAAATTGTATACATAGTGCTTTATTTAATGTTTTGATGAAGCGTACATTTCTAGGTAATATGACGTCATTTGTGTTTAACTGTTTTTTACTTGTTATTGTTGTTGTGACCTGAGATGATGTAGTGCGGGAGTGTTTCTTGTAGCACTTCTTTTCTACTTTATCTAAAAGTAACTGATGCCCTCTTATATTAACAAGAATATGGGGCAACACTTTTACAAACTATAGGCGACAAAAAAAGGAGGGTGTGGCCACGCTTAAGGGATATTTTATGAATTGCGTTTTTATTTGTCACCCCTCTGATATATACAGCTACACTTTCCTAAGAAAGTATATTTGTGATTGCTTAATAAAAACTGTTTCATACCTAGACTTAATTTTTTGCAGCGCAACCACACCTACTATTTTGCTGCAAGGAAATAGCACTACCCGCGACAGAAGTAAGCACTGCACTATAACTATACATTATAAGTAAACATTGCTCCAGAGAAGTATCTTACTCAGAACCTTATTTAAATAAAGACCGCAACAGCGCGCTTTCTTTTTCAACCCCATCCTCCATATTATAATATTTGCTCCAAAGATGTAGCACTCCCCGTCAGAAAAGTAAACACCACATTATAAGTAAATACTGCTCCTGTGAAGTATCCCACCCGCTGACTTAATAAAAAGAAGACCGCAACACACTGTTATTTTCCCGACGTGATTTGTAGGCCCGCACAAATTATATAAATGTCCCTTAAAATATATAAAAAACACTTTTTACCTTCACAGTCCCTGTCCACCACCTTGTGACCACTGTACAGAGTTAATAGTGTTCCTACCCTCCCCTCTACTACTTTGTTTTCCCGTACTCCTTTGAAGTGCGTCACAAAATGGCTGACAACAGTGAACCGTTCCCACCCAATAAGAAGCAAACTTGTACTCGGAACACTTTAGTCAATAAAATGTCCATGGTGTTCCGCAGAAGGGGAGGGAATGGCTGCCATCACTTCTACTTTTAATGCTTCACAGCCAATGAACATTAAGCTTGGGAAGGTCCTCCTTGGAACACGTTAGCCAATCAGATGTCCCTGATACTCCGCGGAGGGGAAGGGAATGGCTGGCAACACTTCTACTTTCAATGGTTTACAGCCAATCAACATTAAGCTTGGGAAGATCCTCCTTGGAACACGTCAGCCAATCAGATGTCCCTCCTACTCTGCGGAGGGGAAGGGAATGGCTGGCAACACTTCTACTTTCAATGGTTCGCAGCCAATGAACATTAAGCTCTGGAAGGTCCTCCTTGGAACATGTGAGCCAATCAGATGTCCTTGCTACTCCGCGGAGGGGAAGGGAATGGCTGGAAACACTTCTATTTTCAATATTTCGCAGCCAATGAACATTAAGCTCGTTGTTGCAACACCTCAGCCAATTAAACGTAAATTTTGTTCCGCGCACAGGGAGAGAACACGCCTTCCCACATAATATTACATTTCCTCTAACAGAGTGACACTATCCATGATAAAAGTGAACACCACATTATAAGTAAACCTTACTCCGTATTATATTAAAGGAAGGCCGCAATACAGCGCATTGTTGTTTTCCCGATATGATTTCCACAGCCTACTGAACATTGCCGCAATACCGCGCATCATTGTTTTGCAGACGTGATTTCCACGGCCTACGCAACATTCACACTACTGTGTGTGCACCCTACACACTGCTTGTCGCAATACGGCGCATTGTTTTCCCAACAGGCTTTCCAGAGCCTATGCAACCTTGCCGCAATACCGCACATTGTTGTTTTGCGGACGTGATTTCCACGGCCAACGCAACATTCACACTACCTGTGTGTGCACCCTACACACTGCTTGTCGCAATACGGCGCATTGTTTTCCCAACGGGCTTTCCAGAGCCTACGCAACCTTGCCGCAATACCGCGCACCATTGTTCTGCGGACGTGATTTCCACGGCCAACGCAACATTCAAACTCCCTGCCTCTGCACCGTACAGACTGCTTAAAGTAACTCCACAGTGTTCCTACTATACCCTCTTATACAATTTTTCTCTTTTTTCCCCCTACTCCTTTCAACTGAGTCACAAAATGGCTGCCAACACTTCCTAGTTTCAACCGTTCACAGCCAATGAGCCGCAAGCTCGTGCTCGTAACCCCTAAGCCAATCAGATGTCAGAATTCTCAAATATCGATATCTGTAAAATTTGATATTTCTCAAAAACTACTGAATGGATTTACCCCATTTAAACAAAAGCGTGCTTTGTGGACCAAGACCTTTCTCGCTGCCAAATTTGGCATAATTCCGTTCAGCAGTTTGACCTGTAGCCTTGTCTAAAGTTTCCTATGGAAATTGCATGGAGAACATTTTTGGGACCCCCTTTTTTCTCAGCCCCCCCTTGACCAATCACCCCCAAACTTTGAAGATAGGAACTTATCTAAAAAGAGAAACATTTTGGAAAATTTCGTAAAGATTCGTCAAATGACGCCAAAGTTATAAGCACATGAAAAAATGCTTTTCCTATGAAAACGTGGTCCTAACTATAACTACCTACTGGCGACGGCCAGTAGGTAATATATATATATATATATATATATATATATATATATATATATATATATATATATATATATATATATATATATATATATATTTTATCTACTGGCGGTCACCAGTAGATAGTTATAGTTAGGACCTATTTTCCATAGGAAATCTGCAACATTCTATTTGAAATAACTCTTGCGCCGGTTGACGACTCTTCGCGAAAGCTTCCAACTTGTTGGGGCGCTCCGCTCCCACCCTGAAAGTCTCGGGTTGATTCATCAAGCGGGGGCCGAGAAAAAAGGGGAGTCCCAAAACACGTTTTCCCCATTCATTTTTCCATAGGATCCTTTCATCGCGGCTACAGCCCGAACTGCTGAACGGAATTACACCAAATTTGGCAAAGAGGTAGCCCTTGGTTCAGTGTCGTGCCTTTTGCTTAAATGGTATAAATCCGTTCAGTAGTTTCTGAGAAAATCACAAATAAAATCACATATATATCTATGGCCGAGTAGGGTCCGCGTACCCTCCCGATCACGAGCTGCATGCTAATTGGCTGTCAACACTCCAAATCAAGAAGTGTTGGCAGCCATTTTGTCCCTCGGTAGAACCGAGGGACAGAAACAAGTGCGCAAAGCGCAAAAAGGGGGCAGGGTAGAAACACCCTGACCCCTGGGCAGAAAAAAGAATTTTTTTTTTTTTTAAATCGGCGGGATGCGCTTAGGGTGCGCGTATCCCGCCGAGAAAAAAAAAGAAACAAGTGCGCAAAACGCACAAAGGGGGCAGGGTAGAAACAACCTGACCCCTAGGTCTGCTCAGGGGTCCCACAAAGACCCCCTGGGCAGAAAAAGCATTTAAAAAAAAAAAAAAAATCAGCGCGAATCCCGCCGAAAAAAAAACAAAATCGAAGCACGGTCTCCCGCGCTTCGATGCTATTTTGCCCCCGGGTGGGCCAAGTCCCGGGGGCATGCGGGGGTGGGTTTATATTTAATTTTGGGGGCCTCAAAGGCCCCCCAAGCCCCAGGGACCACCACCTCCCGGGGCTTTAAAAAATAATGGTGCGGGGGGACTCTTGAACCGCCACCCCCGGGGCTTCATTTTTATTTTTACAAAAATTACCTGTGTGGGGGGCTCGAGCCCCCCACACGCCCCGGGACCGCCACCTCCCGGGGCACTAAAATTTCAATATGGGGGTCCATTACGGACCCCCGAGCCCCGGGGACCACCACCTCCCCGGGGCTTTGTCGATGGAGGGTGGGGGGCCGTGCGGCCCCCCTCCTGACGCCTGTAATGGCCCTGGGGACCGCCACCCCCCAGGGCCGGCTCCTGCAGTGTCCCGGGGTGCCTACCCCCGGGACACTGTAGCTTGCTATGACAGGACGGGAGCCTCGCGGCTCCCGTCCTGTCATAGCAAACTGCTTTGGATATTGGAAGTGAGAGCAGGAAACCTGCTCTCGCTCCAATATCCAAAGCAAATTGCTTTCCACATGGGGAGCTGAATGTTAGCAGCTCCCCATGTGGAAAGCAATGCCGGCTCCCGCAGGAGGCGGGGAGCCGGCAGGGTCCGTGGGGAGTTGGGGTCCCCCACGGACCCCAAAAGATAGGGCCAGCCCTGGGGGATGGGGTCCCCGGGGCAAGTAGTGGCTCGGGAGGGGGCCACGTGGCCCCCTCCCCAAAAAATAATAAAACAAATTTAAAAAAAATAAAAATAAAGTCCTGCCCCGGGGATGGGGTCCCCGGGGCAAAAGGAGGCCTGAGGAGGGGGCCACGCAGCCCCCTCCATAAACATTTCTTTAAAAGTGTGGTCATGCCCCGGGGATGGGGTCCCCGGGGCCGGATTCGGCCACGGGAGGGGGGCCAAGCGGCCCCCTTCCCGTTTAATTTAAAAAAAAAAAAAAAGGGATAAGGCCCTGGGGGATGGGGTCCCCAGGGCCCAAAAATAGGAAAAAAGGAAGGGGGGGGCACACAGACCCCCTTCGGGAAAAAAAAAAAAAAAAAGAAAACGATCGGGCCGCAGTCCCCTTCCTTTACCACTCTACAAACGCGCCCCCTGGCATGTTTGCAGATGGGGAACGAATTCCCCTTAAATACTGGGGGTCCCTGGGGGCCAACTAGCCCACCAGGAACCTCCAGTATGCGCCAGGGGGCTGCGTTGCAGAGAGGTGGTCCAGGCCACGCCCCTTTTTACACCTCTCTGCAAAGCAGCTCTGTGGCGCTTTTTGGAGGTACATGGTGGGCTACTTGGACTCCAGGGACCCTCAGGATTCAAGGGGACTTAATCCCCCAACTTAAAATGCGCCACGGGGCGCGTTTGCACAGTGGTGAAGGGAGGGGGCAGGGCCTGAGGTGACATGTGTGCAAACACGCCCTGTGGCGCGTTTAAAGTTGGGGAATTAATTCCTCTTCAATCCTGAGGGTCCCTGGGGCGAACTAGCCCACCAGGTACCTCCAGTAAGCGCCACAGGGCTGCGTTGCAGAGAGGTGGTCCAGGCCACGCCCCTTTTACACCTCTCTGCAACGCAGCTCTGTGGCGCTTTGGAGATACATGGTGGGCTACTTGGACTCCAGGGACCCTCAGGATTCAAGGGGACTTAATCCCCCAACTTAAAACGCGCCATGGGGCGCGTTTGCACAGTGGTGAAGGAGAGGGCGGGGCTTCAGGTGACATGTGTGCAAACAGGCCCCGTGGCATGTTTTAAGATGGGGAATTACATCCTCTTCAATCCTGAGGGTCCCTGGGGCCAACTAGCCCACCAGGTACCTCCAGTAAGCGCCACGGAGCTGCGTTGCAGAGTGTTGTAAAGGGGCGTGGCCTCTGAACACCTCTCTGCAATGCAGCTCTCTGGCGCATACTGGAGGTACCTGGTGGGCTAGTTGGCCCCTAGGGACCCTCGGGATTGAGGAGGAATTAATTCTCCAACTTAAAACACGCCACAGGGCGTGTTTGCAGACATGTATCCTCAGGCCCCACCCCCTTTATTCACCATTGTGCAAATATTCCTCTAAAATCAGCCGAACTACGAATTCCGATTTACTCACCTGTTATCAGGAGAGACCTCAGTGCTGCATCTTTGCGCCCAGTACCGATCCTGAAAAGTAATTCTAACCGTACTTACCAGTAACTTGAATTTCCTTCCATAGGCTAACATTGACAGGTTTCACTTGGAAATTCTTCTAAGTGTGGAGTTTTGGAACTTTATAATATTCCTCTAAAATCAGCCGAACTACGAATTCCGATTTACTCACCTGTTATCAGGAGAGAACCCAGTGCTGCATCTTTTAGCCCAGCACTGACCCTGAAAAGTAATTCTAACTGTACTTACCAGTAACTTGTATTTCCTTCTATAGGCTAACATTGACTGGTTTCACTTGGAAATTCTTCTAAGTGTGGAGTTTTGGAACTTTATAATATTTCTCTAAAATCAGCCGAACTATGAATTCCGATTTACTCACCTGTTATCAGGAGAGACCTCAGTGCTGCATCTTTTAGCCCAGCACTGACCCTGAAAAGTAATTCTAACCGTACTTACCAGTAACTTGTATTTCCTTCCATAGGCTAACTTTGACTGGTTTCACTTGGAAATTCTTCTAAGTGTGGAGTTTTGGAACTTTATAATATTTCTCTAAAATCAGCCGAACTATGAATTCCGATTTACTCACCTGTTATCAGGAGAGAACCCAGTGCTGCATCTTTTAGCCCAGCACTGACCCTGAAAAGTAATTCTAACCGTACTTACCAGTAACTTGAATTTCCTTCCATAGGAATCCATTGTCGGATTTTCTGCAGAAAAGTTTCAAAGTGTCGATTTTCACAAACTACAAATATTCCTTAAAAATCGCCTGTGTGACTTAAACGCATTCTTTCAACCGTTTACAGGAGATGCACCAGTGCTGGATCCAGGATCCACCACTGAGTAAGAAAAAGTAACGATAACACTACTTACCTGCTAAGTGAATTTCCTCCCTTAGGATAACATTGGTGATTCTATGTGAAAAAGTTTCTGTCAACTTTTAAAATACAATAATATTCCTTAAAAATCACTACTGTAACCAAAACGCTTTTACTCAACTGTTTACAGGAGATGTCCCAGGACTGAATCTAGGATCCAGTCCTGTGGTTAGAAAAGTAATCCATAAAGTAACTAATTGCATTTAACTAGAAATTCACATTGAGCTCAATGTTGCATTGTGTTTGAAATTGTGTTGCCCATTGCAACAACTGTAACTACTGTACTTAAAAGTCTATTGCCTATTTGCAAAGTATTTAAACTAAAGTAATTCATTCTGAGAAAGTATATTTTGTAATGGAATGTATAATGTAATTACTTTTTTTAAATATTTTTATTGAGTTTAAATACATACATAGCCCCCCCAACCCCACCTCCCTCCTCCTCAGACCTTACATTATTAACACAGCAAATTACATCGTGCATAATAAAGTGACAACACATACAAAATCTCGCTAGTGCAGCTAAATTCATTAAATTTATAAATTCAATATTAAATTCAATATGGGTATTTATAATACCATTACTTGGTACTCCTGAGCAACAATTTGCTTTTTATCGTGTTTGTATCCACTGGCTTAGGGGATCCCATATACTTAACCCTTTTTTTCGTTTTGTCCTGCCTTTCCTTCTGTAAATAGCACTCTCCAAGTTATGCGTTGCCAGCAGGCGGGCATGCCATTGTTGGAATACTGGCGGATTTGGATCCAACCATGCAGAGGCCAGACACATTCTAAAAACTGCCATTGACATAAATATCAATCCTTGGAATCTTTTTGAGTGAATATCTCCATCAATGCCCAACATTATTTCTCCCACAGTGATTTCTATTCTTACTTTACAAATCTCTGATAGAAACATCGATATTTCGGAAATTAGTGCCCGTAGATGATGACATAATGCAAATATATGTACACTATCGGCCTCATATAGGGCGCACCGTGGACATGCCGTTCCCTTACCGGTCCCCCATTTGGCTATCTTATTTGGAGTATAGTACAATTGAAAAATTGTCTTGTAATACTGGGCTTGTAGTCTTGCAGACATCAATATAGACTGAGATAATTCATATGATTTAAAAAAGGTTTCAGGCGTTATCCCTAATATCTCTTGCCATTTATTGGAGAAATTATCCAAATCATCTGGAATTATTGCCATTATATACCCATAGATTTCTCCAATTTTGACAACTCTATTAGTTATCTTTTCCATAATTTGAATCTCTTGAAATTTAGCTCTGCCACCCCCTTTCTTTGATAAGAAATCTCTAATGTGTAATGAATTAGACCGTTGGTCTAATGCATAATCAGTTTTAAGTTCATCAAATGATTTCAGCCCAAAAGTGGAGTAAAAACATCCTAATTGTGTTATCCCTAAGTTTATCCATCTATTCATACATACGTCATTAAATATTTCCGGAAGATTATTATTTTTAGATAGTAATGTATAAAATGATAATCTTCCTATGCCCAAAACTTTCCGCACATTATTCCAAGCTTTGTGAATCCCCATGAGTGTTTTAAAACAAACTTTTTAAAGTGATTGTCATACGTATACTGCCATAAATATCCGTTTACTTTGTCGCCAAGAATAAGTTCTTGAGGTGTTGGTATCATATTACTAATTCGATTGCCACTATTATCCGACAATAGTTTGTTACAGTAATTTAATATTGTGGCCAACCAATAAAATTTAAAATTAGGGAGGGCAAAACCACCTCTATCTTTTGGCAATGTTAAAAATTTGATTGCACGGCGCGGTCTTTTGTACCCCCATATGAACCGTGAGAACATGTTTTCTATAGTTTTAAACCAATGTGGAGAAAACTCTAAACAAATTGTCCTGAAAAAATATAAGAATTTTGGAAGAAAAATCATTTTAATCACGTTACACCTACCCCCTAACGTTAGATATAGATTATTGAGCCTGTTTAAATCTTTTTCAGTATGTCGAATTAATGGATCTAGATTAACCTCGACTAAATTATCCAGATTAGCTGTGATTTTCACTCCCAGGTACATCGCTTTCTCTACTACTCGATCATCCCTCATCTGAAGTTTATTATTAATCACTATCTGGGTTTTATCTCGGTTTAACTTATACCCTGAAATTTCTCCAAAATGTTTAGCCTCATCCTCTATTACCTTAATTGCCATAACCGGATCCGTGGTAATTAATGCTATGTCATCCGCATAAGCCAGTGTCTTGGTATCCCATGTTAATGTCCGTATTGGTGATATTAATAAGTTATTTTCCAGTCTGTGAATAAAGGGGTCGATAAAAATTGCAAATAACAGGGGTGAGCATGGGCACCCCTGTCTTGTCCCTCTAGTAATAACTATCCTGTCTGAGACTATCCCATTTACCATCACAACGGCCTCCGGTGTTGTATAAAGCATTTGTGTAGCTTTGATAAAAGGTGCTCTAATACCGCTTCTCGACATAGCTGCCCAGAGATAGTTCCAGGAGACCCTATCGAAAGCCTTTTCGACATCTAGTAATATAAGTGCCATAGGGTCTCCTGTTACTGCGGTGATATCGAAAAGTGTAATCACTCTCTGGACGTGGTCGGTGGTAGACCTCCCGGGGATGAACCCATGCTGGCGACCCGAAACAATTTTATGGATAATTGGCGCCAATCTGCTAGCTAATAATTTCGAGTAGATTTTGGAATCCCCATTAATCAGGGTGATGGGACGATATGATCCAAGTTCTGTAGCATCTTTGTTTTTTTTTAGAAAAACCACAATTTTGGCCCGGGACCATGACCCCGGAGGTCTACCACCCTGAAATATATGTATGAAAAGGTCACTTAGAATGCTTTTTAATGGCTTAAAGAATTGTATATAAAATTCCGTTGGTATCCCATCCATTCCAGCTGCCTTCCCTTTAGCCAAACTACTCATTGAAAGTAAAATTTCCTCCCATTGTGGTAGAGCATCTAAATTATCTTGATCTTCCTGTCCTAATCGTAGAGGTGTACCCAGATCCAGATATTTCACAATCTCCTCCTGTCTTATGCCCGTCTCCTTATATAAATTTTGATAATATCTATGAAATGCAGCTATTATCTCTTTAGGGTCAACTATTTGTCCAAGTCTCGGATCTTTTATCTCACTGATTAGGTTGGCAGTATTCTGTTGTCTCGTACTTATAGCCAACTGATGCCCCACTTGCTCGCTCAACTCATATGTTGTTTCCTTGTTCAAAGTGGCTTTGATGATTGCCTTCTCCGTGAAGATATTATTAATAGTATTTTTAGCAATAGAAACTAGTTCCAACTCCCTTTTAATCTCACGCCCCTCTTGTACAGCCCTCATCAGACCCTCCTCGGCTATGGCCAAATTGCTTTGTAATGCCACCATTTCCTGTTTAACTTTTTTATTAAGATTTAAGGAGAATCGCAGCGTCTCCCCCTTATTCCAGCTTTCATGGCGTCCCAGACTATCTCGATCGAGGTACTCCCTAGGTTAAATTCCAAAAACTCTGGAATCCATTTATGTATATGTTGGCAATATTCTTCATTCAACAAAAGAGCTCTCTCAAAGGTCCAGCTTTTCTCTACCCTATTCATTCCCCCATCTGATAAATTCAAAATTAAAGGATTGTGGTCTGATAACACCCGTGGTAGTTTATCTATTGTACACCGTGAATTTATAATACTGGATACAAACATATAGTCCAGTCTCACTAATTTTGTATGTGGGTTAGAAAAAAACGTATAGCCTGGATCATTTGGGTGTTTTGTTTGCCAGCAATCTACCAGACCATGAGTTTGACAAAGCTCTTTGAGGGCCTGAAATACTTTTGGTTTCCTTCCCTTATATAGAAATTCTGTACTTAAAGACCACACACAAGGGAGGTTTAGATTATAGTCACCACATATTATCAGTGGGAGTGGCCAGTGAGCCAACTCGTTAGAGATAAACTCCATCACACTAGGGTCATCCAAGACGCTTCCAAATATTGAGCATATTGTCATTTTTTTAACAAGATTGACTTGACATTCTACAATTGCCCACCGCCCGTATTTATCAGCCGCTGATCTAGCAATCTGTATTTCATTCCCTTTTGCCAAAATTGCCACCCCTCTGGTTCTAGTCCCTTGTGTAGTTGCCGTAATCAATCTATATCCTAGGGTTTTAAGTAGGTGCCGTTGTGGCCCCTCAATATGGGTCTCTTGAAGACAAATAATGTTAGCCCCGATTGTTTGTAGATACACTGCTACCCTTTGTCTCTTTTTTAAATCATTAAGTCCACAAATATTAATGGTGAGGATCTTCAGATTACCCATTAAAAGCTGTATCTAAACCCGGCTGCTTATACACCTCTTTGATGATTACCATCTCAATATGCTCTTCCTGATTTCCAATCTGCTTTTTATACCCTGGCTCACTTCTCTTAGTTACACAATTTAGCTTCGTCCCTTGTCTAAGGTCTGAGGTTTCTCTCCCCCCACCCTACCCCCCACACCCCTCCCTTACCCTTCTTATGGCAATCAGGCTCAATCCTGAGCCTGTGTGATAGCATCTGAAACCGCTCTTACCCACTCCCCCTCCTTCCCCTCCACCGGTGCTTACGTATGTTTTCAACAAATCGAAGAACACATTTTTTTTAAACAGAAAAAATATAGAACATAACAGTCTTTTGGTTAATAACCATGTCAACGTCACAATCTCTATTTAGCTATGCTTGTTAGAGGTAAAATCTATTGTTTTTCGGTAAGTCTAGCATTCTCAGTTGATATATCCTCCAAAACCTTCTGTGCTTGGATTTCTGAGGTAAAGTTATAATTCCGGCCTTGAATGGATACTTTAAGCTTAGCGGGATTCTGCAAAAAGGCTGTAGCTCCGATATTTTGAAAGGGTGTGATGAGCTGCCTGAGCCTCCATCTTCTTTCCACTGTAGCATGGGCAAAATCTGGTTTTGCGAAAAGAGAAGCTCTCCACTTTCTTTTCATATTGGGTCTGGCCAGCTCATACACAGCCTGTCGCAGAAGAAAGTTTCCAAAATAGACCAAGATTGCACGTGGATATGACTGAGAATTCAACGGACGTTTTGAGATTGTAAAGGGAAATCTATGTACGCGTTGAATTTCTCTGTCCCAATCCCATTGTGCTAATTCCGGAAGAGCATTTTTTAGCATATCAATAGTAAACTTCCTAATGTCATTGCCCTCACTATGTTCGGGTATCCCTAAAAGCCTCAGATTGTTCCGTCTTTGACGATTTTCTGCGTCTTCTAGCTTCCACCAAACATCTTTCATAGCACTTTCATGTAGCAAGGATTTGGTTTTCAAATTTTCCACCGTATTCTCGAGGACCTCTGTACGTGCTTCCACTGTGCTTAGTCTCTCTACGATCTCAGTGCAGGTCTTCCCAACCTTACGAATTGAGCCTTGTAGTTTTTTAGATGTCAGCCGTGCATGTCGGTTTCCAGTTTTAACCTCATTCTGGAAAGATCTCAGTGATTGCAAAATTAATGAAAGAGAAGGCTCAGATGGCTGTTCATCATCTTTCTGGGTAGTTTTATCTGGTAGCTCACCTTCGACCGAGTTTCTTTTTTCACTTAATCCATGGGGTGAAAGGAATTGGGTAGTTGAATAGTCACAGCCTAGTTCCTCCACTTCCTCTCCTGAGGTTCTCTGACGATTAGATTTTTTCTGTCCAGACACCCGTTTTGGTCTCCTTGTCAATCTATGCTCCACTGGGGTGCCGCAGTTGCTAGTTAGGGAATCTTTGCTGTCCTCATCACTACTGCTTGTCACCCCAGGGTTCGACTCGCCTGAGTCATCCGTCAGGGAGAAGAATTTTTCCATGGAGTCAGGGGAAAGATAACCTGCCTCTGAGCTTTTCAAATTATGTTTCTTGTCGGCTCTGCTCTGCTCGGTTTCCTTTGATCTGCAGAGCATACTGCTTGCCCCTTCCTTGAGATTTACTGGGGAGTTCACAATTTCCATTATAGAGCAGTCCTTTCCCTTAGCGATTTCAGACTCATGAGTGTTACCCCTCTCTCCCTGAATATCTGCCGGTATCTCCATAGTTCCTACCACAGTATTATCACATATCGAGCCCCATGTCGTATCTTCATTTGGAGGTTCTACTGATATCACTTGTGAGCTGCTCTGCTCGTTTGGTGTTATAACATGTACTTCACTTGTAGTGCATTGTTCTCCCACCTCCTCTTGAGCCCCTGTCTCATTGTTACTCCCTTTCACAATGTCACTTGAGCCTGAAGATAGAAACATACTGGGTATAGCGAGTTGCTTTTTACCCCCAAGTTTCCCCACTGGCATCTCCTTTTGTGTAGCATGTATAACATGTTTTTTTAAGTCTGATTTGTCCTTGTCCAACTTACTTCCTTTACCAGCTGGTGTATCGACCTTTTTACCTACATTCTTCGGGCCGATTTCGTCACATCGCGCTGGTGCTTGTAGTGTGTTTGAGCGCGTCTTGCCTCGTCCGCCCCGTGCTGTCATCGCCGAGCAATGAAATCCACACGCTCTGTGAGCGTCTCCGTAGCCAAGCAACCTGAATTGGCAGCCTTCCAACCCGGAAATCGTCGTCAGCAGCAGGCGAGCCAAGGATTCCCAGCGCCCGCAACAATCTTTGCCTGGACTCCCGATCAGCTGCACTCCACGTCCTGGCCTGGGCGATCTACTCTTGGCAATATCGGCCCATCGAGACCAACGAGGAAATCCTTCTCGCATAATCCTGTCTCGAGTCGGAAGAAAGATCAAAGGGGATTCGAGGGAGGGAGGTGAGTAGTAGCCGTCTCACTCAGACGCCATCTTGCCAGAAAAAATAATGTAATTACAATGTAATTTAAAAAATAAACTATCTAAAAATAAATAGTTTAAAAAAATGTAAATCAGTATCCAAAAAATAAATATAACAATTAATACATTTAAAAATTGTCATTTACAAAACCTTTGAAATTCACTGAAAAAACCATAGGTTTCAGACATGTTATAGTTAGGAATTAGCATTTAAAAAACCTTTGAAATTCACTGAAAAAAACCATAGGTTTCAGGCACATTATAGTTAGAAATTAGCATTTAAAAACCTTACAAATTCACTGAAAAACCATAGGTTTTAGGGGCAGTTATAGTTAGTTGGACATTGCACTCGTACAAAACCCGTGAAATTCCCCCGTTATAGTTAGTTCAGGTAACTATAACTCGCTTCCCGCAATGCACTGCTCATGACGTCACATATTACATCACTCATGACATGGTCAGTGACATCACTGATGACATCACTGATGACATCTCAAATGACATCACTGATGACATCATCCATAAGATAATTTGATGCATCTTCTCACACCCTAATATAACTTTTGATACACCCACTGTAAATTACAGACTGCCATTGTCAAAACCATAGACACTCCAACACCAATTACTATATACACACTCACTGATTCTTAGGTCTACACACACACATCTACTCACTCACCCGTACAATCACTCATACTTATAGTCACTCAGTACAGGACTATTATATGCACTCATACACCTATATAAACACTCACACACCGCCACTCATCCATAGAGGTACTCACACACCTAGTCAGTCATGCAAAAATTAAGCACACACCCATTTACTCACCTATACAGTTATACACACACCAGCTCACTTACTCATACAAATACTAGCACATTCTTACGCTCTTATACAATCTCTGATACAAGCACACACTCATCCATACAGTCACTCTCACAATCACACACTCTCGCTTATAGCTATTTATATACTCCAACACACATATATACTGCCTTTCACATATGTAGTTACTCACACATGTACCACTGGGACATACATTCACTCACTAACACACTCTTACACACACTTACCCACCCATACAGTCTATCACAGATGCACTCTTGAAACCATCCACCCAGTGAATCACCCACTCACACATCTATGCGCACTCACACACACCCCACCCACACAAACACTCAGGCACCCATACAGATACTCAGACAACCAATCAATAACCCATGTAGACACTCATGTACCTATTTGCAAACCCATGCAGCCGCTTACACACCAACAGACAGACGGATACAGACATTCATACAGTTTAGTCACTAACCCATGCATTCAGTAAGATACGTTTAATCACTCACTTGTAGAGTCAGTCACACACCTACTAAATCATCCATCCAGACACTTATACACCCACTCATTCTTCAATACACCTTGGCATATATATTAAACATATTTAAACTTTATAGAAACACACAGTCACTGGATGATGTCCTCAGTGATGTCATTTGAGATGTCATCAGTGATGTCACTGACCATGTCATGAGTGATGTAATATGTGACGTCTTCAGCAGTGCATTGAGCGGACGCGAGTTATAGTTACCTGAACTAACTATAACGGGGGAATTTCACGGGTTTTGTACGAGTGCAATGTCCAACTAACTATAACTGTCCCTAAAACCTATGGTTTTTTCAGTGAATATATATATATAGTTATACGCATATAAATGCTACACATACAGATCTAGGCTAGGTACATTTAGGCAAATTACTTAGGGCGCGCATTTTAGGAATACGCAAATGCAATCGTTTTTATCTGAACTACTTATGTTCATCTTATTAGCACTATGGTAGAAATGTATCTACTATTTACTATATTGGTACTAGCAATCTCTTTCGTATGCTTCTGTCTCCTGATTGTCGCAGCAAATATGTTTTACGCAAGACTGACGCTGGACCAATAAATACTTATTGAAATGTCCTAATCGCCCTCCTGTGTATTTTCTGCGAATAAGTGAGCACGAGTGAGTGAGCGAAAAGTACTGTACTGTTTTCCACGATCCCTGAGGAATCAGGGTTGTCATGTTCAGTAGTTGCCAGAAACTACCTACACCACTGTTAGTTACAGTGGGGTGGTAGTGGCACTGTAGAGCTAGCTGGTCTAACGGCTGACGTATACTGTGAGGGTGTACGAAAGCGGTTGGGACACCAAGCCCTCACTTTAGGTCATACAAAATGCACAGGTCCTGGGAATTCCTAGGAACTACACAACATGGCACTGCCAGCGTTGGTTTGGTTCTTTTATTAACAGTGAAAATCTGAGTAGTTCAGTCCTGCTTTCTCAGAAAGCCCTACTCAAACTTTTCAGAGACGTCTGAAGTGGGAAGGGAAACCCGCCTCAGCTAAGCAGATATACTCTGTGTATTGGCTGAAGGTTTAACAAGCTTATAAGGGTAGAAGGTTCCCACATTGTGTGAAAACCCTAAAATGTCTAAAAACATTGGTTCTTCTCCATTTAAGAATGACTGAGTCCACCAGCAGTGGTTCAGGGAATGGGGAATAAGAATTTGCCAACGCTCTTACCATCACAGAGAATTGCAGACATGCAGTAACTATAAAGCTGTTGGAACACAGCGTACCTGCAACAGGTGGCTGTGTCACCTTCGTGATTGAGGCACACAAGGTGTTCGATCAGAGGTAATCCATTCTTGGGTTCAGTTCTCGCCTGCAGATCCTTGAACTACCGGAAGAATACATTCCTTACGAAGACATTGAAGTCCCGTTAACTTACCAGAAACACAGAAACTGGTTTAAAGGTGCCTTCCCACATACAACATCTGTCATGAGACTCGGTCCGCTCAGCATAGAAGGAGCGACCTGGCCGGTCTTAGCGACATACACTCCACATCCAGAGATAGATACACTACCAGTGGATGAAGTCTGTACAATATATAAAGACACAGTCCGGCTATACAGACACATTGTCCAGTTCGTCATGCGAACTTTAACAGTCCAACCTGTGAGAAATGCTCCAGTTGGTCCATATCAGACCACACCCACCATTAACTCACAGACCCTAAAATCAGTGATAGGAACAATACCTTCCAAATTGGAGCAAATTCCGTTCTGAATAGCACAAAAAATTGCACAGCTGGAAGCAATATTTCCCCATACGGGTCCGCAGGAAAAACATAGAATGCTAACCATTTGCTTGCCAATGGGGATGGTTCCCTTGATTGAGGATTGTACCACTTGGGGAACAATCTTTGCGGCTGTTTATATCAGAATACACGGAACCCCTTCTATTGCAGTCATTCCAGAAGTATTGAAACAGATACAGAATGAGTATGGGGCAGGATCTACCCTGGACTTGGGGATAAAACTGATGGGTAATTTTGCTCAAGTCTCTGCAATCATGCTGAGCAACATAAAGGGGAAGGAAGCAGCAGTGGCCATACACAGCCACCTAAGGGAAAGAGCACCTATAAATAAGGAGCGAGAATTACCAAAAATTATCGAAGAAACCTATGCTGCATTAGGTAAAGATAATTTGGGAACCAAAGCAGGGAAGCCACAAATGGCGGGTAGTCCCGACAAGGACAACTTGAAGCAAGCACCAGCTTCTTTTTAAAAAAAATGGGAAAATAAAAAAATTCTAAAAATAACAATTCAGAAAAGAATTCATGATCAAGGGGTGGGTCTCCCCAACGGCAGTCCTCTGAAAAAAGTTACAACCTTAGGAATCATGATAACATTAGGAAACCTGACAGGTATCAATAGACTGACACATGTTCCTTTCAGGGTTCATCAAAAAGCTCAGAGAGGGATGGGCGATCAGAACAAAAGCAAGAAGATCGACCAAAAACAAAAAAGAAAACACATCTAAATTCAGATTATATTATCAAACAGGAAGAGCAACCTAAAGCAAAACATTGATTCAAAAAGAAGAAAGTTGCTGGCTTAAAAATTAGACATGCCCAGGTTACTGAGGACTCAGCTTCTGAACGGGGAATGGCTCTGACGATGCTAGACAGCGCAGCAGAAGTAACAATAGCTCCCCTGAACCTGAAGGATTTTCTGGTGACAGCAGTATTGAATGAACACATCACAGTGTAAACACCTGATACAATAGTTAGTATCCCAAATAGACTACACGAAATTACACTCCAAATAAAGGGGGACATCTCAAGAAAGGTTAAAGGTCTCTTTTGGGAGAACTTAACATATGGATATGACTTACTGCTAGCAGAAAAAGATAGTCCGCCTGAGTTTGTGATGGCTTGTCCAAAGGGGTAAAGTGTCATTTTACCTGCTTTCTCAGACCTTGTTCCAGAATCTTTAAAACATTCATACGCGCAGTAGTGGACGCTAGCGCTAGCTCCAGCATTATACCGCAACCATGTAGGGTGGGATGTGGAGTCTCCTCACCACGAAATCCCGTTAAAATATACTCCAAGGGGCATATTATCAAGAACGGCGTTAAAATTATCGCCACTTTAGCGGCAGAAAACTGCCGCTAAAGCGGCGATAATGGGCTTGATAATATGCCCTTGAAAATTCCAATAGAAGCCCATGTTGACACCAGAACATGGGCTTCATTGGAATTCTCAAAGGGCATATTATCAAGCCCATTATCGCCGCTTTAGCGGTAGTTTTCTGCCGCTAAAGCGGCGATAATTTTAACCCGTCACAGTGCAGTCATGTCGGCCAACGGCCGCCGCGAGCACTACCTCTGTAGTGCTGCGAACGTCCGTTGGCCGACGGGGCCCCGCCCACTCCGCTAAACCGCCGCACCGCGGCGGAATTGCCGCCGCGGTTAAGCGGTTAATGCCGTTTCTTGATAATATGCCCCCTTATCCTCAGAGACAGTACCCTATTATGAGCGATGCAAAAAGACAGGTCAAAGAAATCTTAGACTAAACTTGAATACCAAGGTGTGATTGAGACTTGCACATACCCGATGAATAATCCTTTGTTTCCAGTAATGAAACCTGACAACACATATCATCTAGTTTTAGGTTACCAACATTTAAACACATGCACAAGAACATTTGCAGTTCAAAGCGCACACAGTCCTGCATTAATGAATAACATTGTGCGGAAGAAATACAAAACAACATTCGATATCTTTTATGGATTCTTCGGCCAAAATATAGCTCCAGAAAGCAGATATTTGACAGCATTTTCTGCCCTCGGCACTCAGCGTCACTTTCGTGGTTTGCCCCAAGGGTATAAGAACAGCCCGGGGTTATTCTCGGCAAGAGTGTCAGCAATATTACAAACTTGCGATGAGGAGGCTGTGTCCTATGTAGATGATATCTATCTGACGGACGATGAATTACTTGAACACTTGTGCAGGGTGAACAACATAATTTTGGGATTTGCCAATTTGGGCTACACATTTAATTTCAAGAAATCAAAAATTGCCCATCTCAATGTCCTATTTAGGGGAAATGAGCTCTAAAGTGAAGGCAAGAGCTTGGCAGCTAACTTTTTAGAAAAGTTTGCGCTGCTCCAACCTCCTAAGACTCACAGGTTTGCAATCCATTTTAGGATTTTTTAATTTTGGCAGAACATACATTCTAGATTATGCAGAAAGAGTAAAACCTTTCTACGTCTTAATCAGACCTGATTTCACAGCACATCAGTGGACACAACAACACACAGATACTCTCCGTTCAGTTCATGCTGACATGATAGCATCAAAACATGTTCACACACATGTGATTAACACCAACTTGGTGATCCAGGTGGTCCCGGGTTTATCAAGATACACATATATCACTTTCAATGAAGATGAGACA
The DNA here is from genome assembly GCA_963921515.1 of Calotriton arnoldi. NCBI lineage: Eukaryota > Metazoa > Chordata > Amphibia > Caudata > Salamandridae > Calotriton > Calotriton arnoldi. Next base: position 309,205 of record CAWUFW010013977.1, on the reverse strand, counting down.
GTCCCAATTGCATACAAGTCACATTTAAACAGAAATTCTGAAATGCGATTTGCGGTAACTGAAAAATATTGACTGCAGTACAGACTGCTGTAGTAAGAGAATGAGCACTAGCACATGGGAGACGCATTATCGCTGTAACCCCAGTACCAACTTTAGAAGCTGTTACCAAAGCGAGCATCCCAAATGCAAAAGCACTGCATCCATAATGGATACAATGGGCTAATTCTCCCACTGCAACAGATGTAGATTACAAATACGATTCTACATTAACAACACAAGCTTTCCTGCAGTACGAACAAGAATATCCTCTCCCAAATGAAATCTTGCCTCTAGAGAAATATGAATACATCATTTATACTGATGGTCCTGCTCATCCTGCCATTGGAAGTAAACAACCGTATAGCGCAGCATGTGCTATAGTAAAGGGACATATGCGGGACGGTAAGTTCCATCAAAGCAATACGACTACGCAATCTCTAGGAGATTGTACAGCACAGTTGGCAGAGATAAAAGCCTTGATACTAGCACTACAATATATTAATGGGGAATTCTCCACTGATAGTGTGCGATTTTTTTTTTGTGTGCAGTCTTATATTGAATATCTTCATTACTGGAGCTAGAATGGGTTTAGAGATTTCAAGGGTTGCACAATTAAACATAAATTGTTATTGGAACAAGTGGCAAAGCTGTAAGCATGCCTGCCACGGGCTCAAGTTATTCACACCTTGAGTCATCATCGTGTTGGCGTACACATTGAAGGGAATTTACTGGCTGAGGAAGCCACCAAGGCGACAGTGCAAACTGCTGCCGTTGCTGCAATCACTCGTTCTAACACGAGGATAGACGGAGACATACTGATAGCAGTCAATGCCTCAAAGAACAGCTCTGCCGTCCCGAAAGGCTTTCTGCTCAAATATTCCTATAAATTAGATGCACAAAACACACTGTATGCTCAAATTCCAGAAGTGGGGGATAGAGTTACACCAAACAGGGATCGCAGATTAAGTTTAATTCTAGCTGCACACGAGAGTCTGGGCTCAGCACATGCAGGAGTTACTGCTACAATTTCACTACTGAAGCAGCGTTCTGGTGGCCAAGTTTGTCTGAACAAACAAAGGCTTATGTCTTAAAGTGCAACATCTGCTAGCAGATGAAGGGTTTCACCGTAGCACGGCCACCACAAACACCATTATTCATTTCAGACAGACCTCTCGCATGTGTCTATTTGGATCACTGCAGCCCCTTAAATTCAGACAGGGATTACAAGTACATCTAGGTGGCAGTAGATTCATGCTCTAGATTTCTATGGGTTTGGCCTCAGCGCTCGGCTGACGCTCAAACTGTTATAAAGGATTTGTGACTCTTCACCGGGACATAGGCAATTGGCATTCTACATTCCAACGGTGGCCCTGGGTTTAGCTCTCAGGCTTACAAGGAAGACATGGAAAGTATGGGCGTGCTCTTGCGGTACTCCTTCCCCTACCATCCCGAGAGAAATTTGGTGGTGGAGAGGAAAAACCGGGACCTAAAGCAATCGTTAACAGCAAGGGTATTAGGTGCGGGTGGTATTCGGGTCAATCACCTATATGGGGTCCGGAAGGCACTGAACAATATGCCAAGAAAAGCCTTGGGAGGACGTACCCCCTATGAGATCCTGTTTAGGACAAGAATGTGGGTACCTGACCTCGATTGTGCCAGCACAGCGGTTGATGTAAAACCATTTGAATTGAATGATCGTTTGGCTGTTTTACAGGAACTCAATGAATTCTGGGCATTACAAAGGAAAGTCCAAGTAGAATGCATCACAACTGGGGAAGTGAAACTGGTACCGGCAAGACCTGTCTGGATCCCAAAGACTGGGGACCTGGTCAGAGAAAAGGTCGTGGACAAAAAGGAGTTTGGGCCATCCTACAGAACACCTGTACCTGTCCTGGGGGTCAAGGAACAAGAACAGTACTTCTTCTGCCTCTTGCCGGCAAAAAAGAAAAAAGATTTGTCTCCATTGATCTGATCAAACCACGCTATGTGGCCGATTCTCAACAGTAGGCCGCGTGGAATCCTGGGTAGCTGCAGATCTCCTCTCACTACTATACAGGAAGTTCGGATGGAAAGACTAATAACGTTTCAAGACTCCTCTGTGCAAGATGCCGGAGTAGCCAATAAGGGAGTACGAATTACACCTGTTGAAACAGAACAACATCCAAATGAAACTGATAAGCAAATTGCAATTCGGCCCAGTAATGAAGTTTACATCAACGTGCCTTCACAAGAAACAACTGCCAGTTCTACAAACAGTGCTGAGCTCCCAAAGATAGATCGAACTGCATCTGGTTACTTCATCAACTTCGTTGACTTTTCTTCAGATCCAAGTGAACCTGAGCAAACGCCACCCATTTCTAAAAAAGAACAATTGCGACAATTCTATCTCTGGCTGAAAAAGACTTACTTTGTGTCCCCTTGGCTGCATCTTTGGTTTGCATTAGGGATCCTGTTCCTGTTAATTTTGATTGGTATAGTAACTGTCTTTTTCCTACTACTGAATGGACATTACCTCCACAACGCTCTGCAGTACAACCTGTGAACCTGTTCCTGAAACCACATACGTCATCACACCATGAACAGAGAGACTTGTCCCTAGAAAACATTACAGCAGTTCCAGTACCGGATGGTGTAGTTTGGGATAGGGTTTCAAATGATGTATTTGGTCCTACTCACCATTTGAAAATTCCGCACGTATTTAAAATTTCATCGAATGATTTCATTACACTCTCTGACGATTGGGACATTGAGATTGTAAATATTATGCTCTCAGATTTAGAACAATCTGCTGCATATTTCTTACAGGGAATTGTACGAAGATACACCTGACTTTGACAGTATGTATTGCTACCAGCATTATGGTCATCACTTTTTGCACAGAGCTAGTGTTCCATGCACTGTCAACATTTACCATCAATGGGAACACTGCCCGACACCACCGAAAGGTAGTTCTGCCATATTCGCACAGAATTTTGCATACTTTTTAGGGTTCAGTACATCAGACCCAATGTCATATTACTATAATTTAGTACAGACGAATGCAACTGTGAAGAAAATGATGCTGACAAACACCAAGCTCATATATTCAGCACACTCCCAACTATCTATACAAGGTTTCGACTATTGGAGGGACAGGATAGACACAAAATCTATCTTGGGGACAAAGGAATGGCAAGTTCAGGGATCTGAGGATTTATTTAGAGCTTGCCTCATACCATTACAGATAATTTTCTTGAACAGAACTGTGCGACAGACAACCTGCTACGGGTTTGCAAAAATCAAAGACCTGAAAACACCACAAATCCCCTTACCCATACCTATTGAAGATATATCAAATGATACACCAATGAGTGAGGAGGTGCTGGGTGCAATAATACAGAATGGTACATACAATTCATCAGCTCCCAATTGGAAGGGTTGGTTGGTTTGCCCTATCGACACAAATAGGTGTCAGTCAAGATTCAAGGGTACTACTATCCATAGGCCTGACTCATGCTATGTACACACAAACAACCCAGAGGTAGTGACTTCTTATAGTTTTGGGAAGTTGTGCCTAGAATGGCTAAAACCCTCAAGACTACAACAGGTGAAACTACACTTGTCCCTTCTAGCTGACAACATGGATCTTAGGGATTTCTTGCTAGGTCCCAAGAAACCGCGTAAGAAACGCTTCTTATATGCCATCTACAATGAACTGTGGAAAGTCTCCCAACAGGATGCTGCTGAAAGATTATGTGAGGTTGATAGGATTAACCTAGAAAAGTCCTTGGCTTTGGTAGACAATAGAATAACCACACTTTCTTCACGTATTTATTCACTGGGCAACATTGTGTCCTCGGCAATTGACATAATGGAACAAAATTTGTCTATTTTACAACATGGGTAATCTCAATTGCGATCCATTTTGCTTTTGAGCTGGACGCTACAATCGCTGCGTTCTGGCCACGGGCCATGCCGGTACATTAACGGCTCAAATCTGTTTCCAGCTTATAATCTGACTGACACAGACAGTTGACCATGGCACGCAGAGATGCAAAGTACACCATGCTGCTCATTGAAAAATTAGAGAAGTTACCTTTCACAGTGGCTATATCACACTGCCAATCATGACATTCCAGTTCCAATACTCCCTTAGATGCATCTAAGCAGGCAGGTCTGAAGCATTTGGTGCAGGGTACATACAGTAAACCTCAGGGTTGTTTGTTGTAAGCAAGTATTGTTTCCCCCGGCTCACACAGTTAGGGAGGCACCACTTTGGCCTTTGTTGAATGTTTCCAGTATAAGATTTGATTAGCTGAGCAGACTGAAAGCTATGTTGTTTCAACAAAATGTGGCCTTAACTTCAGCCCAAGAGACTTTTGATCTCCAGGTTGCAAGGTCTTTGGCAGAAATACAGGCTCTGGTCCATACGAACTTCCCGATCCATTTTGGAGAACTCGTTCATCGTATCTTTAAAATGTCTGATACGAGTGGGATTGTACACTTATTTAAGTGCCTTGGATCAGGTCTCTTAACCACCTTTCAGACCATCTTCGGAGTAATTCCAGCTTTCATACACTCTGTACTTGGAAGCGTTTTTGGAGAGCTTCCTTTGGTCCTGCTATCAGTAGCAGGCATCCTGATTTTAATACTATTGCTTCACAATGGACGTCTCAATCCCTCAAGAAATGGACAGAACACTGCTGGACGTTGTCGTGAGCGTATGGTGTTCTACCGGACTATGCCTTGGCTTCAAGAGCTGAATGAGCATTGGTTCCTGTCTCTCAGACCGGTCTGGCTAGACTGTGTCCTGCCTGTGTTCCGCTGCCTCATCTGCGGATTTGGATGCTTGTTGGACCTGTGTCTGACACTTCCATCTTTGCGCCACCGGACATAGACGTGCTACTGGAGCCCACATGTACAGTTATCAACAGTGCATTCCAATGTTGATGACCGCATTTCTATGGCCTCCAAGGGATGCTTCCGCTCCTGTTGGAAGGGAAATCTGCTCTGCTCAAGAGGTACAGGCATCAGTTCCAGGCGTGCAGCCATCTAATTCTTCCCCAGCGGCTGCTGTGGGAACCAGAGATGACAATCTTTGCTCACTCGACATTATATTGGAAGTACTGGAGGGATTGCCACCTGCGGACACAATGTTCAGCGATGTTGAGACTTCGGCACAGGATTCATAAACAATCTGGCCTTTCCTGTACTGGGAACTATTCAGCATTTTTTAAACATTTACAAAATTGAAGGTCATAACTGACTGTTTTATTTTTCTCCTTCTATGCTCTAACTGAGCGTAATGGCTTTCAAGGTACTCAGTGTAGTAATAACCACTCATACAAGTTTAGAGGACCTTTTGAATGCTTTAGGGAAAATTGTTTTTCTTTTTGGACATTTCTTACAGGCTTTTAAAGTGCTTTTAGTATTTTAATTTAAATGATTTTTATGGTTTTACTTACCTTCATTTTATCATTATTTAGTTGACCCTGTTTACCTTTTGATGAGGAGTGGGTGTCATGTCCTTTAGGCTAGTCCTTTCATGTATACCCCTATTACATACATTTGTCCCATCCACACAACAATAACACACATAAGCATGTTCTCAGGCACAGTATAATTATTTTGTAGAAGGGCCACCACTTTTTTCATCTTTGACCAACAGCCAGCTGTGCATGAATGCATTTGTTTGGAAAAACATTTATAATATTTTTCAAAACATTTATGATTGTTTTCAAAACATATTGATTCTAGAAGAATCCCTGGAGTGACCACTCTAATATATAAGACCCTTATTTCCCCTTTCAAATCAGAGGAGAATTCCTTCCAAGCTGACACGAGGTCCTGCATGCTGAATCTTTGACATGCAGCGGTCTGACATCCCTTGCGGAGTGTCATCCTCCAAGCAGAGATGGGCTCCATCCGTTCTCTACCATCAGGTGAGGGGGATGGTTCTTCCCTAGGGGTTTCTTGGCTACACACATATATATATATATATATATATATTATCTACTGGCGGTCGCCAGTAGATAGTTATAGTTACAACCTATTATCCATAGGAAATCCGCGACATTCTATTTGAAATAACTCTCTTGCCGGTTGACGTATCTTCGCAAAATTTTCAAACTTTGTGGGGCGCTCCGGTCCGCTCCTACCCTGAAAGTCTCGGGGGATTCGTCAAGCGGGGGCCGAGAAAAAGGGGGGTCCCAAAACGCGTTTTCCCCATGCAATTTTCCATAGGAAACTTTAGACACGGCTACAGCCTGAACTGCTGAACGGAATTACACCAAATTTGGCAAAGAGGTAGTTCTTGGTTCAGAAAGAACCCTTTTTGTTAAATGGTGTAAATCCGTTCAGTAGTTGCTGAGAAAATGAAAGTAAAAAGATAGTGATATCTAGGGCCGCGGATCCTCCCGAGCACGAGCTTTATGTTAATTGGCTGTCAACACTCCAAATCAGGAAGTGTTGGCAGCCATTTTATCCCTCGGTAGAACCGAGGGACAGAAACAAGTGCGCAAAGCGCACAAAGGGGCAGGGTAGAAACACCCTGACCCCTAGGTCTGCTCAGGGGTCCCACAAGGACCCCCTGGGCAAAAAAATTGTTGTTTTTTTTTAAAAATCGGCAGGATGCGCTCAGGGAGCGCGAACCCTGCCGAAAAAAAAAAATCGAAGCGCGGTCTCCGCGCTTCGATAGTTAATTGCCCCGGGTGGGCCAAGTCCCGGGGGCATGCTGGGGGGTTAATTTTATGTGTGGGGGCCTCTAAGGGCCCCCAAGCCCCGGGGACCACCACCCCCGGGGCTTTAATTTAGAATGGTGCGGGAGGGCTCTGAGCCCTCCCGCAGCCCTGAGGACCACCACCTCCCCGGGGCTTCTTTTTTAATTAAAAACCTGTGTGGGGGACTCCAGCCCCCACACACGCCCGAGACCACCACCTCCCGGGGCACTAAGAAAAATTACAATGGGGGTCCGTTTTGGACTCCCAGAGCCCCGGGACCACCACCTCCCGGGGCTGTGCACTGAATGGGAGGGGGCCGCGCGGCCCCCTCCTGGAGCCCTTGATGGCCCTGGGGACCACCACCCCCAGGGCCGGCTCCTGCAGTGTCCCGGGGTGCCTACCCCGGGACACTGCTGTTTGCAATGACAGGACGGGAGCCTCGCGGCTCCCGTCCTGTCATTGCAAACTGCTTTGGATATTGGAAGAGAGAGCAGGAAACCTGCTCTCTCTTCCAATATCCAAGCCGACTGCTTTCCACATGGGGAGCAGCATGTTAGCTGCTCCCCATGTGTAAAGCAATGCCGGCTCCCGTAGGACACAGGGAGCCGGCGGGACTGTGGGGGATTGGGGACCCCCACAGTCCCCAACGAGAGGAGCCAGCCCCGGGGAATGGGGTCCCCGGGGCAAGTAGTGGCCCGGGAGGGGGCCACGCGGCCCCCTCCCCCCCAAAAAAATTTAAAAAAAAAAACGATCGGGCCCGCAGGCCCCGCCCCTTCCTTCACCACTCTGCAAACGCGCCCTGGCGCGTTTGCAGAGGGGAACGAATTCCCTTGAATACTGGGGTCCCTGGGGGCCAACTAGCCCACCAGGAACCTCCAGTATGCGCTAGGGGGCTGCCTTGCAGAGAGGTGTACAGAGGCCACGCCCCTTTTACACCTCTCTGCAACGCAGCTCTATGGCGCTTTGGAGGTATATGGTGGGCTAGTTGCACCCCAGGGACCCTCAGGATTCAAGGGGAGTTAATCCCCCGACTTAAAACGCGCCACAGGGCGCGTTTGCACAGTGGTGAAGGGAGGGGCGGGGCTTCAGGTGACATGTGTGCAAACAGGCCCCGTGGCGCGTTTTAAGATGGGGAATTAAATCCTCTTCAATCCTGAGGGTCCCTGGGGGCCAACTAGCCCAACAGGTACGTCCAGAAAGCGCCACAGAGCTGCGTTGCAGAGAGGTGTAAAAGGGGTGTGGCCTCTGTACATGTCTCTGCAACGCAGCCCCCTGGCGCATACTGGAGGTTCCTGGTGGGCTAGTTGGCCCGTAGGGACCCTCATGATTCAAGGGGACTTAATCCCCCAACTTAAAACGCACCACGGGCGCGTTTGCACAGATGTCACCTCAGGCCCCGCCCCTCCCTTCACCATTGTGCAAATATTCCTCTAAAATCAGCCGAAATCCGAATTCCGATTTACTCACCTGTTATCAGGAGAGACCTCAGTGCTGCATCTTTCAGCCCAGTACTGATCCTCAAAAGTAATTTTAACCGTACTTACCGGTAACTTGAATTTCCTTCATAGGCTAACATTGACTGGTTTCACTTGGAAATTCTTCTAAGTGTGGAGTTTTGGAACTTTAAAATATTCCTCTAAAATCAGCCGAAATACGAATTCCGATTTACTCACCTGCTATCAGGAGAGACCTCAGTGCTGCATCTTTCAGCCCAGTACTGGTCCTGAAAAGTAATTTTAACCGTACTTACCGGTAACTTGAATTTCCTTCATAGGCTAACATTGACTGGTTTCACTTGGAAATTCTTCTAAGTGTGGAGTTTTGGAACTTTAAAATATTCCTCTAAAATCAGCCGAAATACGAATTCCGATTTACTCACCTGTTATCAGGAGAGACCTCAGTGCTGCATCTTTCAGCCCAGTACTGATCCTCAAAAGTAATTTTAACCGTACTTACCGGTAACTTGAATTTCCTTCATAGGCTAACATTGACTGGTTTCACTTGGAAATTCTTCTAAGTGTGGAGTTTTGGAACTTTAAAATATTCTTCTAAAATCAGCCGAAATACGAATTCCGATTTACTCACCTGTTATCAGGAGAGACCTCAGTGCTGCATCTTTCAGCCCAGTACTGATCCTCAAAAGTAATTTTAACCGTACTTACCGGTAACTTGAATTTCCTTCATAGGCTAACATTGACTGGTTTCACTTGGAAATTCTTCTAAGTGTTGATTTTTGAAACATACAAATATTCCTCTAAAATCAGCCGAAATACGAATTCCGATTTACTCACCTGTTATAAGGAGAGACCTCAGTGCTGTATCTTTCAGCCCAGTACTGGTCCTGAAAAGTAATTTTAACCGTACTTACCAGTAACTTATATTTTCTTCCATAGGAATCCATTGTCTGGTTTTCAGCAGAAAAGTTTCAAAGTGTCGATTTTCACAAACTACAAATATTCCTTAAAAATCGCCTGTATGACTTAAACGCATTCTTTCAACTGTTTACAGGCGATGCACCAGTGCTGGATCCAGGATCCAACACTGAGTAAGAAAAAGTAACGATAACAGTTTTTACCTGCTAAGTGAATTTCCTTCCATAGGATAACATTGGTGATTCTATGAGAAAAAGTTTCTAAGTGTCAACTTTTAAAATACAATAATATTCCTTAAAAATCACGACTGTAACCAAAACGCTTTTACTCAACTGTTTACAGGAGATGTACCAGGACTGAATCTAGGATCCAGTCCTGTGGTTAGAAAAGTAATCCATAAAGTAACTAATTGCATTTAACTAGAAATTCACATTGAGCTGAATGTTGCATTGTGTTTGAAAATGTGTTGCCCATTGCAACAACTGTAACTACTGTACTTAAAAGTCTATTGCCTATGTGCAAAGTATTTAAACTAAAGTAATTCATTCTGAGAAAGTATTTTTTGTAATGTAATGTATAATGTAATTACAATGTAATTTAAAAAATAAAATATGTAAAAGAAATTGTTTCTAAAAATGTAGTAAATCAGTATGAAAAAAATTAATATAAAAATTAATACATTTAAAAATTGTCATTTAAAAAACCTTTGAAATTCACTGAAAAAACCGTAGGTTTCAGGCACGTTATAGTTACAAATTAGCATTTTAAAAACCTTTGAAATTCACTGAAAAAACCATAGGTTTCAGACACGTTATAGTTAGAAATTAGCATTTAAAAAACCTTTGAAATTCACTGAAAAAACCAGAGGTTTTAGGGACAGTTATAGTTAGTTGGACATTGCACTCGTACAAAACCCGTGAAATTCCCCCGTTATAGTTAGTTCAGCTAACTATAACTCGCGCCCCGCAATGCACTGCTGATGACGTCACATATTACATCACTCATGACATGGTCAGTGACATCACTGATGACATCACTGATGACATCTCAAATGACATCACTGATGACATCATCCACGTGATAATCTGATGCAGCTCCTCACACCCTAATATAACCTTTGATACACCCAATCTAAATTACAGAGTGCCATTCGCAAAACCATAGACACTCCAACACCAATAACTACATACCCACTCACTGATTCTTAGGTCTACACACACACATCCACTCACTCACCCGTACAGTCACTCATACTTATGGTCACTCAGTACAGGACTATCATATGCACTCTTACTCCTATATAGACACTCAAACACCGCCACTCATCCATAGAGGTACTCACACACCTAGTCAGTCATGCAAATAATTAAACACACTGCCATTTACTCACCTATACAGTTATACACACACCAGCTCACTTAATCATACAAATACTAGCACATTGTTACGCTCTTATACAATCACTGATACAAGCACACACTCATCCATACAGCCACTATCACAATCACTCACTCTCGCTTATAGCTATTTATATACTCCAATACACATATATACTGCCTTTCACATATTTAGTTACTCACACATGTACCACTGGGACATACATTCACTCACTAACACACTCTTACACACACTTACCCACCCATACAGTCTATCACAGATGCACTCTTGAAACCATCCACCCAGTGAATCACCCACTCACACATCTATGCACAGTCGCACACACCCCATCCACACAAACACTCAGGCACCCATACAGATACTCATAGAACCAATAAATAACCCATATAGACACTCATGTAGCTATTCGCAAATCCATGCATCCACTTACACACCAACAGACGGATACAGACATTCACACAGTTTAGTCACTAACCCATGCATTCAGTAAGATACGTTTAATCACTCACTTGTAGAGTCAGTCACGCACGTACTAAATCATCCATTCAGACACTTATACACCCACTCATTCTTCAATACGCCTTTCCCTATATATATTAAACATATTTAAACTTTACAGAAACACACAGTCACTGGATGATGTCATCAGTGATGTCATTTGAGATGTCATCAGTGATGTCATCAGTGATGTCACTGACCATGTCATGAGTGATGTACTATGTGACGTCATCAGCAGTGCATTGCGGGGGCGCGAGTTATAGTTAGCTGAACTAACTATAACGGGGGAATTTCACGGGTTTTGTACGAGTGCAATGTCCAACTAACTATAACTGTCCCTAAAACCTCTGGTTTTTTCAGTGAATATATATATATATTCACTGAAAAAACCATAGGTTTCAGGGACGTTATAGTTACAAATTAGCATTTAAAAACCTTTGAAATTCACTGAAAAAACCATAGGTTTTAGGGACAGTTATAGTTAGTTGGACATTGCACTCGTACAAAACCCGTGAAATTCCCCTGTTATAGTTAGTCCAGCTAACTATAACTCGCGCCCCGCAATGCACTGCTGATGACGTCACATATTACATCACTCATGACATGGTCAGTGACATCACTGATGACATCACTGATGACATCTCAAATGACATCACTGTTGACATCATCCAGTGACTGTGTGTTTCTGTAAAGTTTAAATATTTTTAATATATATAGGAAAAGACGTATTGAAGAATGAGTGGGTGTGTAAGTGTCTGTATGGATGATTTAGTAGGTGCGTGACTGACTGTATAAGTGAGTGATTTAACGTATCTTACTGAATGCATGGGTTAGTGACTAAACTGGGTGAATGTCTGTATCCGTCTGTCTGTTGCTGTGTAAGTGGCTGCATGTGTTTGTGAATAGCTACATGAGTGTCTATATGAGTTAATGAATGCTTGTGTGAGTATCTGTATGGGTGCCTGAGTGTTTGTGTGGGAGGGGTGTGTGCGACTCTGTGCATAAATGTGTGAGTGGGTGATTCACTGGGTGGATGGTTTCAAGAGTGCATCTGTGATAGACTGTATGGGTGGGTAAGTGTGTGTAAGAGTGTGTTAGTGAGTGAATGTATGTCCCAGTGGTACATGTGTGAGTAACTACATATGTGAAAGGCAGTATATATGTGTGTTGGAGTATATAAATAGCTATAAGCGAGAGTGAGTGATTGTGATAGTGGCTGTATGGATGAGTGTGTGCTTGTATCAGTGATTGTATAAGAGCGTAAGAATGTGCTAGTATTTGTATGAGTAAGTGAGCTGGTATGTGTATAACTGTATAGGTGAGTAAATGGTAGTGTGTTTAATTATTTGCATGACTGACTAGGTGTGTGAGTACCTCTATGGATGAGTGGCGGTGTTTGAGTGTCTATATAGGAGTATGAGTGCATATGATAGTCCTGTACTGAGTGACCGTAAGTATGAGTGACTGTACGGGTGAGTGAGTTGATGTGTGCGTAGACCTAAGAATCAGTGAGTGGGTATGTAGTTATTGGTGTTGAAGTGTCTATGGTTTTGCGAATGGCAGTCTGTAATTTAGAGTGGGTGTATCAAAGGTTATATTAGGGTGTGAGAAGATGCATGAAATTATCACATGGATGATGTCACCAGTGATGTCATCAGTGATGTCATTTGAGATGTCATCAGTGATGTCATCAGTGATGTCACTGACCATGTCATGAGTGATGTAATATGTGACGTCATCAGCAGTGCATTGCGGGGCGCGAGTTATAGTTAGCTGGACTAACTATAACGGGGGAATTTCACGGGTTTTGTACGAGTGCAATGTCCAACTAACTATAACTGTCCCTAAAACCTATGGTTTTTTCAGTGAATTTCAAAGGTTTTTTAAATGCTAATTTGTAACTATAACGTCCCTGAAACCTATGGTTTTTTCAGTGAATTTCAAAGGTTTTTTAAATGCTAATTTGTAACTATAACATGTCTGAAACCTACGGTTTTTTCAGTGAATTTCAAAGGTTTTGTAAATGACAATTTTTAAATGTATTAATTGTTATATAAATTTTTTTAATACTAATTTACTCCATTTTTAGAAACAATTTTTTTACATATTTTATTTTTTAAATTACATTGTAATTACATTATACATTACATTACAAAAAATACTTTCTCAGAATGAATTACTTTAGTTTAAATACTTTGCACATAGGCAATAGACTTTTAAGTACAGTAGTTACAGTTGTTGCAATGGGCAACACATTTTCAAACACAATGCAACATTCAGCTCAATGTGAATTTCTAGTTAAATGCAATTAGTTACTTTATGGATTACTTTTCTAACCACAGGACTGGATCCTAGATTCAGTCCTGGCACATCTCCTGTAAACAGTTGAGTAAAAGCGTTTTGGTTACAGTCGTGATTTTTAAGGAATATTATTGTACTTTAAAAGTTGACACTTAGAAACTTTTTCTCATAGAATCACCAATGTTATCCTATGGAAGGAAATTCACTTAGAAGGTAAAAACTGTTATCATTACTTTTTCTTACTCAGTGTTGGATCCTGGATCCAGCACTGGTGCATCTCCTGTAAACAGTTGAAAGAATGCGTTTAAGTCATACAGGCGATTTTTTAGGAATATTTGTAGTTTGTGAAAATCGACACTTTGAAACTTTTCTGCTGAAAAGCAGACAATGGATTCCTATGGAAGAAAATATAAGTTACTGGTAAGTACGGTTAAAATTACTTTTCAGGGTCAGTGCTGGGCTAAAAGATGCAGCACTGGGTTCTCTCCTGATAACAGGTGAGTAAATTGGAATTCGTACTTTGGTTGATTTTAGAGGAATATTATAAAGTTCCAAAACTCCACACTTAGAAGAATTTCCAAGTGAAACCAGTCAATGTTAGCCTATGAAGGAAATTCAAGTTACCGGTAAGTACGGTTAAAATTACTTTTCAGGACCAGTACTGGGCTGAAAGATGCAGCACTGAGGTCTCTCCTGATAACAGGTGAGTAAATCAGAATTCGGATTTCGGCTGATTTTAGAGGAATATTTGTATGTTTCAAAAATCAACACTTAGAAACTTTTTCAGCAAAAAGCAGGCAATGATATCCTATGGAAGGAAATTCAAGTTACTGGTAAGTACGGTTAAAATTACTTTTGAGGATCAGTACTGGGCTGAAAGATGCAGCACTGAGGTCTCTCCTGATAACAGGTGAGTAAATCGGAATTCGTATTTCGGCTGATTTTAGAGGAATATTTTAAAGTTCCAAAACTCCACACTTAGAAGAATTTCCAAGTGAAACCAGTCAATGTTAGCCTATGGAAGGAAATTCAAGTTACTGGTAAGTACGGTTAAAATTACTTTTGAGGATCAGTACTGGGCTGAAAGATGCAGCACTGAGGTCTCTCCTGATAACAGGTGAGTAAATCGGAATTCGTATTTCGGCTGATTTTAGAGGAATATTTTAAAGTTCCAAAACTCCACACTTAGAAGAATTTCCAAGTGAAACCAGTCAATGTTAGCCTATGAAGGAAATTCAAGTTACCGGTAAGTACGGTTAAAATTACTTTTCAGGACCAGTACTGGGCTGAAAGATGCAGCACTGAGGTCTCTCCTGATAGCAGGTGAGTAAATCAGAATTCGTATTTCGGCTGATTTTAGAGGAATATTTTAAAGTTCCAAAACTCCACACTTAGAAGAATTTCCAAGTGAAACCAGTCAATGTTAGCCTATGGAAGGAAATTCAAGTTACTGGTAAGTACGGTTAAAATTACTTTTCAGGATTAGTACTGGGCTGAAAGATGCAGCACTGAGGTCTCTCCTGATAACAGGTGAGTAAATCAGAATTCGTATTTCGGCTGATTTTAGAGGAATATTTGCACAATGGTGAAGGGAGGGGGCGGGGCCTGAGGTGACATCTGTGCAAACGCGCCCCGTGGCGCGTTTTAAGTTGGGGGATTAAGTCCCCTTGAATCATGAGGGTCCCTACGGGCCAACTAGCCCACCAGGAACCTCCAATATGCGCCAGGGGCTGCGTTGCAGAGACATGTACAGAGGCCACACCCCTTTTACACCTCTCTGCAACGCAGCTCTGTGGCGCTTTCTGGACGTACCTGTTGGGCTAGTTGGCCCCCAGGGACCCTCAGGATTGAAGAGGATTTAATTCCCCATCTTAAAACGCGCCACGGGGCCTGTTTGCACACATGTCACCTGAAGCCCCGCCCCTCCCTTCACCACTGTGCAAACGCGCCCCGTGGCGCGTTTTAAGTCGGGGGATTAACTCCCCTTGAATCCTGAGGGTCCCTGGGGTGCAACTAGCCCACCATATACCTCCAAAAGCGCCATAGAGCTGCGTTGCAGAGAGGTGTAAAAGGGGCGTGGCCTCTGTACACCTCTCTGCAAGGCAGCTCCCTGGCGCATACTGGAGGTTCCTGGTGGGCTAGTTGGCCCCCAGGGACCCCCAGTATTCAAGGGGAATTGCTCTCCTCTGCAAACGCGCCAGGGGCGCGTTTGCAGAGTGGTGAAGGAAGGGGCGGGGCCTACGGGCCCGATCGTTTTTTTTGTTTGTTTTTTTCTCCTCTGAAGGGGGGCTGTGTGGCCCCCTTCCTTTTTCCTATTTTTAGGCCCTGGGGACCCCATCCCCCAGGGCCTTACCCCTTTTTAAAATTAAAATAAATTAAAAAACGGGAAGGGGGCCGCGTGGCCCCCTTCCCTGGGCCTGTATTGGCCCCGGGGACCCCATCCCCCGGGGCATGGCCTCTTTTTTTGTTATTTGGAGGGGGCTGCGTGGCCCCCTCCTCAGGCCATTTAAGGCCCCGGGGACCCCATCCCCCGGGCCGGCCTTGCACTTTTTTTAAATTTTTTTTCTTTTTACTTTGGGGAGGGGGGCTGCGTGGCCCCCTCCGTGGCCACTTATGGCCCCGGGGACCCCATCCCCCGGGCCTGGCCTCTCGTTGGGGACTGTGGGGGTCCCCAAGCCCCCACAGTCCCGCCGGCTCCCCGTGTCCTACGGGAGCCGGCATTGCTTTTAGCACATGGGGAGCAGCTAACATGCTGCTCCCCATGTGGAAAGCATCGGCTTTGGATATTGGAAGAGAGAGCAGGTTTCCCTGCTCTCTTCCAATATCCAAAGCAAGTTTGCAATGACAGGACGGGAGCCGCGAGGCTCCCGTCCTGTCATTGCAAACAGCAGTGTCCCGGGGGTAGGCACCCCGGGACACTGCAGGAGCCGGCCCTGGGGGTGGCGGTCCCCAGGGCCACCACAGGCTCCAGGAGGGGGCCGCGCGGCCCCCTCCCTACATTTTGAAAGCCCCGGGGAGGTGGTGGTCTCCGGGGCTTGGGGGTCCAAAACGGACCCCCATTTTAATTTTTCTTAGTGCCCCGGGGAGGTGGTGGTCCCCGGGCATGTGGGGGCTGGAGCCCCCCACACAGGTTTTTAATTTAAAAAAAGAAGCCCCGGGGAGGTGGTGGTCCCCGGGGCTGCGGGAGGGCTCAGAGCCCTCCCGCACCATTATACATAAATCCCCGGGGGTGGTGGTCCCCGGGGCTTGGGGGGCCCTTAGAGGCCCCCACACATAAAATTAACCCCCCCCCAGCATGCCCCTGGGACTTGGCCCACCCGGCAGGATTCGCGCACCCTGAGCGCATCCTGCCGATTTAAAAAAAAAATTTTTTTGTTTTTGCCCAGGGGGTTCTTGTGGGACCCCTGAGCAAACCTAGGGGTCAGGGTGTTTCTACCCTGCTCCCTTTGTGCGCTTTGCGCACTTAGTTTCTGTCCCTCGGTTCTACCGAGGGATAAAATGGCTGCCAACATTTCCTGAATCGGAATGTTGACAGCCAGCTGACAGCCAATTAACATGCAGCTCGTGATCGGGAGGGTACGCGGACCCTACTCGGCCATAGATATCACTATCTTCTTTACTTTTCATTTTCTCAGCAACTACTGAACGGATTTACACCATTTAACAAAAGGGTTCTTTCTGAACCAAGAACTACCTCTTTGCCAAATTTGGTGTAATTCCGTTCAGCAGTTCGGGCTGTAGCCGTGTCTAAAGTTTCCTATGGAAAAATGCATGGGGAAAACGCGTTTTGGGACCCCCTTTTTTCTCGGCCCCCGCTTGACGAATCTCCCCGAGACTTTCAGGGAAGGAGCGGACCGGAGCGGGCCACAAAGTTTGAAAATTTCGCGAAGATACGTCAACCGGGATCGTGGGGGCATTGGGGCATTGGGGCTCCCCCCACGGTCCCCAACCATGAGCCCAGGCCCCGGGAGGCCCCGGGAGGATGGGATCCCCGGGGCCAGAAGTGGCCCGGGAGGGGGGGCCACGCGGCCCCCCTCCCCTGCAAAAAGTATTTTTAATAAATAGGGGTCAGGCCCTGGCGGATAGGGTCCCCAGGGCCCACAAATGGTAAAAGAAGGGGGGCCACACTGCCCCATTCTAAAAAATAAAATAAAGAAAAAAAGCCGGCATCTCACTGGAGGCCCTGCCCCCTCTTTGCAACACTCTGCAAATGCGCCCCGTGGCGCGTTGTAAGTTGGGGAAATAATTCCCCTGGAATACTGAGGGTCCCTGGGGGCCAATTAGCCCACCAGATACCTCCAGCATGCACCGCAGAGCTGCATTGCAGAGAGGTGTAAAAAGGGGCGTGGCCTCGGACCAAGGGACCCCAGGGACCCTCAGAATTCAGGGGGACTTAATCCCCCAACTTACAACACACCAGGGGGCACGCTTGCACAGTGGTGCAGGGAGGGGGCGGGGCCTGAAATAACAAGTGTGCAAACACACCCCCTGGCGCGTTGTAAATTGGGGATTAAGTCCCCTTCAAACCTGAGGGTCCCTGGGGGCCAACTAGCCCACTAGGTACCTCCAGTAATCGCCACAGAGCTGCCTTGCAGAGAGGTGGTCCGAGGCCACGCCCCTTTTTACACCACTCTGCAAACGCGGCTTCTGGTGCACTGCTGGTGGGGCGATGAGGTCCTCTTGTGTCCTGAGGACCTCAGGACACAAGTGGACTTCATCCTCCCAGCAGCCGTGCGCCAGAAGTCACGCTTGCAGAGTGGTGTAAAAAGGGGCATGGCCTCGAACCACCTCTCTGCAACGCAGCTCTGTGGTGCTTACTGGAGGTACCTGGTGGGCTAGTGGGCCCCCAGGGACCCTCAGGATTCAAGGGGACTTAATCCCCCAAGTTACAACATGCCAGGGGGTACGTTTGCACAGTGGTGCAGGGAGGGGGCGGGGCCTGATATAACAAGTGTGCAAATGGGCCCCCTGGCGGGTTGTAAATTGGGGGATTAAGTCCCCTTCAATCCTGAGGGTGCCTGGGCGCCAACTAGCCCACCAGGTACCTCCAGTATGTGCCACAGAGATGTGTTGCAGAGAGGTGGTCCGAGGCCACGCCCCTTTTACACCACTCTGCAAACACGCCTCTTGGTGCACTGGTGGTGGGGCGATGAGGTCCTCTTGTGTCCTGAGGGCCTCAGGACACAAGTGGACTTCATCCCCCAAGCAGCAGTGCGCCAAGAGGCACATTTGCAGAGTGGTGTAAAAAGGGGGCGTGGCCTCAGACCACCTCTCTGCAATCCAGCTGTGTGCCACTTACTTGAGGTACCTGGTGGGCTAGTTGGCCCCCAGGGACCCTCAGTATTCAAGGGGACTTAATCCCCCAACTTAGAACGTGCCAGGGGGCGTGTTTGCAGAGTGGTGGAGAAAGGGGGCGTGGCCTTTGTCCACCTCTCAGCAATCCCACTGTGTGGGGCTTACTGGAGGTAAGAGGTGGGCTAGTTTGGACCCTAAAGGACCCCCAGCAACAAAGGGGACTTCAATCCCCATCCAAAAGCGCACCAGGGAGCACGTTTGTAGAGTGGTGGGCAAATGGGGCGTGGCCTGCTCTTCGAACTTAGCAATGCTGCTGTGTGGGACTTACTGGAGGCAATATGCGGGATAGTTGGCCCCCAAGGATGTCCTTGGGGGCCAACTACCCCTCTTGTTACCTCCAGTAAGTCCCGCACAGTGGGATTGCTAAGACGTCTTTGGAGGCAATGCTCCCCTTTCTCCACCATTCTGCAAACGCGCCTCCTGGCAGACTACGGGATGGGGGATGAAGTCCAATTTACTCCTGAGGGACTTTGGGGGCCAATAAGCCCTACTGGTACCTCTTGTGAGCCCTACGCACCAGAAATCCTGAGCGCTGGTCGGAGGCCCAGCACCCTTTCTCCACCACGATGCAAACGCGACTACTAGTTAAAGAAGTGTTTGCAATGTAATAGGTTTTGCATTTGCGAGAATTAGAGCTATTGGCATTGTAAATGCAAAAGTTTTTACTAATGTTATTTGGAGTGGAGTGGATGTACGTTGTGTGTAGTGGAATTATGTGGTATGTTGTGCTGTGAAATTATGTGGATAGAAAGTATGTGGTATTTAGTGTATAGGAATTATGTAGAGTGGGATTATGTGTTATGGAGAGTAATTATGTGGTATGGTAGTCTGTGTTGTGGAGTGGTAGCCTCAGGTTTAGTCTTCCTCGTTTCCACAGAAGCTCAACTATGAACTCAGTGAGACAAAAAAAGATGGAATCACTGAGGAGCACTTGTGGACCTAGTCCGAGTTATGAGCAGGGCCACTGGAATTATGTGACTGTTTGGCTGCACGGACTTTTGCACAATTATACATTTTCTGCATTAGCCACATAATTCATCATCTGCACCCTAATCTGCAGATTTGAACAAAAAAATCCTTGTTTCTAGCTGAAACGGGTCAAACGTTACCAAAAATGCAGCAACAAGTGTTACAGCGTGGTGGAAAGCCCTTGGAAAACCTAGAATGGTCACCTGTTACTTATTGCTAATTGTGGGTGTTAAATTGGTACTAATGGTATGCAAGCCAGTCTTGCTTCCCTCTGCGCCTCTCTTGCCTCTTTCTGCATTTCTGTTGCTTCTTTCTGCACGTTTCTTTCTTTTTCTGCATTTCTCTTGACCTCATTCTGCAAATCTCTTGTACTTTCTGCACCTCTCTTCCCTCTTTCTGCACGTCTGTTGCCTCTTTCTGCACCTCATTTGCTTCTTTCTGCGCACCTGTTGTCTCTTTCTGCACTCGTCTTCCCTCTTTCTGTACCTTTCCTGCCTGTTTTTGCATCTCACTAGCCTCTTTCTGCACTTTTCTTGCTTCTTTCTACACCTCTGTTGCTTCTTTCAGCAATTCTCTTGCCTCTTTGTGCACTTCTCTTGCCTGTTTCTGCACCTCTCTTGCTTCTTTTTGCACCTCTGTTGGCTCTTTCTGCACATCACTTGCTCATTTCTACACTCCTCTTGCCTCTTTCTGCACCCCTGTTGCTTCATTCTGCACTTTCCATGCTTCTTTCTGCACCTGTCTTGCTTCTTTCTGCACTCCTGTTGTCTCTTTATGTACCTCTTTTGCCTCTTTCTGCACTTTTCTTGGCTTTTTCTGTACCTCTCTTCCCTCTTTCCGCACGTCTGTTGCCTCTTTCTGCACCTCATTTGCTTCTTTCTGCACCCCTGTTGTCTCTTTCTGCACTCGCTCTTCCCTCTTCTCTACCTTTCCTGCCTGTTTTTGCATCTCACTTGCCTCTTTCTGCACTTTTCTTGTTTCTTTCTACACCCTCTGTTGCTTCTTTCAGCATTTCTCTTGCCTCTTTGTGTACTTCTCTTGCCTGTTTCTGCACCTCTCTTGCCTCTTTTTGCATCTCTGTTGGCTCTTTCTGCACCTCACTTGCTCCTTTCTACACTCCTCTTGCCTCTTTCTGTACCCCTGTTGCTTCATCCTGCAGTTTCCATGCTTCTTTCTGCACCTGTCTTGCTTCTTTTCTGCACCCCTGTTGTCTCTTTATGTACCTCTTGTGCCTCTTTCTGTACTTTTCTTGCCTTTTTCTGTACCTCTCTAACCCTCTTTCTGCACGTCTGTTGCCTCTTTCTACACCTCATTTGCTTCTTTCTGCACCCCTGTTGTCTCTTACTGCACTCGTCTTCCCTCTTTCTGTACCTTTCCTGCCTGTTTTTTCATCTCACTTGCCTCTTTCTGCACTTTTCTTGCTTCTTTCTACACCTCTGTTGCTTCTTTCAGCAATTCTCTTTTCTCTTTGTGCACTTCTCTTGCCTGTTTCTGCACCTCTCTTGCCTCTTTTTGCACCTCTGTTGGCTCTTTAAGTACCTCCTTTGCACCTCCCTTGCTCCTTTCTACACTCCTCTTGTCTCTTTCTGTACCCCTCTTGCTTCATTCTGCACTTTCCATGCTTCTTTCTGCACCTGTCTTGCTTCATTCTTCACCCCTGTTGTCTCTTTATGTACCTCTTTTGCCTCTTTCTGCACTTTTCTTGCCTTTTTCTGCACGTCTCTTCCCTCTTTCTGCACGTCTGTTGCCTCTTTCTGCACCTTATTTGCTTCTCTCTGCACCCCTGTTGTCTCTTACTGCACTCGCCTTCCCTCTTTCTGTACCTTTCCTGCCTGTTTTTTCATCTCACTTGCCTCTGTCTGCACTTTTCTTGCTTCTTTCTACACCTCTGTTGCTTCTTTCAGCAATTCTCTTGCCTCTTTCTGCACTTCTCTTGCTTGTTTCTGCACCTCTTTTGCAAATTTCTGTATCTGTCTTGCCTCTTTCTGCACCCACTTCCCTATTTCTCCACCTCTTTTGCTTCTTTCTGCACTTCTCTTGCTTCTTTCAGCACTGCTCTTGCTTCTTTCTACACCTCTGTTGCTTCTTCCAGCAATTCTTTTGCCTCTTTCTGCACTTCTCTTGCCTCTTTCTACACCTCTGTTGCTTCTTTCAGCAATTCTCTTGCCTCTTTCTGCACTTGTCTTCCTTCTTTTTGCACCCCTCTTGCCTCTTTTTGCACCTCTGTTGGTTCATTCTGCACTGCTCTTGCTTCTTTCTGCACCTCACTTGCCTCTTTCTGCACTTCTGTTGCTTCTTTCTGTACCTCTGTTGCTTCTTTCAGCAATTCTCTTGCCTCTTTCTGCACCTCTTTTGCAAATTTCTGTTTCCCTCTTTCCTATTTCTGCACCTCTGACTTAGAGGTAGCTTTAATCCCCCTGCCCTATTATGTACTAGGGCCTTACAGGGGAGGTCATGCCAATCACAGGGGTACCCCAACCCATAATGTACCCTAGTGTATGTAGGTGTTTTCACTGTATTCTAAGTGTCTTTCAGGATAGCTCTGGCTCCGGGCCTGGTTAGTCAGAGTCAGTTACCACCAGCACCAGTCAGCAAAACATTGTGGGCACAGGATGAATTTGCAACCAAGCCTCTTTCTGCACCTCTGTTGGTTCTTTGTGCATATCTCTTGCTTCTTTCTGCACCTTAGTCTTTCTGGACTTCTGTTGCATCTTTCTGCATTTCTTTTGCTTCTTTCTGCGTGTTTCTTCCTCTTTCTGCACATGTCCTACCTCTGTAGGAATAGTTGGAAATTAGCATTTAAAAACCTTTGAAATTCACTGAAAAAACCATAGGTTTCAGGGACGTTATAGTTAGAAATTATCATTTAAAAACCTTTGAAATTTACTGAAAAACCATAGGTTTCAGGGACGTAATAGCTAGAAACTAGCATTTAAAAACCTTTGAAATTCACTGAAAAAACGATAGGTTTCAGGCACGTTATAGTTAGAAATTAGCATTTAAAAAACCTTAGAAATTCACAGAAAAAACCATAGGTTTCAGGGGCGTTATAGTTAGTTGGACATTTCACTCGTACAAAACCAGTGAAATTCCCCGTTATAGTTAGTTCAGCTAACTATAACTCGCGCCCCCGCAATGCACTGCTGATGACGTCACATATTACATCACTCATGACATGGTCAGTGACATCACTGATGACATCACTGATGACATCTCAAATGACATCACTAATGACATCATCCATGTGATAATTTCATGCATCTTCTCACACCCTAATACAACTTTTGATACACCCACTCTAAATTACGGACTGCCATTCTCAAAACCATAGACACTCCAACACCAATAACTACATACCCACTCACTGATTCTTAGGTGGTCACATACATCCACTCACTCACCCATACAATCACTCATACTTACGGTCACTCAGTACAGGACTATCATATGCACTCATACACCTATATAGACACTCACACACCGCCACTCATCCATAGAGGTACTCACACACCTAGTCAGTCATGCAAAGAATCAATCACACTCCCATTTACTCACCTATACAGTTATACACACACCAGCTCACTTACTCATACAAATACTAGCACATTCTTACGCTCTTATACAATCACTGATACAAGCACAGACTCATCCATACAGCCACTCTCGCAATCACACACTCTCACTTATAACCATTTAAATACTCTAACACACATATATACTGCCTTTCACATATGTAGTTAGTCACAAATGTACCACTGAGATATACATTCACTCACTAACAGACCCATACACACACTCACCCACCCATACAGTCCATCACAGATGCACTCTTGAAACCATGCACCCAGTGAATCACCCACTCACACATCTATTCACAGAGTCACACACACCCCACCCACACAAACACTAAGGCACCCATACAGATACTCAGACAACCAATCAATAACTCATATAGACACTCATGTAGCTATTCACAAACCCATGCAGCCGCTTACACACCAACAGACAGACGGATACAGACATTCACACAGTTTAGTCACTAACCCATGCATTCAGTAAGATACGTTTAATCACTCACTTATAGACTCAGTCACGCACCTACTAAATCATCCACTCAGGCACTTATACACCCACTCATTCTTCAATACGCCTTTCCCTATATATATTAAACATATTTAAACTTTACAGAAACACACAGTCACTGGATGATGTCATCAGTGATGTCATCAGTGATGTCATTTGAGATGTCATCAGGGATGTCATCAGTAATGTCACTGACCATGTCATGAGTGATGTAATATGTGACGTCATCAGCAGTGCATTGCGGGGGCACGAGTTATAGTTAGCTGAACTAACTATAACGGGGGAAATTCACTGGTTTTGTACGAGTGGAATGTCCAACTACCTATAACGCCCCTGAAACCTATGGTTTTTTATATATATTATCTACTGGCGGTCGCCAGTAGATAGTTATAGTTAGGACCTATTTTCCATAGGAAATCCACAACATTCTATTTGAAATAACTCTTGCGTCGGTTGACGAATCTTCGCGAAATTTTCAAACTTTGTGGCCCGCTCCGGTCCGCTCCTATCCTGAAGGTCTCTGGGTGATTCGTCAAGCGGGGCCGAGAAAAAGTGGGGTCCCAAAATGTGTTTTCCTATTCATTTTCCCATAGGAAACTTTAGCCACGGCTACAGCCCGAACTGCTGAACGGATTTACACCAAATTTGGCAAAGAGTTCAGAAAGAACCCTTTTTGTTAAATGGTGTAAATCTGTTCAGTAGTTGCTGAAAAAATCAAAAGTAAAAACACATATATATCTATGGCCGCGGAGGATCCGCACACCCTCCAGATGACGGGGCTTTATAAAAATAATGGTGGCGGGGGGCACACGGCCTCCCAGCAGCCCCAGGGACCGCCACCCCCAGGGGCTTCTTTTTTTAATTTTTAAATTGCCTGTGTGGGGGGGCTTGAGCCCCCCACACGCCCCGGGGACCGCCACCTCCACAGGGCACTAAATAATAAAATGTGGGGTCCGCTTGAGACCCCGAGCCCCGGGGACCACCACCTCCCGGGGCTGTGCACAGGATGGGAGGGGGCCGCGCGGCCCCCATCCTGGAGCCCTTGATGGCCCTGGGGACCACCACCCCCCAGGGCCGGCTCCTGCAGTGTCCTGGGGTGCCTACCCCCGGGACACTGCTGTTTGCAATGACAGGGCGGGAGCCTTGCGGCTCTCGCCCTGTCATTGCAAACCGTTTTGGATATTGGAAGCGAGAGCAGGGAAACCTGCCTCTCTTCCAATATCCAAAGCACATTGCTTTTCCACATGGGGAGCTGCATGTTAGCAGCTCCCCATGTGGAAAAGCAATGCCGGCTCACGCAGGAGGCGGGGAGCCGGCATGGTCCGTGGGGGAGTTGGGGTCCCCCCACGGACCCCAAAGGATAGGGCCAGCCCCGGGGGATGGGGTCCCTGGGGCACGTAGTGGCCCAGGAGGGGGACCACGCGGCCCCCCTCCCCAAAAATTATTTAAAAAAAAACAAATAAAAGGCCGGCCCCGGGGGATGGGGTCCCCTGGGCCAATAGAGGCCTTAGGAGGGGGGCCATGCAGCCCCCCTCCTCCAAAAATGTCTTAAAAAGTGGCTATGCCCCGGGGGATGGGGTCCCCGGGGCCGGAATCGGCCACGGTAGGGGGGCCACGCAACCCCCATCCCGTACATTATTTTTTTTTATTAAAGAAAAAAGGCATCCGGCCCTGGGGGATGGGGTCCCCAGGGCCCCAAAAAGTAAAAGAAGGGGGTCCACACAGCCCCCCTTAAAAAAAAAAAAAAAGAAAGAAAAAGACACGATCGAGCGTCAGGCCCGCCCCCACCCTTCACCACTCTGCAAACGCGCCCTGTGGCACGTTTTAAATTGGGGAAATAATTCCCCTTCAATACTGGGGGTCCCTGGGGGCCAACTAGCCCACCAGGAACCTCCAGTAAGCGCCAGGGAGCTGCGTTGCAGAGAGGTGTTCATAGGCCATGCCCCTTTTTACACCTCTCTGCAACTCAGCTCTGTGGCGCTTTTTGGAGGTGGATGGTGGGCTAGTTGGACTCCAGGGACTCTCAGGATTCAAGGGAACTTAATCCCCCAACTTAAAAACACACCACAGGGTGCGTTTGCACAGTGGTGAAGGGAGGGGCGGGGCTTCAGGTGACATGTGTGCAAACAGGCCCCGTGGCGCGTTTTAAGATGGGGAATTAAATCCCCTTCAATCCTGAGGGTCCCTGGGGGCCAACTAGCCCACCAGGTACCTCTAGGAAGCGCCACGGAGCTGCGTTGCAGAGTGTTGTAAAAAGGGGCGTGGCCTCTGAACACCTCTCTGCAACGCAGCTCTCTGGCGCATACTGGAGGTATCTGGTGGGCTAGTTGGCCCCTAGGGACCCTCGGGATTGAGGAGGAATTAATTCTCCACTTAAAATGCACCACAGGGCGTGTTTGCAGACATGTCACCTCAGGCCCCACCCCCTTCCTTCACCATTGTGCAAATATTCCTCTAAAATCAGCCGAACTACGAATTCCGATTTACTCATCTGTTATCAGGAGAGACCTCAGTGCTGCATCTTTGAGTCCAGTACTGATCCTGAAAAGTAATTTTAACCGTATTTACCAGTAACTTGAATTTCCTTCCCAAGGCTAACATTGACTGGTTTCACTTGGAAATTCTTCTAAGTGTGGAGTTTTGGAACTTTATAATATTCCTCTAAAATCAGCCGAACTACGAATCCCGATTTACTCACCTGTTATCAGGAGAGACCTCAGTGCTGCATCTTTGAGCCCAGTACTGATCCTGAAAAGTAATTTTAACCGTACTTACCAGTAACTTGAATTTCCTTCCATAGGATATCATTGCCTGCTTTTGCTGAAAAGTTTCTAAGTGTCGATTTTTGAAACATACAAATATTCCTCTAAAATCAGCAGAACTACAAATTCCAATTTACTCACCTGTTATCAGGAGAGCTCAGTGCTGCATCTTTGAGCCCAGTACAGATCCTCAAAACTAATTCTAACCGTACTTACCAGTAACTTGAATTTCCTTCCATAGGCTAACATTGACTGGTTTCACTTGGAAATTCTTCTAAGTGTGGAGTTTTGGAACTTTATAATATTCCTCTAAAATCAGCCGAACTACGAATCCCGATTTACTCACCTGTTATCAGGAGAGACCTCAGTGCTGCATCTTTGAGCCCAGTACTGATCCTGAAAAGTAATTTTAACCGTACTTACCAGTAACTTGAATTTCCTTCCATAGGATATCATTGCCTGCTTTTTGCTTGATAAAGTTTCTGTCGATTTTTGAAACATACAAATATTCCTCTAAAATCAGCAGAACTACGAATTCCAATTTACTCACCTGTTATCAGGAGAGACCTCAGTGCTGCATCTTGAGCCCAGTACTGATCCTGAAAAGTAATTCTAACCGTACTTACCAGTAACTTGAATTTCCTTCCATAGGCTAACATTGACTGGTTTCACTTGGAAATTCTTCTAAGTGTGGAGTTTTGGAACTTTATAATATTCCTCTAAAATCAGCCGAACTACGAATTCCAATTTACTCACCTGTTATCAGGAGAGACCTCAGTGCTGCATCTATGAGCCCAGTACTGATCCTGAAAAGTAATTCTAACCGTACTTACCAGTAACTTGAATTTCCTTCCATAGGCTAACATTGACTGGTTTCACTTGGAAATTCTTCTAAGTGTGGAGTTTGGAACTTTATAATATTCCTCTAAAATCAGCCGAACTACGAATTCCGATTTACTCACCTGTTATCAGGAGAGAACCTCAGTGCTGCATCTTTGAGCCCAGTACTGATCCTGAAAAGTAATTCTAACCGTACTTACCAGTAACTTGTATTTCCTTCCGTAGGAATCCATTGTCTGGTTTTCAGCAGAAAAGTTTCAAAGTGTTGATTTTCACAAACTACAAATATTCCTTAAAAATCGCCTGTATGACTTAAACGCATTCTTTCAACTGTTTACAGGAGATGCACCACTGCTGGATCCAGGATCCACCACTGAGTAAGAAAAAGTAACGATAACACTACTTACCTGCTAAGTGAATTTCCTCCCATAGGATAACATTGGTGATTCTATGTGAAAAAGTTTCTCATGGGAACAGTCCAGCCCGAACTGCCAAGCCATGTCTTCCCTGGACCGGAAACAAGCATCCTGGGACCGGTTTCAGGCTATTCAGCTTGATGCAGCACTGGGTTCTCTCCTGATAACAGGTGAGTAAATTGGAATTCGTACTTTTGTTGATTTTAGAGGAATATTATAAAGTTCCAAAACTCCACACTTAGAAGAATTTCCAAGTGAAACCAGTCAATGTTAGCCTATGAAGGAAATTCAAGTTACCGGCAAGTACGGTTAAAATTACTTTTCAGGACCAGTACTGGGCTGAAAGATGCAGCACTGAGGTCTCTCCTGATAACAGGTGAGTAAATCAGAATTCGGATTTCGGCTGATTTTAGAGGAATATTTGTATGTTTCAAAAATCAACACTTAGAAACTTTTTCAGCAAAAAGCAGGCAATGATATCCTATGGAAGGAAATTCAAGTTACTGGTAAGTACGGTTAAAATTACTTTTGAGGATCAGTACTGGGCTGAAAGATGCAGCACTGAGGTCTCTCCTGATAACAGGTGAGTAAATCGGAATTCGTATTTCGGCTGATTTTAGAGGAATATTTTAAAGTTCCAAAACTCCACACACAGAAGAATTTCTAAGTGAAACCAGTCAATGTTAGCCTATGGAAGGAAATTCAAGTTACTGGTAAGTACGGTTAAAATTACTTTTGAGGATCAGTACTGGGCTGAAAGATGCAGCAATGAGGTCTCTCCTGATAACAGGTGAGTAAATCGGAATTCGTATTTCGGCTGATTTTAGAGGAATATTTTAAAGTTCCAAAACTCCACACTTAGAAGAATTTCCAAGTGAAACCAGTCAATGTTAGCCTATGGAAGGAAATTCAAGTTACTGGTAAGTACGGTTAAAATTACTTTTCAGGACCAGTACTGGGCTGAAAGATACAGCACTGAGGTCTCTCCTGATAACAGGTGAGTATATCGGAATTCGTATTTCAGCTGATTTTAGAGGACTATTTGCACAATGGTGAAGGGAGGGGGCGGGGCCTGAGGTGACATCTGTGCAAACGCGCTCCGTGGTGCGTTTTAAGTTGGGGGATTAAGTCCCCTTGAATCATGAGGGTCCCTAGGGGCAAACTGGCCCACCAGGAACCTCCAGATTGCGCCAGGGGGCTGCGTTGCAGAGACGTGTAGAGAGGCCACACCCCTTTTACACCTCTCTGCAACGCAGCTCTGTGGTGCTTTCTGGATGTACCTGTTGGGCTAGTTGGCCCCAGGGACCCTCAGGATTGAAGGGGATTTAATTCCCCATCTTAAAACGCACCACGGGGCCTGTTTGCACATGTCACCTGAAGCCCCGCCCTCCCTTCACCACTGTGCAAACGCGCCCTTGGCGCGTTTTAAGTCGGGGATTAACTCCCTTGAATCCTGAGGGTCCCTGGGGTGCAACTAGCCCACCAGCTACCTCCATTAAGCGCCACAGAGCTGCGTTGCAGAGAGGTGTGCAAAAGGGCGTGGCCTCTGTACACCTCTCTGCAAGGCAGCTCCCTGCGCATACTGGAGGTTCCTGGTGGGCTAGTTGGCCCCAGGGACCCCCAGTTTTGAAGGGGAATTACTTCCCCATCTGCAAACGCGCCAGGGGGCGCGTTTGCAGAGTGGTGAAGGAAGGGGGCGGGGCCTGCGGGCCCGATCGTTTTTTGTTTTTTTTCCCCTGAAGTGGTGCTGTGTGGCCCCCCTTCCTTTTTCCTATTTTTGGGCCCTGGGGACCCCATCCCCCAGGGCCTTACCCCCTTTTTTTTTTTTTAAATTAAACGGGAAGGGGGCCGCGTGGCTCCCCTCCCGTGGCCGAATCCTGCCCCGGGGACCCCATCCCCCGGGGCATGGCCACACTTTTAAATTACTTTTAAGGAGGGGGCTGCGTGGCCCCCTCCCTCAGGCCTCCTTTGCCCCGGGACCCCATCCCCCGGGGCAGGCCTTTTTTTTTTTTTTTTTTTTTTAAATTATTTCTGGGGAGGGGGGCCACGTGGCCCCCCTCCTGGGCCACTACTTGCCCCGGGGACCCCATCCCCCGGGGCCTGGCTCTCGTTGGGGACTGTGGGGGTCCTCAAACCCCCACAGTCCCGCCGGCTCCCCGTGTCCTACGGGAGCCGGCATTGCTTTTACACATGGGGAGCAGCTAACATGCTGCTCCCCGTGTGAAAAGCAATTGTCTTTGGATATTGGAAGTGAGAGCAGGTTTCCCTGCTCTCTCTTCCAATATCCAAAGCAGTTTGTAATGACAGGACGGAGCCGCGAGGCTCCCGTCCTGTCATTGCAAACAGCAGTGTCCCGGGGGTAGGCACCCCGGGACACTGCAGGAGCCGGCCCTGGGGGGTGGCAGTCCCCAGGGCCACCACAGGCTCCAGGAGGGGGCCGCGCGGCCCCCTCCCCACATCAGCACAGCCCCAGGGAGGTGGTGGTCTCGGGCGTGTGGGGGGCTCGAGCCCCCCACACAGGAAATTTAAAAAAAAAAAAAAGAAGCCCCGGGGAGGTGGTGGTCCTCGGGGCTGCGGGAGGGCCGAGTGCCCTCCCGCACCATTTTAAAATGAAACCCGGGGGTGGCGGTCCTCAGGGCTTGGGGGCCCTTTGAGGCCCCCATACATAAATTTAACCCCCCCACCATGCCCCCGGGACTTGGGCCACCCGGGGGCAAAATACAATCTAAGCGCGGGAGACCGGGCTTCGATTTTTTTTTTTCCGGCAGGATCCGCGCACCCTGAGCGCATCTTGCCGATTTAAAAAAAAATAATAATAATTTTTTGCCCAGGGGGTCTTTGTGGGACCCCCTGAGCAGACCTAGGGGGTCAGGGTGTTGCTACCCTTCCCCCTTTTGTGCGCTTTGCGCACTTGTTTCTGTCCCTTGGTTCTACCGAGGGACAAAATGGCTGCCAACACTTCCTGATTTGGAGTGTTGACAGCCAATTAGCATGCAGCTCGTGATCGGGATGGTGCGCGGATCCTCCGCGCCCATAGATATATATGTACTTTTACTTTTGATTTTCTCAGCAACTACTGAACGGATTTACACCATTTAACAAAAGGGTTCTTTCTGAACCAAGAACTACCTCTTTGCCAAATTTGGTGTAATTCCGTTCAGCAGTTCGGGCTGTAGCCGTGTCTAAAGTTTCCTATGGGAAATTGATTTTTTGACTCTTATTTTTTTAATTTCTCCGCAACTACTGAACGGATTTACACCATTTAACAAAAAGGGTTCTTTCTGAACCAAGAACTACCTCTTTGCCAAATTTGGTGTAATTCCGTTCAGCAGTTCGGGCTGTAGCCGTGTCTAAAGTTTCCTATGGGAAAATGAATGGGGAAAACACGTTTTGGGACCCCCTTTTTCTCGGCCCCGCTTGACGAATCACCCTGAGACTTTCAGGGTAGGAGCGGACTGTAGCGGGCCATAAAGTTTGAAAATTTCGCGAAGATTCGTCAACCGGCAAGAGAGTTATTTCAAATAGAATGTCGCGGATTTCCTATGGAAAATAGGTCCTAACTATAACTATCTACTGGCGACCGCCAGTAGATAATATATACGCATATACATGCTACACATACAAATCTAGGGTGGGTACATTTAGGCAAATAACTTAGGGGGTTTATTTTAGGAATACGCAAGTGCTACTGTTTTTATCTGAACTGCTTATGTTCATCTTATTAGCACTATGGTAGAAATGTATCTACTATTTACTATATTGGTACTAGCAATCTCTTTCGCATGCTTCTGTCTCCTGATTGTCGCAGCAAATATGTTTTACACAAGACTGACACTGGATAAATAAATACTTATTGAAATGTCCTACTAGCCCTCCTGTGTATTTTCTGAGAATAAGTGAGCATGAGTGACTGAGCGAAAAGTACTGTCCTGTTTTCCTGGATCCCTGAGGAATCAGGGGTGTCATGCTCAGTGGTTTCCAAAAACTACATACACCACGATAAGATACAGGGGGGTGGTAGTGGCACTGTAGAATAAGCTGGTCTAACGGCTGACATATCCTGTGGGGGTGTTCGGAAGTGGTTGGGACACCAAGCCCTCAGTTTAGGTCATCCAAAATGCACAGATCCTGGGGATTCCTAGGAACTACACAATGCCACAGCTTCTGGCCATCCACTATTGCTCGATTCTTGCTCTTGATTCATCAGGGACCCAGGTATGTCCCTCTGTGTGGGGTCACAATGTATCACCCCTGTTGTAGGTCCATTGCGTGCCCTCACCTGGGACTCCCTCGGCTCACCACACCACCACTGGGTGAGCCTGAGGGCTGACTGGCCAGCACAGGGGCTACCGCAATTCTGGCCCCCACATCATTCTCGCCACTCACTGCCACTCCTCTGATCTCTCCCCAACCTTGCAGTGCTCTGCGTAAACAGCCAGGCAAGTTCCAGTATCCTAAATTGGGAAACGCCATGTCCGCCACAAGTGTATCTCCTCCAGGGGAGCAAGTCAGCACCTCACTGCCACCATAACAGCGTGGTCACCCGATTCTCTAGGGCCCAGGCAGCAAAGTCCACATGGGCAGCAGTGGAGGCCACAAAAATACCTACTTCAGGTGCCAGAGGTAGGGAGAGGGTTCCCCCTACTAGTTATCATCCCCTCGACACGAAAACAGGGCAGGATAGTGCTTGATGGCAGCAGTCGGCCAGGAACGCCAATTCTGTGAACCTATTCCAGTAGCGTCAGGCCACGCCCCATATATATATATATATATATATATATATATATATATATATATCCATTCCTCGTGTTGCTTCTTCCGCCCCACTCGGCCCTTGATAAATGGAGCATACTCCGGCGAAGCCCACCGGAAATTTTGTATTTGCCAAGGTCCAAGTAATTACGCTCTCTCAGGGCAGTCCAAATGCAAAGTTTTTATTACCAGTTACGCGTTTCAGGGAACACAGTCCCCTTGCTCACACACTGGGCAATCGGTAACACCCACCACACTTGTAATGAATAGACATAGTCAATGGACAATCCACTTCCTTGGATGGGTGAATTACTGCGGTAAAAACGGCATCCATTTTGTAACGGGTTACTTTACAGTTAGTATGGATACCATTTGCATTTTCACATATTATAACTTCATAATAATGGTTGTATACAACAGTAATACTAACATTATATGTATCTGTTGCTTAGTGGTCACATGTATATAAAGCCCAATCTAATAGAACTGACAACTGACAATCCACTTTCTTAGATAAGCGAATTACTGTGGGCAAAACGGCATCCATTTTGTAATGGGTTCCTTTACATTCAATAAAGGTACAAATTGCATAATTATATATTATTTCCTCATAATATTAATTGCATTTGACAATTATACAGACATTTTATTTGTTTTTAAGAACCACATGTAAAAATAGCAGTTAAAAATAGCACAATCTCAAGTCCGGGTTTACTAAGTATTCGGATACACATTTTTGTTCTATTCTGAAATCCTGTCATGTCAGACAGATAGAGAGTGTGATCGCTCTAGTGGCTAATGCGTCATAATTAACTCGGGTACTTCCCTATTGGACATCTATATAAAGTATACCATGGTATTCCTACAATCAAAGAGACTGGGAATTGTATCAAAGGTATTGCATATTTCGGGCGCCAAGTGGCAGATTGGTCTCAGAAACCGTATCCAAACAACTAGGGACTCCTAGTGACAAGAGTATGCTGTATCTGTATGTCAGAACATTACTCAAAGTGGAAATATCCTATGTAAATGTGAAAATCAAAGTCGGTGGTGTACCCGACGTCAACAACTGGATATATAAAGAACTCTTTCACTAACCGTGTATACAGTGCAAATATCAAGAGATCGTGAAGTAATAAAGTGAAAATCGTGTCATAATATCATGTATTAAAAAAAAGAGAGAATTATTGTAAATTAGTTATCTTATCTTTAACCGTATCGAGTGCTGATTCCTCAAGGTCTCGAAGAAAAGGGTAGGTGACCTCTACTGCTACATACAGGTAAGTGTAGGTCCCTTCCTTTCCTCCTGTAAATAAAAGAAAAGAGATAAAGGTTAAAAATAGGAACCAGCACAAGGTAAGAAGTCCTTTAAACACACGCAAGGAAGTAAAGATACAGTGTACAAGCACAGATTTCAGGCCTACAGCTGTGTCTGGGTTATGGTAATAGGAGGCTAGAAAATACTCAGGTGTCCCTACTCTTCCTGTAAGTGTATAATCAGTTCCTCATCTTGATTGTGGCCCCATGGGCTTCTTGTCTGTAAATCAATTATGTGCCATGATTCACGTTTCCTCAGGAGGAGCGTACGGTTGCCTCCTCTTTTTTTCACTTGGACCTGCTCAATGATAAAGTATCTCAAAAGTGAACTGTTGGAAAGATGAAATTCCTCAAAGTGGCGCGCAACTGGGTAGTGTTTGTCTTTGTTATGTATAGCCCGTAAATGTTCTAGT
Source organism: Calotriton arnoldi (assembly GCA_963921515.1). Taxonomy (NCBI): domain Eukaryota; kingdom Metazoa; phylum Chordata; class Amphibia; order Caudata; family Salamandridae; genus Calotriton; species Calotriton arnoldi. The sequence goes on along the minus strand of CAWUFW010013977.1, from coordinate 274,992 downwards.
ATACGTTTTCCGCTGCAAAAGTGGTGCTCCCTACATACCTCATCTTACAGGGGCATTCAAGCAGTGCTGCAGGTAAGAAATTGTTTGATAGTTTTTGTAGTGCTAGGTGTGTCGTACGTTTTGACCATAAGGCTGGACTTGCACGCTTTGCAGTGTCCACAGGGAACTCAATTGATTCTTTGCTCATGTTATATGTGAGTTTGATATTGCAGTTGTTAGTATTTAATAGTTCAATAAATCTGATGGCACTCTCCTCACTGCCTTTCCAAATAAGGAAAATGTCATCTATGTAACCTGACTCCACATCTGATGCATATCAGGTGCCTTGCGTATTTCTTCCTCCCATGCCCCCAGAAACAGGTTGGCAAAGCTGGGGGCAAAGCAAGTCCCCATTGCTGTGCCGAGTGTTTGTTTGTAGATCACATCATTGTTTGATAGTTTTTGTAGTGCTAGGTGTGTCGTACGTTTTGACCATAAGGCTGGACTTGCACGCTTTGCAGTGTCCACAGGGAAAAAATCCCTGTAGATTATGATGGTGTTCCCTCTGCGGTGTAGTGATGTCTCCTTGCACTAAAAATGTCTCTGAGACTTCTGCCTTTTCTGTATGTTATCATGGGGCGTATCCGGCAAGTCCTGCCCGATCACTGGATCACTTTTAAGGATATTCCAGTTATCGTTCAGGATTTTTGCTACTTGTTTGGATTCCTCATTGTAGGTAAGAATAACTCTACTCACGTTATTTCCCTTTGTTATGGGCTTTTCTTGGAGGGTTAGATCTCTGCTTATTTGTTGTACTTTTTTGATGGCTTTTTTGATCACCCAATTGGGATACCCCCGTTCTTTAAATCTTTCCTGCATCGTCTTACTTTCAACTTCAAATGCTTCGTTTGTGCTGCAGTTTCTTTTTGCTCTCAGCAGTTCCCCGAATGGAATACTCCATTTGAGCACATCCGGGTGGCTGCTGAGAGCATGGAGAAGGCTGTTTTCTGTTGTTCTCGTTCTGTGCAGCTTCGTGTTGAGATTGTCACCATCAGTTATCACTACTACATCTAAGAACTCAATTGATTCTTTGCTCATGTTATATGTGAGTTTGATATTGCAGTTGTTAGTATTTAATAGTTCAATAAATCTGATGGCACTCTCCTCACTGCCTTTCCAAATAAGGAAAATGTCATCTATGTAACCTGACTCCACATCTGATGCATATCAGGTGCCTTGCGTATTTCTTCCTCCCATGCCCCCAGAAACAGGTTGGCAAAGCTGGGGGCAAAGCAAGTCCCCATTGCTGTGCCGAGTGTTTGTTTGTAGATCACATCATTGAACAAAAAAATATTGTTAGTGAGACAGAATCTTATCATCTCAACTAACATATTTGTGTGTTCAAGGTACCTGATAGGTCTCTGGTCAAGAAAGTATTGGCAAGATCTTATCCCTAGATCATGATCAATAATAGTACACAATGCATTCACATCCATTGTTATCAAAATAAGATCATTTGCCCATTGTATAGTTTGCATTTTTGTCAGAAAGTCTTTAGTGTCTTTGACATGTGATGGTAGATCTGTAACAAAGTTTCTGAGGAAATAGTCAACGTATTTTGAGATGTTTTCGGTGACACTCCCAATCGAGGAAACATTGGGTCTCCCTGGTGGTGTGGTAGGATTCTTGTGTATTTTTGGGAGTAGGTAAAAAATAGGGAGTCTTGGGTAATATCGTTTTAGGTAACAAAATTCTTCCCAGTGTAATATGCCATTAGTTCTCCATCCATCTAGTCTTTCCCACATGGCTGTGTTGCTTTGGTTATATTCCCTGATGTCACTTTTGGAGTAGAAGTGTTTATCATCTAGTTGTCTCAATGCTTCTTGTTTATACATTTCTTTGTCCCATATCACTATGTTCCCTCCTTTGTCCGAAGGGCGGATCACTATAGAGTCGTCTTTAGCCAGAGATTGTATTATTTCATTTTGAGTTTGATATATATTCCAAATTAGTGGCTCTTTGTTTCTTTTGTTCTCGAGTCTTAATGAGTTCATGCATCATAGTATCATGGAATGTGTCGATGTTGTAATGGGAAAGGTTAGGGTAGAATTTAGATTTGGGTTTAAAATCTGTCATGGTTGCTTGGTCGGTGATGATGTCCATACTTGCTAGTGTCTCTGTTTCTTCTGGGTCTATTTCTGCCAGCAAACCCTGAATGGCTAGGAGAGGAGCCACGTCTCTAATACATAGTATATCATTCTCTGTTGGTGTAATGATCGGGGCCTGGTTCATAGAGTTCAGGGGATCCGGCATTCTCTCTGATCTTTCTTGTTGTGATTTATGTAGTTTATGCCATTTTTTTTATTTCACTTTTCTTACCTGCAGCACTGCTTATGTTATCTACGTGCTTGAATGCCCCTGTAAGATGAGGTATGTAGGGAGCACCACGTTTGCAGCGAAAAAACGCATACTAGAACATCTACGGGCTATACATAACAAAGACAAACACTACCCAGTTGCGCGCCACTTTGAGGAATTTCATCTTTCCAACAGTTCACTTTTGAGATACTTTATCATTGAGCAGGTCCAAGTGAAAAAAAGAGGGGGCAACCGTACGCTCCTCCTGAGGAAACGTGAATCATGGCACATAATTGATTTACAGACAAGAAGCCCATGGGGCCACAATCAAGATGAGGAACTGATTATACACTTACAGGAAGAGTAGGGACACCTGAGTATTTTCTAGCCTCCTATTACCTTAACCCAGACACAGCTGTAGGCCTGAAATCTGTGCTTGTACACTGTATCTTTACTTCCTTGCATGTGTTTAAAAGACTTCTTACCTTGGGCTGGTTCCTATTTTTAACCTTTATCTCTTTTCTTTTATTTACAGGAGGAAAGGAAGGGACCTGTATGTAGCAGTAGAGGTCACCTACCCTTTTCTTCGAGACCTTGAGGAATCAGCACTCGATACGGTTAAAGATAAGATAACTAATTTACAATAATTCTCTCTTTTTTAATGCATGATATTATGACACGATTTTCACTTTATTACTTCACGATTTCTTGATATTTGCACTGTATACACGGTTAGTGAAAGAGTTCTTTATATATCCAGTTGTTGACGTCGGGTACACCACCGACTTTGATTTTCACATTTACATAGAATATTTCCACTTTGAGTAATGTTCTGACATACAGATACAGCATACTCTTGTCACTAGGAGTCCCTAGTTGTTTGGATATGGTTTATGAGACCAATATGCCACTTGGCGCCCGAAATATGCAATACCTTTGATACAATTCCCAGTATCTTTGACTGTAGGAATACCATGGTATACTTTATATAGATGTCCAATAGGGAAGTACCCGAGTTAATTATGACGCATTAGCCACTAGAGCGATTACACTCTCTATCTGTCTGACATGACAGGATTTCAGAATAGAACAAGAATGTGCATCCGAATACTTAGTAAACCCGGACTTGAGATTGTGCTATTTTTAACTGCTATTTTTACATGTGGTTCTTAAAAACAAATAAAATGTCTGTATAATTGTCAAATGCAATTAATATTATGAGGAAATAATATATAATTATGCAATTTGTACCTTTATTGAATGTAAAGGAACCCATTACAAAATGTCAGCAAGTAGTGATAATTGATGTAACCGAAATGTAGCCAAATGTAGCCAACACGTGTTTCGTCCTGGGAGTATCACCCATCGACTTCCTCAGGGCACATATAGATTCTAAAGCAGTTCCGCCGAATTCCAGGCAGAACATATAATCAATCACATATAGTGTATAGCTCTAAGACGTTTATGTTCCGGTTAGGAACATTTGAATATATATCGGGTCCAGGAGAGTACTCCTATCGTAGTAAAAGGCCAAATTCGGCGGAACTGCTTTAGAATCTATATGTGCCCTGAGGAAGTCGATGGGTGATACTCCCAGGACGAAACACGTGTTGGCTACATTTGGCTACATTTCGGTTACATCAATTATCGCTACTTGCTGCCATGAGTATCATGTAATCAACTTATGGCTTTGAACAAGGAAAATAAAGAGGAATCATATTACACAAGATCTGGACTGATATTGCAATGAACTGATTTACTGATGTTATAAGCTTATTCTTTGCTCGGGAACGTGACTTTACTTTGTGATTTGCCCTTTGTGTACCAGTGTCACAAAGGACTTTTGGATTCGTGGGTGGCCGTCTCTCAACTGTTCCCTTGAGCATTTCTTGGACATTACTTCTATATAACATGTTCTCTGATTACTATAATGGTATTGCGCAAGCTTTGACCTAGCCACACCTCAGAGTTAAACCATTACAAAATGGATGCCGTTTTGCCCACAGTAATTCGCTTATTTAAGAAAGTGAATTGTCAGTTGTCAGTTCTATTAGATTGGGCTTTATATACATGTGACCACTAAGCAACAGATACATATAATGTTAGTATTACTGTTGTATACAACCATTATTATGAAGTTATAATATGTGAATATGCAAATGGTATCCATACTAACTGTAAAGTAACCCGTTACAAAATGGATGCTGTTTTTACCGCAGTAATTCACCCATCCAAGGAAGTGGATTGTCCTTTGTCTATGTCTATTCATTACAAGTGTGGTGGTGTTACCGATTGCCCAGTGTGTGAGCAAGGGGACTGTGTTCCCCGAAACGCGTAACTGGTAATAAAAACTTTGCATTTGGACTGCCCTGAGAGAGCGTAATTACTTGGACCTTGGCAAATACAAAATTTCTGGTGGGCTTCGCCGGAGTACGCTCAATTTATCACGGGCCGAGTGGGGCGGAAGAAGCAACATGAGGAATGGATATATATATATATATTCACAGAAAAAACCATAGGTTTCAGACACGTTATAGTTAGAAATTAGCATTTAAAAAACCTTTGAAATTCACTGAAAAAACCATAGGTTTTAGGGACAGTTATAGTTAGTTGGACATTTCACTCGTACAAAACCCATGAAATTCCCCCGTTATAGTTAGTTCAGCTAACTATAACTCGCGCCCCGCAATGCACTGCTGATGACGTCACATATTACATCACTCATGACATGGTCAGTGACATCACTGATGACATCACTGATGACATCTCAAATGACATCACTGTTGACATCATGCAGTGACTGTGTGTTTCTGTAAAGTTTAAATATTTTTAATATATATAGGAAAAGACGTATTGAAGAATGAGTGGGTGTATAAGTGTCTGTATGGATGATTTAGTAGGTGCGTGACTGACTCTATAAGTGAGTGATTTAACGTATCTTACTGAATGCATGGGTTAGTGACTAAACTGGGTGAATGTCTGTATCCGTCTGTCTGTTGCTGTGTAAGTGGCTGCATGTGTTTGTGAATAGCTACATGAGTGTGTATATGAGTTATTGAATGGTTGTCTGAGTATATGTATGGGTGCCTGAGTGTTTGTGTGGGAGGGGTGTGTGCGACTCTGTGCATAGATGTGTGAGTGGGTGATTCACTGGGTGGATGGTTTCAAGAGTGCATCTGTGATAGACTGTATGGGTGGGTAAGTGTGTGTAAGAGTGTGTTAGTGAGTGAATGTATGTCCCAGTGGTACATGTGTGAGTAACTACATATGTGAAGGCAGTATATATGTGTGTTGGAGTATATAAATAGCTATTAGCGAGAGTGAGTGATTGTGATAGTGGCTGTATGGATGAGTGTGTGCTTGTATCAGTGATTGTATAAGAGCGTAACAATGTGCTAGTATTTGTATGTGTGTATAACTGTATAGGTGAGTAAATGGCAGTGTGTTTAATTATTTGCATGACTGACTAGGTGTGTGAGTACCTCTATGGATGAGTGGCGGTGTTTGACTGTCTATATAGGAGTAAGAGTGCATATGATAGTCCTGTACTGAGTGACCATAAGTATGAGTGACTGTACGGGTGAGTGAGTGGATGTGTGTGTGTAGACCTAAGAATCAGTGAGTGGGTATGTAGTTATTGGTGTTGGAGTGTCTATGGTTTTGCGAATGGCAGTCTGTAATTTAGAGTGGGTGTATCAAAGGTTATATTAGGGTGTGAGGAGGTGCATCAGATTATCACGTGGATGATGTCATCAGTGATGTCATCAGTGATGTCATTTGAGATGTCATCAGTGATGTCATCAGTGATGTCACTGACCATGTCATGAGTGATGTAATATGTGACGTCATCAGCAGTGCATTGTGGGGACGCGAGTTATAGTTAGCTGAACTAACTATAACGGGGAATTTCATGGGTTTTGTACGAGTGAAATGTCCAACTAACTATAATTGTCCCTAAAACCTATGGTTTTTTCAGTGAATTTCAAAGGTTTTTTAAATGCTAATTTCTAACTATAACGGGTCTGAAACCTATGGTTTTTTCTGTGAATTTCAAAGGTTTTTTAAATGCTAATTTCTAACTATAACGTGCCTGAAACCTATGGTTTTTTCAGTGAATTTCAAAAGTTTTTTAAATGCTAATTTCTAACTATAACGTGCCTGAAACCTATGGTTTTTTCAGTGAATTTCTAAGGTTTTTTAAATGCTAATTTCTAACTATAACGTGCCTGAAACCTATGTTTTTTTCAGGGAATTTCAAAGGTTTTTTAAATGCTAATTCCTAACTATAACATGTCTGAAACCTATGGTTTTTTTCAGTGAATTTCCAAGGTTTTGTAAATGACAATTTTTTAATGTATTAATTGTTATCTTTATTTTTTTGATACTGATTTTCTACATTTTTTTAAACTATTTATTTTTTAAATTACATTGTAATTACATTATACATTACATTACAAAATATACTTTATCAGAATGAATTACTTTAGTTTAAATTCTTTGCAAATAGGCAATAGACTTTTAAGTACAGTAGTTACAGTTGTTGCAATGGGCAACACAATTTCAAACACAATGCAACATTGAGCTCAATGTGAATTTCTAGTTAAATGCAATTAGTTACTTTATGGATTACTTTTCTAACCACAGGACTGGATCCTATATTCAGTCCTGGGAAATCTCCTGTAAACAGTTGAGTAAAAGCGTTTTGGTTACAGTACTGATTTTTAAGGAATATTATTGTATTTTAAAAGTTGACAGAAACTTTTTCACGTAGAATCCAATGTTATCCTATGGGAGGAAATTCACTTAGCAGGTAAGTAGTGTTATCGTTACTTTTTCTTACTCAGTGGTCGATCCTGGTTCCAGCACTGGTGCATCTCCTGTAAACAGTTGAAAGAATGCCTTTAAGTCATACAGGCGATTTTTAAGGAATATTTGTAGTTTGTGAAAATCGACACTTTGAAACTTTTCTGCTGAAAACCAGACAATGGATTCCTATGGAAGGAAATACAAGTTACTGGTAAGTACGGTTAGAATTACTTTTCAGGGTCAGTGCTGGGCTGAAAGATGCAGCACTGAGGTTCTCTCCTGATAACAGGTGAGTAAATCGGAATTCGTAGTTCGGCTGATTTTAGAGGAATATTATAAAGTTCCAAAACTCCACACACAGAAGAATTTCCAAGTGAAACCAGTCAATGTTAGCCTATGGAAGGAAATTCAAGTTACTGGTAAGTACAGTTAAAATTACTTTTCAGGATCAGTACTGGGCTGAAAGATGCAGCACTGAGGTCTCTCCTGATAACAGGTGAGTAAATCGGAATTCGTAGTTCGGCTGATTTTAGAGGAATATTATAAAGTTCCAAAACTCCACACTTAGAAGAATTTCCAAGTGAAACCAGTCAATGTTAGCCTATGGAAGGAAATTCAAGTTACTGGTAAGTACGGTTAGAATTACTTTTCAGGATCAGTACTGGGCTGAAAGATGCAGCACTGAGGTCTCTCCTGATAACAGGTGAGTAAATCGGAATTCGTATTTCAGCTGATTTTAGAGGAATATTTTAAAGTTCCAAAACTCAACACTTAGAAGAATTTCCAAGTGAAACCAGTCAATGTTAGCCTATGGAAGGAAATTCAAGTTACTGGTAAGTACGGTTAAAATTACTTTTCAGGATCAGTACTGGGCTGAAAGATGCAGCACTGAGGTCTCTCCTGATAACAGGTGAGTAAATCGGAATTCGTATTTCGGCTGATTTTAGAGGAATATTTTAAAGTTCCAAAACTCAACACTTAGAAGAATTTCCAAGTGAAACCAGTCAATGTTAGCCTATGGAAGGAAATTCAAGTTACTGGTAAGTACGGTTAAAATTACTTTTCAGGACCAGTACTGGGCTGAAAGATACAGCACTGAGGTCTCTCCTGATAACAGGTGAGTAAATCGGAATTCGTATTTCAGCTGATTTTAGAGGAATATTTTAAAGTTCCAAAACTCCACACTTAGAAGAATTTCCAAGTGAAACCAGTCAATGTTAGCCTATGGAAGGAAATTCAAGTTACTGGTAAGTACGGTTAAAATTACTTTTCAGGATCAGTACTGGGCTGAAAGATGCAGCACTGAGGTCTCTCCTGATAACAGGTGAGTAAATCGGAATTCGTATTTCAGCTGATTTTAGAGGAATATTTTAAAGTTCCAAAACTCAACACTTAGAAGAATTTCCAAGTGAAACCAGTCAATGTTAGCCTATGGAAGGAAATTCAAGTTACTGGTAAGTACGGTTAAAATTACTTTTCAGGATCAGTACTGGGCTGAAAGATGCAGCACTGAGGTCTCTCCTGATAACAGGTGAGTAAATCGGAATTCGTAGTTTCAGCTGATTTTAGAGGAATATTTATAAAGTTCCAAAACTCAACACTTAGAAGAATTTCCAAGTGAAACCAGTCAATGTTAGCCTATGGAAGGAAATTCAAGTTACTGGTAAGTACGGTTAAAATTACTTTTCAGGACCAGTACTGGGCTGAAAGATGCAGCACTGAGGTCTCTCCTGATAACAGGTGAGTAAATCGGAATTCGTATTTCGGCTGATTTTAGAGGAATATTTTAAAGTTCCAAAACTCAACACTTAGAAGAATTTCCAAGTGAAACCAGTCAATGTTAGCCTATGGAAGGAAATTCAAGTTACTGGTAAGTACGGTTAAAATTACTTTTCAGGACCAGTACTGGGCTGAAAGATGCAGCACTGAGGTCTCTCCTGATAACAGGTGAGTAAATCGGAATTCGTATTTCGGCTGATTTTAGAGGAATATTTTAAAGTTTCAAAACTCCACACTTAGAAGAATTTCCAAGCAAAAAGCAGGCAATGATATCCTATGGAAGGAAATTCAAGTTACTGGTAAGTACGGTTAAAATTACTTTTCAGGATCAGTACTGGGCTGAAAGATGCAGCACTGAGGTCTCTCCTGATAACAGGTGAGTAAATCAGAATTCGTATTTCAGCTGATTTTAGAGGAATATTTTAAAGTTCCAAAACTCCACACTTAGAAGAATTTCCAAGTGAAACCAGTCAATGTTAGCCTATGGAAGGAAATTCAAGTTACTGGTAAGTACGGTTAAAATTACTTTTCAGGATCAGTACTGGGCTGAAAGATGCAGCACTGAGGTCTCTCCTGATAACAGGTGAGTAAATCGGAATTCGTATTTCAGCTGATTTTAGAGGAATATTTTAAAGTTCCAAAACTCAACACTTAGAAGAATTTCCAAGTGAAACCAGTCAATGTTAGCCTATGGAAGGAAATTCAAGTTACTGGTAAGTACGGTTAGAATTACTTTTCAGGATCAGTACTGGGCTGAAAGATGCAGCACTGAGGTCTCTCCTGATAACAGGTGAGTAAATCGGAATTCGTAGTTTCAGCTGATTTTAGAGGAATATTTATAAAGTTCCAAAACTCAACACTTAGAAGAATTTCCAAGTGAAACCAGTCAATGTTAGCCTATGGAAGGAAATTCAAGTTACTGGTAAGTACGGTTAAAATTACTTTTCAGGATCAGTACTGGGCTGAAAGATACAGCACTGAGGTCTCTCCTGATAACAGGTGAGTAAATCGGAATTCGTATTTCAGCTGATTTTAGAGGAATATTTTAAAGTTCCAAAACTCAACACTTAGAAGAATTTCCAAGTGAAACCAGTCAATGTTAGCCTATGGAAGGAAATTCAAGTTACTGGTAAGTACGGTTAAAATTACTTTTCAGGACCAGTACTGGGCTGAAAGATGCAGCACTGAGGTCTCTCCTGATAACAGGTGAGTAAATCGGAATTCGTATTTCGGCTGATTTTAGAGGAATATTATAAAGTTCCAAAACTCGACACTTAGAAGAATTTCCAAGTGAAACCAGTCAATGTTAGCCTATGGAAGGAAATTCAAGTTACTGGTAAGTACGGTTAAAATTACTTTTCAGGATCAGTACTGGGCTGAAAGATGCAGCACTGAGGTCTCTCCTGATAACAGGTGAGTAAATCGGAATTCGTAGTTCGGCTGATTTTAGAGGAATATTTGTAATGTTTCAAAACTCGACACTTAGAAGACTTTCCAAGCAAAACGCAGGCAATGATATCCTATGGAAGGAAATTCAAGTTACTGGTAAGTACGGTTAAAATTACTTTTCAGGATCAGTACTGGGCTGAAAGATGCAGCACTGAGGTTCTCTCCTGATAACAGGTGAGTAAATCGGAATTCGTAGTTCGGCTGATTTTAGAGGAATATTTGCACAATGGTGAAGGGAGGGGCGGGGCCTGAGGTGACATCTGTGCAAACGCGCCCCGTGGCGCGTTTTTAAGTTGGGGGATTAAGTCCCCTTGAATAATGAGGGTCCCTGGGGCCAACTAGCCCACCAGGAACCTCCAGTATGCGCCAGGGGCTGCGTTGCAGAGACGTGTACAAAGGCCACACCCCTTTTACACCTCTCTGCAACGCAGCTCTGTGGCGCTTTCTGGACGTACCTGTTGGGCTAGTTGGCCCCCAGGGACCCTCAGGATTGAAGGGGATTTAATTCCCCATCTTAAAACACGCCACGGGGCCTGTTTGCACACATGTCACCTGAAGCCCCGCCCTCTCCCTTCACCACTGTGCAAACGCGCCCCGTGGCGCGTTTTAATTTGGGGGATTAAGTCCCCTTGAATCCTGAGGGTCCCTGGAGTCCAACTAGCCCACCATGTACTTTCCAAAAGCGCCACAGAGCTGCGTTGCAGAGAGGTGTAAAAAGGGGCGTGGCCTCTGTACACCTCTCTGCAACGCAGCCCCTGGCGCATACTGGAGTTTCCTGGTGGGCTAGTTTGCCCCCAGGGACCCCCAGTATTCAAGGGGAATTACTTCCCTTCTCAAAACGTGCCAGGGGGCGCGTTTGCAGACTGCTGCAGGGAGGGGCGGGGCCTCCGGCACAATGCCGGTCTTTTTTTTTTGATTGGGAGGGGGCTGCGTGGCCCCCTTCCCTTGGCCACTTTTGGCCCCGAGGACCCCATCCCCCGGGGCCTGAGCATTTTATTTTATTTTTAAATAAAAAAAAACGGGAAAGGGGCCGCGTGGCCCCCTTCCCTGGGCCTGTTTTGGCCCCGGGGACCCCATCCCCCGGGGCATGCCCTCAATTTTTATTTTTTTAATTTGGAGGGGGCTGCGTGGCCCCCTCCTCAGGCCATTTAAGGCCCCGGGGACCCCATCCCCGGGGCCGGCCTTGCCCTTTTTTTTTTTTTTTTTAAATTTTTTATAATTTGGGGAGGGGGCTGCATGGCCCCCTCCCTGGCCACTTATCGCCCCGGGACCCCATCCCCTGGGGCCTGGCCTCTGGTTGGGGACTGTGGGGGTCCCCAATGCCCCCACAGTCCCAGCCGGCTCCCCGCCTCCTGCGCGAGCCGGCATTGCTTGCACATGGGGAGCAGCTAACATGCTGCTCCCCATGTGGAAAGCAATTGAGTTTGCATTTTGAAAGAGAGAGCAGGTTTCCTGCTCTCTCTTCAAAATGCAAACTAAGTTTGCTATGACAGGAAGGGAGCCGCGAGGCTCCCGTCCTGTCATAGCAAACCACAGTGTCCCGGGGTAGGCACCCCGGGACACTGCAGGAGCCGGCCCTGGGGGGTGGCGGTCCCCAGGGCCATCAAGGGCTCCAGGAGGGCCCCCCTACCATCCAGTGCACAGGCCCGGGGAGGTGGTGGTCCCCGGGGCTTTGAGGGTCCGTAACGGACCCCCATATTCAAATCTTTAGTGCCCCGGGGAGGTGGCGGTCCCCGGGGCGTGTGGGGGGCAAAGAGCCCTCCCGCACCATTATTTTTTTTAAGCCCCGGGGGTGACGGTCCCGGGGCTTGGGGGCCTTAGGCCCCCCACATATTAAAAAGAAACCCTGCATGCCCCCGGGACTTGGCCCACCCGGGGGCCAATTAACAAGGAAGCGCGGGAGACCGCGCTTCGTTTTTTTTTTTTCTGCGGGATCCGCGCACCCTGAGCGCATCCCGCCGATTTTTTTTTTTTTAAATTGCTTTTTTCTGCCCAGGGGGTCCTTGAGGGACCCCTTGAGCAGACCTAGGGGGTCAGGGTGTTTCTACCCTGCCCCCTTTGTGCGTTTTGCGCACTTGTTTCTTCTGGTTTTTTTTTCTAATCGGCAGGATCCGCGCACCCTGAGCGCATCCTGCCGATTTTTTTTTTTTTTTTTTTAAATGCTTTTTTTCTGCCCAGGGGGTCCTTGTGGGACCCCCTGAGCAGACCTAGGGGGTCAGGGTGTTTCTACCCTGCCCCCTTTTTGCGCTTTGCGCACTTGTTTCTGTCCCTCGGTTCTACCGAGGGACAAAATGGCTGCCAACACTTCCTGATTTGGAGTGTTGACAGCCACTTGACAGCCAATTAGCATGCAGCTCGTGATCGGGAGGGTGCGCGAATCCGACGCGGCCATAGATATATATGTGATTTTCCTTTTGATTTTCTCTGGAACTACTGAACGGATTTACACCATTTAACAAAAAGGGTTCTTTCTGAACCAAGAACTACCTCTTTGCCAAATTTGGTGTAATTCCGTTCAGCAGTTCGGGCTGTAGCCGTGTCTAAAGTTTCCTATGGGAAAATGAATGGGGAAAACACGTTTTGGGACCCCTTTTTTCTCGGCCCCCGCTTGACGAATCACCCCAAAACTTTCAGGGTAGGAGCGGACCGGAGCGGGCCATAAAGTTTGAAAATTTCGCGAAGATTTGTCAACCAGCAAGAGAGTTATTTCAAATAGAATGTCGCAGATTTCCTATGGAAAATAGGTCCTAACTATAACTATCTACTGGCGACCGCCAGTAGATAATATATGGGGCGTGGCCTGACGCTAATGGAATAGGTCCACAGAATTGGCGTTCATGGCCGACTGCCGCCATCAAGCACTATCCTGCCCTGTTTTCGGGTCGAGGGGATGATAACGAGTAGGGGGAACCCTCTCCCTACCTCTGGCACCTGAAGTAGGTATTTTAGTGGCCTCCACTGCTGTCCTTGTGGACTTTGCTGCCTGGGGCCTAGAGAATCGGGTGACCACGCTGTTATGGTGGCAGTGAGATGCTGACTTGCTCCCCTGGAGGAGATACACTTGTGGTGGACATGGCGTTTCCCAATGTAGGATACTGGAACTATATATATATATCAAAAACACTTTGTTAGCCATGCAAACAAAAAAAAATGCATACACCAGTCACCCTGCAACAAAGATAATTTATTGTGATATCAGCTTATCAGCTGCCCCCGATGCGTTTTGGACACAGCTTTGTTCATGTGTCTGTGGGTAAGCCATTTCCTGAGTATTTATATTCACTTTCAGTGCAACTAATGGAGATAAATAACAGACTACAACATGGTCTGACAGTCACTGGTATGTACACGGCCATCTTGAAATGTGCTATATCACAACACATTCAATGTTTTTAAGCACCATGATTCAAACATTACAATACAATCCTCAAATGGAACAGCAAGTCAAGAAATATTATAATTAATTCCACAAAATATATGCTATATGCAAATTGAATGCAAAACAAAATATTTAAATAATCAATCCCAGTAGGCAATGGACTACGACATGATCAGACGCTCACTGTTTATAAATCTGTCCATTTTGTAATATGCATTCAACCTGAGTGGATGTCCATACATTTATCTAAATGTGTATACAAATATATATGATATTCATTTTGAATAAAAATATTGGTAACCATACTAACTTAAATTTTGCAGTGGGCTAACATTCCCTGAGTGCTCACATTATAATAAGTCAAAAGCATATACCCCTGTAGACAGTTTGCCGGCTATACATCCGCTTACGGCTTGACATTGCAATTTCTAGTATAACTCGTTCCCAGCCCAAGTGGGCAAATCTTCCCTGGACTCCCATGGGGTATTCTTATCAATGATAAGAATAATCCACTAACTCTGTAGGCAACTGCGGTCTATCCATCGTCCATATTAATTTTTAACAATGACAATACATACTTAATTCATTGATAACAACAAACACTTGATTTAATTGACTTCTGTTCCACTAACACAAAACATATTTCATAGACAATTATAACAAGGATTTCCATAAGCTGTTCTGAGTCTCATCTCCATTTACCTGTGTGAAACAAATTGTGCAGAGTTAAAAAAAGGTTTTCTAAAATTGTATAAAAACAGGAATGATCAAGCTTCTGCTTTCCCTTACAAGGAGGTCAAGAAACTTCTCTAGAATATGTCTGTTTGTTTTATCCTAGGTGGACCAACATTCCAAATTTAACCTTCTAGAAAAGATCATGAATCCGGAAAATATATTTTGATTTCACCCTTCTCAGTTCTAACCTCCTATTCCCTCCTCTTGGATTTTTTGGCTAATGCACAGAATTGTACCAAATATGCATTTTAGTTACGCTTGTCAAAGAAATGGCGAGCCACTGGGTTGTGAGAATTATTCCTAATAGTTCTGAGATGCTCCAATATCCTTTTCCTGACTGGGTGGATGGTGCTCTCATGTATAATTTATTATATGGGCACTTTAAACAGTACACACAATAATCTGAGTCACATGATATATCCTTATTGATAAAATACCTTATTAGATTGAGGGATAATGATCTTTTTGATATTAGTACTGGCCTTACAGGCCTTACAATGATTACACTTATAAAAGCCCTGCCTGGATAAAAAGTTAGATTGAACCCCTGATTTAATAATCTTGTTCTTAACTTATCTTTCAAAGACTTTTCTTCTGAATGTAATTTTAGGGTTATCATCGACATGCTTTGCAATCAACTCATCGGTATGAAGTACATGCCAATGCTTCTTCAATGTCCGCCTTATCTGAGCAGCCTGATTGCTGAATGTTGCAATAAATCTCATGCTTGTTTCCTTTTCTTTGTGTTTGTTTCTTTGTAATATGGATAATAATAACTTGAATCTCTCTGTTTTATCAGCTTATGTGAGGGCTCCCTGTATTACCTGATAACTGTAGCCCCTTTCCCTGAATTGTGCTGTCATTGTCCCCTTTTTTTTTGTTGCAGATTTATATAGCGCGAACTTGACCTGAAGGTATTGGAGCGCTTTGCATGAGCACCAGTTACGTTAGACAAGGACACCTTCATTTTTTTTTTTTGGTAGGCACTGGGAGATTAAGTGATTTGCCCAGAATCACAGGATGTGGAGTCGACCCGAAGCTTGAACCTTGGTTTCCCAGCTCCAAAGTCAGCAGTCTAGCCGTGAGACCACATCCTCTCCCCTTCTCTTTATTGTGACTGGCCAGTGAGCTATAGTTTCTTTTAGCACGTAATAATTCCCCATATGGGTTGCAGTTAAATTACAGGGGTGCACTCTATTAACATGTAGTAAGGTGTTATCCACCGTATTTTTCATTTTAAAGATGTATGAAATTTGTAATGTGACACTTCCACTTTAACATTCAGATAGTCTCTGCTTGATCTGCTGGTATTGCCTTTAAATCTTATATTATAGTTGTTACAATATAAAGAATTCACAAATATTTAAGCAAACTCCTCTAGACCATTCCAAGTGATGAATTGATCATCTTTGTATCAAACTCAGAGTACCACATGCTTTTTTGTATTCCAGGATGCTACTGGCCACCTACTCCTCCCACCAGCCCATAAACAAATGGGCATAGCTGGGAGTGATGTAGGTACTCATGGTGGTACCCTAAGTTTGTCTGTAATGTTTACTGTCAAACACAAAAATGTTATACCTAAGGCAGAACATTACCATATTCAGGATCATCTCTGTGTGCATAAGCATAGACAAAGAGCGTGCACACAAAAAATACCTACATGGCTCCGCTCGTAAATCATGATCTATACTGGTCTATAAACTGCACACATTAAGTGTGAGAAGTACATAACAGTCCTCCCAGGTAGAATCATCTATAATTCTTAGAAAGTCCCACTTGTCCTGTATAGAGAAGGGCAGGCTTTCCACAAATGGTCTTAGAAGGAAATCCATGTACCTAGATGTATTTTCAAGAAATGATCCAATTGTTGATACTATATGCCTGCCAGGTTGATTTACCAAATCTTTATGAATTTTTGGAATCAAGTCAAATTATGGGGTGCAAGGACTTAAAAAATGTATATTACTACCACTCTATAATACCCTGATTCTTCCATGTTCTAACCTAGTCCAGTATTCTCTGTTGACTGCCATACGCTTCTCTGGTTTGAACTTTTAGTAACACATTGTGCTTCTCAATTGCCTATACCCTTCTTCCAAATAACGATTCTTGGTCCACACCACACTATTGCCCCCTTTAGCTGATTGCCTAATGATAATTTCTGGATCTTTCTGTAAAGTTTGTAGGGCTGTCTGTTGGGCATATGTTGGATTATACATGTTATGGTGTTTCAAGTATCTAAGTTTCTTCAAGTCTTTGATACTATAGACCTGCCAGGTTGATTTACCAAATCTTTATGAATTTTTGGAATCAAGTCAATTTATGGGGTGCAAGGACTTAAAAAATGTTTATTACTACCACTCTATAATACCCTGATTCTTCCATCTTCTAACCTAGTCCAGTATTCTATGTTGACTGCCATACGCTTCTGTGGTTTGAACTTTTAGTAACACATTGTGTTTCTCAATTGCCTATACCCTTCTTCCAAATAACGATTCTTGGTCCACACCACACTATTGCCCCCTTTAGCAGATTGCCTAATGATAATTTCTGGATCTTTATGTAAAGTTTGTAGGGCTGTCTGTTGGGCATATGTTGGATTATACATGTTATGGTGTTTCAAGTATCTAAGTTTCTTCAAGTCTTTGATTACTCCTCTCAAAAACATGTATAGCTGAATGCAGAAATGTAGGTAGAAAGATGGATTTAGGTTTGAAACCACTTGGACAACTACAATCCAATTGTATGTCCAAATTGACCAGATTTAGTATTGGATCATCGCTATGCTCTAATTCTAGATCTAAAGCAGATAGTATGTATAGAACATCTATGTCACTAATCTGCAAATTTCTAAGATTTGGTGTTTCAGTAATACTCCAGTTATCTGGACCCAATTTGTTAGAGAACCCTTTCCTCAGTTTGACTTTTTTCACCAAATGTAATAAATCAATCCTGCATTGAATGTAATCAAAATTGCTAGTTGAAAAAAGTGACAAATCTCAGTACTAGTTAGAATACATTTATAAGACTTACCACATTCATTTTTCCTGTTTCTGTCCCCTTATTTTCATTCCCATAGGGGATGACACTTCCCTGCTGTCTCCTATGTTTGCTTTGTTGTAACTTTTTTTGCCTTTTCTTTCTCTGTTCATATTTCCTTTTTGAAGATTTGTTTCGACCTAAGATTATATTTGTCATCTTTGTAGCATTTTGAATTCCTCTAAAAAAAAGTATTCCTGGTTCCTGAGGGATCTGATATTACTGATGCACTTTTTTCAGAAGAATCAATGTCAATCACTGTATCCTTTGGTGTGCTCTCACTGGATATATTACTTCGTTCAAACAAGGTTTTCTCTTTCATACTTTCTCAGTGCAGGGGATCATATTTCTTGCTGAATGTCAGGACTCAAACCGATTTTTAATCATTATTGTTCCTTATAGATTTGTAGTTTTTTGTTCTTATTCTCTGTCAGGCCTTGTTCCTCTGAAGTGATTCCCTTGTTCTGGCAGCCCCGACTCCGAGTTTTATATTTCACCAGTGTATTGATTTGGCCAAATGGCGGGAAGGGATGTTAGGGTGTGTACTGTAGGGAAGGAGACTTGGAAGGAAAAAGGTTAGTCAACAATTCTCAGTTCTACTTTCCCAAATAATTGTTCTTACATTTGATACAAGAAATCACTCGTTGTTTCCACTAAGAGGGCAAAGACCAGAATTACAGTTCCTTATGTTAAATAACATAATAAGTTCTTGATATTCCTGAATCAAAAGCTGTAACTGTTCTTTTCAAAGTTCACTGCGAGTTCCTAAAACAAGCCTATATATCCAAAGAGAAATCTCTACTGAGGGGGAAGTAGGAGTTAGTTCCCAATGTCTCTCTTGTGCCATGGTTGGTTGATCTCCCTTCACCAACCACTAGTGCAGACCTAAACGTGCCCCCATCTCACCACCTTATTGGAGTGGTGTTTTTCCAAAATCGCCAGAAGAATTTCTGTTTGAGCACCAGAAGACGGTACCTCATCCGAATATATGCATAAGGTGAGTGGGGATTGAAAGCATACATTTAGAGATCGAGGCATCAGGAAACACGTGCAGCCTTGATCTGTAGGAAGACTGTAACAGTTCTCTGAAATCGAGATAACCTCTTGGATGTTTTTCTCCTCAAAGTGACAGTTCCTTTCAAAACCGAACATGAAAAGCAAGCGCAGCTGAAAGGCTGCAGCCTCTTTAAATAGAGGTCCCATCTCAGAATTCGGTGCCTTCAAGCATGTTCCAGAAGTTGCACCTGCTGCCAGAGGGAAACAACAATGACGTCCCCAGAGTCAGCACAAACAAATGAGTCACACA
This sequence comes from Calotriton arnoldi, assembly GCA_963921515.1. Classification (NCBI taxonomy): domain Eukaryota; kingdom Metazoa; phylum Chordata; class Amphibia; order Caudata; family Salamandridae; genus Calotriton; species Calotriton arnoldi. Next base: position 256,159 of record CAWUFW010013977.1, on the reverse strand, counting down.
GTGAAGCCCTGTACTGGCATGAGTGTTAAAGCACACAAAAACATAACAATAAAGACATTACACTAATACAACATACCTTGTTGTTTAAGAATTGGAACATTATTGATAAAACATGCTGAGGAAATGGGCTTTTAAAATTTGTTTTAATGCTTGCGACAAGGAGTTTGTGACAACATCTCTTTCTCCATTTTGTCCAGTCTTTGGTCCATCTCCTTTATAAACTCCTCAAAACATTTCCTTTGTATCCATTTGTTTCTGATGTAATCTTTCAAGTTTGCCATATTTCTGTTGCTTAGTAAATGACATCCAAATATTAGTTCCTGTTGACATCAAAGTCTTATGCATATCTTCAAACATTGTATCTGCTTCCTCCCATTTACTTGCCTCTCTTTTAGCAGCCATAATGATTACAATGTGATATCAAACGGTCTAGGCGCTGTCAATAATCATCAGCTGCTCCTTTACACAACAACTCGGGCTGATCCTTAACTTTTGGGGGGAGTGAGTCCCGTCTGCCCAAATATAATCCAAATGTTTATGACATAAAAGCACTCGTCTGCATGCTGTAAGCACTGCTCGCGATTCGAACACTTACCCCTTCCCGTGCCGAAACCTTGCATCCTCCAAGTCGAATTAAACAGTCCTCCTGTGGGGTAGTTGAGCCACTGCCTTTTGTCTGCTGTATTACATTATTCAATTGGGCGGGTGTCTGGAACCATTGATCACAACCTCCTTGTTGTCGCCCAGTAGTTCCCCTAATACCACTTGCGATGGTCGCATGCAGTTGGGCTGGAAATGCTAACAATATTAAACCAAAATCACGGCAAACGAAAAAACTGTGTTACACCAATGATTCTGCAGCAAAGGTGATTCATTGTGATATCAGCTGCCCAGATGCGCTTCGGGCATCGCTTTGCTCACTGGTCTGTGATTAAGCCATTTTCTGAATATTTATTGTTACTTTCAGTGCAACTAATGGTTGATAAACAACATAATACAACATGGTCTCCAAGTAATCCTGAGTCAATCCACTCTCTATTGACATGACCTTCAGCCTTCTCATGCCTGTGTAATGCTCTGGTGGATTTTTTAAAATCAAAATCTTTGGATTCACACTGGCTTTATGGCCATTGTTTGATCTCCACTAAAAGCAAATTGGTCCACTCTTACTTCTGCACCCTACTGTAGAATACCTGTCCATTTCATTTCGGAGATGGCTCCAACGCTGCTTCTTTCTTGAATTATTGTTGCTTACACTAACAGAATCTTTGAACTGTCCCTTCCCTGACAGGGTGGGGCAGTCTTTAGCCCAAAGATCAGGGGTCAACAAAATGTCACCGATGTTGATCAGATCCTGGTCACCTTAGTAGGGTTTGTTTAATCCACCTATTTGAAATAGTAGCTGGTTCGGTCTACTCTGCTCAATTGAATGAATGAATGAATGAATATGCATTTCTAGAGCGCATGGCTACCATAAGGCCTCCCAGCGCTAAAAAAGGCAGTAACATCACCGTGCAGTGGTCAGGAATCATGGAAACAGAAAAGTTTTCAGAAATTTACGAAAGGCCAAATAGTTGTCCTCCAGGCGTATGTAATTAGGAAGTTGGTTCCAGCACTTTGCCGCGGTATATGCAAACATACGTCCACCGCTCCGTGATCTATATATCCTGGGAACTACTGCTAGATGTTTATTCTCAGAGCGGAGAGATCTCTTAGGAAGGTAAGGGGATATGATGGATCGAAGGATCGGTGGGCCGTCAGTCGAGAAAGTTCTGTGGACAATGCATAGTGCCTTGAACTGAATTCGTTCCGCAACTGGTAGCCAATGAAGAGAGGCAATGTGTGGTCTTGCGGATACCCAGTTAGGGACCCGCATAAGTAGGCGGGCTGCGCAATTTTGTACCGTTTGTAAAATTTTAATGGTTGAGCATGGGGAGCCTAAGTACAGCACATTAGCGTAATCCAGTCTGGAGAGGATTAGTGCTTGTACCAGCAGTTTTCTTGCAATGAAAGGCAGCAGAGGGAGAATTTTTCTAATCATCCTCAGGATCCCATAACAGGTACCTGCCACCTTCCGCGCCTGCTCCTTGAAATTAAGATTATGGTCCAGCCATACACCAAGACTTTTAATCTGATCCTTAGGAGGTGGCATTGGACCTAAGCATCTCGGCCAGAATAGATTGCCATCTTTGGGTGAGGTATTACCCAAAAACATCCACTCCGTTTTTGCCCCATTAAGTTTTAAAAAAGAGCCATCCATCCATGCGGAGACCTTCTCCAAACAGTTGGCCAGATTGATTTTCACATTATCAGATTGGTTCAATGACACAATCAGCTGGGTGTCGTCTGCGTAAGTGACAATCTGGATGCCAAAAGGTTCTACAATCTTGGCAAGGGGGCTCATGTAGACATTAAAAAGCGTGGGGCTCAGGGAGGAGCCCTGAGGCACCCCGCATCTCAGAGGCATACTTTCAGAAATAGAGTTATCCTCGAATACTTGGAAAGATCTATTGTCCAAGAAGGACTCAAGCCACTTTAGTGCAGTTCCGGTCACTCCAACCTCTCTGAGTCTCACAATCAATAGTTGATGGTTAACCGTGTCGAAGGCCGCGCTAAGATCAAGCAGAACAATCGCCACGGAGCCACCAACATCTAGAATTTTTCTGGTTTCTTCAACCACAGCCAGCAGGGCAGTCTCCGTGCCCTGTTTAGGTCTGAAACCAGTTTGAGAGGCGTGAAGGCATTCGTTCTTCTCAAGAAAGGCAGAGAGTACGCAATTAACATACTTTTCACCTATTTTTGAGATCCCTGGCAGAAGTGAAATTGGTCGATAATTTGCGAATACTTCTGGGTCCAGACTCGTTTTTTTTAAAAGGGCTTTAACCCTAGCCCGTTTTCAGAGATTAATTAATGCCAATTAATATCCTGCTTTGGCTTCTAAACTGCTTGAGAAGGAATCCATGCTGCAATTTTAAGACTATCTAGATACACAGCCACTTGTCCATCAGCTGTTGTCTAACTCTATGACCCCTCATCGGAAAGGGAGAGATGAGATCTCTCTGTGTGGGATAGTGTGATGACTATTAATTACTGAAGTAAGCTTTTTGGGATCTAAAGAACTTGTCCATTGTGTTTTATTATTATTTTTTTCCTTCGAGTACCAGGCCAGAAGGGTAACTATTCTGCCTAGTAAGTTATTTTCGATCTTTTTACCAATAGATTATGAGACAAATATGATCATTGCATATCACTCTTACTTGCATGGTACCACAGGAGTCTTCCCTCACCCTATGTGTTCATTCATTCCTTCTGAAGAAGGAGGTGATCCATTGGCGGGTATGTTGCTTGAAATCTACTTGTATTAATGAGTTGGGTTGTCATTAAGTGGGACTAAAATGTGGTGCAGAGTTATGATACAGAGGCGAAATAAATAGGATCATGTATATGAACTGCAGAGAAGTTGAAGTCTGTTCTAGTGAAAATTGGGTTTAAGATGACTTGAGTGATATTTAACAGACTTCAGATTATTTTGTAAATGATGTAGAAGATATTTTGATATATACCCCAAGAGCATCTGCTCTGAAATTCAAGTATGACTATCATTCCTCATTTCAAACTAGTAGAGTCGGCAGATTATATATAGGGTTTTTTTGGCGAAGGTATTTAGAACACATTGCACCCAAAATCAGTATTTCCTAACATTTTCACAAACACTAAAAGATTGTTCTCCTTGTAACAGTGATCAGGCCTTTTCTTTGTCCTTATAGGCGGTGGGCTCTTTATTCAGGTGGAGGTACATCATGGAGTTCAAAACCAGTGGTTTTAGATGAGTTGGTCCTTGAAAAAATGGTTCATAAATGTTCGATGCTGCAGATTATGATTATGATTTTCTTTTGATTGACAGCTGAGCAAGAAGTATGGCCCAGTATACACAGTGTATCTGGGCCCAAAACCAGTGGTTGTGTTGTGTGGATATGATGCAGTAAAAGAAGCCCTTGAGGATCATGGGGAGGCATTCACTGGAAGAGGAGCCTCACCCATATTTGATAAAGTTATACAAGATTTTGGTGAGTAATGAAAACTATCTTTACTCTTAATGCAGAACTAAAGACTATAACATGCTGAATGCACCACATTAAAATCAATTTATTAGAGTTAAGTATGTAGGTTTTTTTTTATTTTATTCATTCACCTTTTATGGGCTCTACGTCTTTCCCTGTATTTGTTATAACTGTAGCTACTAGCTACACTTGTATTTTCTTCCCCCTTCCTTTCCTCCTGATTTCCACCTTATTTTGTCCCTATTCAATTTACTCTGTCTTTTTGTGCTTTCAGTTATCCTAATTGAGTTTAGGACTTTTAGTTTTCCTTGACTGAATGTTGGACATCTTGGAGATTCAGTGTTAATATTAATGCTTAGCATTTTATTCAAAAAAACAAATGATCAGCAATTCAGACTATTATTTTCTGTAAACCAGATTCTTTTATCATAATACAGTTTGTCATCTACTTAATTAGAATCCTATATTCTTGTCTATATTTAGTTTTAGGATTTGAGGATGTGCAGAGGATCAAGCTAGGTGTCAGGTGCTACAATATGTTTTAGCTGAATTTGTTCTTATTTTCCACTGAGATGTGATTTATAGGCTCCAATTTGGAATTTGGTGTTTGATGGAACCTTCTAGTCAATACATAAGTTGTTCCGTATTTGGATAGTTGCCTCGTTTGTGGTTCAATGTCATATTTCAAAATGCAGGTTCTAAGTGGTTTTAAAAATCTCCCAGTAAGACGTCTAAAAATGGCTTCGCTTTCTCTACCCATATTCCTCCCAACTTTTGCACTTCTTATGGGCTTTTTCATGAACTGGGGACATATTTGAACACAGGTACCTATCAGTATTCTACAGCCTACCAGCTTTTGGTCTAGCTTCCCAATTCTAGGTTCCTGTGTAGATAATATATTCTTTCCTCTTATATATACCCTTTCACCCCATTGTATTCAGAGGATAGAATGTTTTGTAGTTCTAAAATCCCCCAATGATGATGATAAAACTAACAATACTAATGAACTTTCAATTGTATGTAGTTAAAGGCTTCCCCTTAAGTGCTGCTAGTTTTGAGGTTTCGGTACTCCCATGTTGGAGTATAATCTCTTTCTTTTGATAAATGCTTTTTAAATTTTCATTTACGTTTGTGGTATAGGCCGTTCATCTGCTCCTCTTTCTTCTGGTTATAATAACTAAGCATTTTTTTAGTAGATAACATTTGTCTCCTACCAACACTGCATTATGTTAGTGATATCTATGAATGTGAGGTTATATTGCCCTAAGATTCTAATATATAATTCCTGCTTATCACAACATCTTTTAATAGGAGTTCAAACAGCATTCATCTTAGGTAATTTCAAGCCAAGAATGATAAGTGTGCGTTGTGATATATCTTTCTTAGATTGATTGCAATCTAATCAATTACCATACTACAAACAGAATATGTGATGTTTTTTTACCATGTTATGCAACTAGTCAATTCTATAAGCCTGTTACTCTGAGAACTGTTCAGAATTCAGAGAGAGAGGTGGTGGTAGAAACAAGAACAAGAGTTGACCCACTGCAACAGAGGAGACTTATGCTCTCTACAAATCATTTTTGCAGGTTTTTCAAGCAATGGCGAGAGGTGGAAACAGATTCGTCGATTCTCAGTCATGACTTTGAAGAACTTCGGGATGGGAAAAAGGAGTATTGAGGAGAGAATACAGGAAGAAGCAGAGTTCCTTGTGAAAGAGCTCAGAAAAACCAATGGTTTTAAATTTATTTCATGTTTGTTTTCACCTATAACATGGGATAGTTCGGTGCAAGGCTAAGTATGCAAAAGAGACCTTTTAATGTGCTATGGAATTTTGCGAACACACGGACCAAACTTCAGCTATAAATATGTCTGTTCTAAGGAATCTGTTTCAGAGAAGTATGCAAACTAGTTTGTATTAGAAGCATATTTGTACATCTAGTAGTTGTAGTAATTTTACAAACGTACTTCATGTTTAGAAGAAGGTAAACAGAACTTGCCCATGGCAAATTCCTTCGGGGGTCATTTAGAGATTGTAGCCAGAGATAACAAAAAAAGGGGGTTAAAAAAACACAGAAGGATGTGTAACCTAGCTGGGGAGGCAAAATCAAAATACAAATAACAGAGAAAGGAAAGAGCTACCTGTTTAACAGAACACATATGGTGTTTTCATGGAATCTAAAAGAAAACAAAAGGAAGAATGGCAAGGAACAAGTAAGTGAAGGAGAGCAAAAGGTGAGGTGTATAAATGAAAAGGAAAACAAAAATGCCACTTCTCACCACCTCGCCGGTGATAATTCCGACCCGGCTGGTCTGGGTTAAGCAACCGAAGAAAAGATGTAAGTAAAAGCCGAAAATCCTAGAGGGGGAAGGGTATACAATTGTAACACCAGTACTACACTGTGAAGAAAGGCAAGCCAATATAGCGCCATAAAGATCTTACCCTGTGTGGAGATCTTGAATTGAAAGTGCCAGTTAAGTGTAGATCGGCGGATGCGCCGTCAAAAGATACCTGAGGTAATGTAGAAAGCTAAGAATTACTCGATAGGATTATAGGAGAATAGCATGAATCAACATGAGGCAGCGTGTAAAACCCCTACCATTAGTGATGTGACAAAACCATATATATGGTTACCAACGGTGAAAACGGAGGCCAGGCAGTGCAAGATAAAATAACATAACGTTAACCAGCGGGTTCGCCATCCCCCCTAATTGTCCAAGAAAATGAGCTGCGAAAACTCAACCGTGCGAAAACAGAGGTGCAGTTGAAAGCTGAACACTATCCAATGTTACTTAAGGTTCAGGTGCACAGGGTGAGCGTCATATGAAAAATTAGCAGCGTTATACCCCCCCCAAAAAAATGGGCACAATATGGCGGAATTGTGGAAAAACGGATCTTACCGTTATAGCCGAAATCAAAAGGTGCAGCTTGGGGAGCGATTAAGCGGCGGGTGCGCCGTCAATCACAATCTGTAAATGAAACACGAGCGTTAGAAACGCTCAGCCATGCAGAAGAGCATGGCAAGCATTGTAAATGATTTAAGAGGTGCGGGAGAGAAAAGCGGGCTTACCTTCAGCGTGTGAGCTGATGTCAGAACCAGGCACTGGTCCTCCTCTGTTTCGGAAGTGAACAGAGGTAGGGACCGGAAGTGCCACTGAAATAGTGAAGGGATTAAAACCACTAGACCGCTATCCCAAATTCCGGTGGAAAGCAGCATGGGAGTCCAAAAATAGTGAAAAGCTAACAGCAGGGTAGTGGCGCTACAATTCAAGAATAGAGGCGGAAAAAGCAATGGTATTGCAAAAGCAAAATAATAAAAAGGGAAGAAAATTGCCGGAGCGAGTATGTAGAAAGGAATGAATCAATGAGAACGGGGGGGTGAATAAGAATAATAGACGCATGTCTCTGAGAAAGTGACATAAGGGATAAAATCAATGAAGAAAATTCGACAAAATTAGCGAAGTCATGAGTCTAGAGGAGACACAAGGGTATGACAAAGTAAGACTTGATAAAAAAGGAAGCGGAGCATGAACATGAAAGGGAGATATCCCTCTTAATATGATAATAGGTAATACAGAATCCGAGAAGGAAACAGGAGAGAAAAGGGAGGGTGCCTGTGTGGGTATAAGGAGTGGGTAAGTAGAAAGAGTACTCCCAGTCGAGGGAATGTCGAAAGAGTACTCCCAAACAGAGGAATCAACATTTATGGGGACATACTTAAGTCCCTAGTGGAGAACTCGAGGTAGAGGGATAGAATATTGATCATGTGAGTCATCATGTAATCGATAAATGTAAAGTACATTTGATCGCTGAATGTATGAATTAATAATTTGCCTGACTCTTAGTCTCACAAATAAAAAACATTCAAAACGTTTTTAAAATATCACACATGTAGTCCCAAAAGGGAGAAGAGTTATGACCAAAACCTGTCAAGAAAAGACACGCATTAAATGTCCGGTAACAGATCACAGACGTAAGTTCTCTCAATTGCCAAGAAAGTATTCCATCTCGTGATCACTGTTCAATCCAGTATTTCACCGTATGTAAGCGCATGATCCAAGTTGCTTCCATGCGTCTCAGTCTTAGTTCCCTGTTGCCTCCTCTGATGTTCGGTTCTGTTACATCAATGCCATAGAAAGCTAATTATTTCAGAAGACCCTGGGAAGGGCAGGTAGTGGCGTGCACAGCCAAGGGGTACCTGGCATCCTGATGATGGAGAGCTCTTGCATGTTCGCTGATTCTTTCTTTGAGTGGTCTAATGGTGCTCCCCACGTATTTGCTCTTGCATGTGCACTCAATTATGTACACCACAAATTTCGTGTTGCAGTTGATGTTTTGTTTGATTTTGTAACTGTTTCTTCTGTCATAACTCCAGAAATCTTTGGTTCCGTTTTTAGCCCATCTACATACTCCACAACAGCCACACTTGTAGAAGCCTATTGTGTGTGCTGTGAGCCAAGTGTTGTCCATAGTCGAGCGTGGAATGGTAGGACTGAGTCTATTCCTCAGTGTCAAACCTCGTCTGTAAGTGAACTGGGGTCTAGAGGTGATGAAGTCGCTTAGTGTTTTATCAGCTTGTAGGACTGACCAGTGTTTGTAGAAGCTCTTTCTAATTATCTCACTTGTGTCAGTGTAGTCTGTAATTAGTCTCACAGGTTGTTTCTTTTCGTGGGTTTTAATCCTATCTCGTAGTGTGTCTTCTCTGCAAATACTGGTGATTCTGTATTCAGCTTTGGTGATGTAGGACTGTTTGTACCCTCTCTTTTTGAATCTCCTTTTCATATCTGAAATGCATTGTTTGAATTCTAATTCCTCGCTGCAGTTCCTTCTAGCTCTTACAAATTCACCATAGGGGATCGCCTGTACTTGGTGTGTCGGGTGTGAGCTAGCAGCGTATAGTATAGCATTACACGATGTTTCTTTACGATATAGTTTGCTGTGAAGCTTCTCATTGCTAGTGTATAATTCCACATCTAAAAAGCTGATGCGGGAAGTGCTTGAATGCTTGGTGAATCTCATGTCCATGTTGTTGGAGTTTAAATAGTTACAGAAATCATCCAATTTCTCATGGGTGCCTGTCCATATCAACAGACAGTCGTCAATGTAGTGACCCCAAAACACAATTGAGTCCACCCACTGTGCTCCCCTAGTACCCCAGATCCATTCCGCTTCCAGAACCCCCATGTACAGATTAGCAAATGAGGGCGAGAATCTAGAGCCCATGGGTACTCCTTTAATTTGTCTGTACCATTTCTTGCCAAAGATGAAAAAGTTATTGTTAAGGATCACCTCCATCATCGTGATCAGCATGTTGGTATGTTGCCATTGTGTGGCGGGCTTGTTGTGCAGGAGTCGAGTGATGGCTTCTAAACCCAGATCTGGGTTGATGCTGGTGTAGAGGGACACCACATCTAGAGTAACTAGAGTCATGCCTAGTTGCCATTGTAGATCTGCTAGAATGCTTAGGATGTGTTTGGTATCTTGAATGAATGATGGTAAGTTTCTGACCATGGGCCCCAGGAAGATGTCTACATATTGTGCCAATCTCTCCGTGGGACCACCTATCCCGAGACAATCGGTCTACCAGGAGGGAAGGGTGCCCTTTTGTGGATTTTAGGTAGGGTGTACAAACATGGAAAAGTGGGTCTAAAAACTTTCATGTATTGGTGTTCGTCATCATCAATAAGACCTGACGTGTGCCACTCAGTTAAGTGTTTGTTAATTTTAATGGTCAGTGGTCCTATGGGATTGTAACCGATGGGCTCGTAGCAGGTAATGTCAGATAGTTGTGTTATGATTTCCCTGTGGTAATCTTCCCGATTCATGACCACAACATTACCCCCTTTATCAGCTTCCTTGATTATGATGTCTGGGTCCGTGCTCAGCGATTTAAGTGCCAGGCGCTCATTCCTTGCAAGATTGTCATTATAGTGATGCTTGTTCCTGGATCTCTTCCCCTCATATCTATCTATGTCATCAAGTATTAGGTTATAGAAGGTGTCTATAGCATTGCCTCCTGGAAGGGTGGGGGTCCATTTGGACTTGGCCTTGAGACCACTAGCTACAGTGTAGTCTGTATCAATATTGAGTTCGTTAAGAAGTAGCTCCATATTGTATGGTGATTGTTCCAGGTCTGTCAAGGAGAGAAGTAATTGAGTAGCTTGGATATCACGTATGCTCTGTACATTGGACACATTGTCACTTGAAGTGTGCAAAAGGTTTTTATTAGTATTTGTGGGAGGATTTACACTGAAATGCTTCTTCAATTTCAAACCCCTGATGAATTTAAATAGGTCTATTTTGAGTCTGCAAATGTCCCCCTGTGCCCGTGAATTGAAGCTTAATCCCTTGCTAAGTAGTGAAATCATGTCGTCGTTCAGCGTTTTGGAAGATAAGTTAACTACTTGTACTTCCTTACTAGGATTGTCTACTTGTTCCTCCCGTCCCCTGATCTCAATTTCTTTCTGTATTCGTCCTTCTCCTGCTCTCTTACCTCTGCGGGTTTTCTGTCTGATGCCCCTTTTGTGTTTTGCGTTCTGTTCTCTCTCCGTATTGTTTGGACCTCTCTTAAAAAGAAGATTTGGTCTGTCCTGTTTTGTCACGGTCTGGTTGGTTCTCAGTCTCACTGTCACTAGTCAAAATGGTGCTAAGTGAGGTGGAACTAGAGGAGACTGAGCTTGGTCCTGATCTCAGTGCTTTGTCTACTGATTGTGCGTTTAGGACAAGTCGGTCGTATTTCCTAGCAAAAGTAAACACCCTTCCTTCCCTGTAGTCTGCCTCGTCTCTCTTCAGTTGTCTAGCTTTCCTTTCTTTAATCTCATTTTGATGTTTGGTTAAAATATCATTCAAGATCACGTAGTTTTTCTCAGTAGCTTCTTTAATATCTAGGTCTAGGATTTCTTTCTCTAGGATAGCAATATCAACCTGTAATTTGGCTACCTTGCATTCTGCATTTTCAATCAAAATGTTGATTAGTGTATTGGAGTTGGCGGTTAGAGCCTCCTCCCATTTGCCCAATAGGTCATCGTCTAGGTCATCGAAAGTAGGAAAGATCTGGGATCTGAGTCCCCTTGGGACTCTGTTAAGTCTAAGGTATTGTCTTAGGGTGGCACTATCCCACCATCTGGAATTTTCTGTTTTTTTGAGCCTCTCAAGTCTCAGGAATTTATCCCTGAGCCCTTCTTTGCGCACAGAGTTCCCACTAGTCGAGGGTGCACTGGTTGCAATTCCTCTAGCTACGTTATCAAAAAGCTCTGCAGCAATTCTACCTCTATCCATTTAGATCTAGAGCTGTTACTGGGTTCAATATTACGCCGTGGCTGCCCTTCCTGTAGGTACAAAATTTGTCTGAAAGATAGGGTTTATGATGTGCCAGGAAGTGTGGCGCCTTGCTCTGTTTGCGTTATGTATGTAACTAAGTATGTAGCACGGTGCAGCCAGGATAGGGGAGATACCCTAAAACCCCTATGTCTGTGTGGGCAAAACCCGCACAATTAGAGAGAAACAAGATTCCCGGGCACACGTTATTGGGTAAGTATGCTAATACGCAAAGTCTTTGTCATCACAGTTACTCTCATAGATGGTCCATTCACGATTAATAGGAATTTTTCAATTCATTTAATATTTAACATTGGCAGACACAACCAGCCAACACGTGTTTCGTCACAATGGGAGATATCCCGTGACTTCTTCAGGGCTGGGAAGGATACAAAAAAAGATGAAATAGGCAGAAGGGTGGCACACAATGCAAACATGCACTGGCACTGCCCCTGGTCTCTGCGAGGACTTTGAACAAACGAACACCATTAACTCGTGGAAACCCTAAAAGAATTGGTGTTGAGACACATATGGGTGACTCCATCTGACAAATTTAAACCACATAGACCCGGTGATAAAAAGCAATCGTATATGCGTGACAGTTTGAAATAGTAGTTGTACTTTCCGTCTACCTGTAAGAAAATATGACATACAAATTGCAAAACATAATGGCGGTCTAACGCGGAACGTGAAGTGGTGCAAAGTGAAGTGAAACCCCATTGCTGTCATGGGGAAAATAGTGCTCTAGCTATATGCCAATAATAAATCGTCTTAACCTGTAAACAAATATCCTGTCTACTGGTCTATATAAGGACGTAAATAACAAAGAAAAAGAAATCGGAAAGAAAGGTGTCTAAATCCAAAAGTAAGAGAACGTGGAGAAAACCAGTATGTAAGGAAAAATCTGGATATGCAGGGGGTCATGAAGGTAGCCAGAGATAACAAAAAAGGGGTTCAAAAACACAGTAACAGCTCTAGATCTAAATGGATAGAGATAGAGATAGAATTGCTGCAGAGCTTTTTGATAACGTAGCTAGAGGAATTGCAACCAGTGCACCCTCGACTAGTGGGAACTCTGTGCACAAAGAAGGGCTCAGGGATAAATTCCTGAGACTTGAGAGGCTCAAAAAAACTGAAAATTCCAGATGGTGGGATAGTGCCACCCTAAGACAATACCTTAGACTTAACAGAGTCCCAAGGGGACTCAGATCCCAGATCTTTCCTACTTTCGATGACCTAGACGATGACCTATTGGGCAAAAGGGAGGAGGCTCTAACCGCCAACTCCAATACACTAATCAACATTTTGATTGAAAATGCAGAACGCAAGGTAGCCAAATTACAGGTTGATATTGCTATCCTAGAGAAAGAAAACCTAGACCTAGATATTAAAGAAGCTACTGAGAAAAACTACGTGATCTTGAATGATATTTTAACCAAACATCAAAACGAGATTAAAGAAAGGAAAGCTAGACAACTGAAGAGAGATGAGGCAGACTACAGGGAAGGAAGGGTGTTTACTTTTGCTAGGAAATACGACCGACTTGTCCTAAACGCACAATCAGTAGACAAAGCACTGAGATCAGGACCAAACTCAGTCTCCTCTAGTTCCACCTCACTTAGCACCATTTTGACTAGTGACAGTGAGACTGAGAACCAACCAGACCGTGACAAAACAGGACAGACCAAATCTTCTTTTTTAAGAGAGGTCCAAACAATACGGAGAGAGAACAGAACGCAAAACACAAAAGGGGCATCAGACAGAAAACCCGCAGAGGTAAGAGAGCAGGAGAAGGACGAATACAGAAAGAAATTGAGATCAGGGGACGGGAGGAACAAGTAGACAATCCTAGTAAGGAAGTACAAGTAGTTAACTTATCTTCCAAAACGCTGAACGACGACATGATTTCACTACTTAGCAAGGGATTAAGCTTCAATCCACGGGCACAGGGGGACATTTGCAGACTCAAAATAGACCTATTTAAATTCATCAGGGGTTTGAAATTGAAGAAGCATTTCAGTGTAAATCCTCCCACAAATACTAATAAAAACCTTTTGCACACTTCAAGTGACAATGTGTCTAATGTACAGAGCATACGTGATATCCAAGCTACTCAAATACTTCTCTCCTTGACAGACCTGGAACAATCACCATACAATATGGAGCTACTTCTTAAAGAACTCAATATTGATACAGACTACACTGTAGCTAGTGGTCTCAAGGCCAAGTCCAAATGGACCCCCACCCTTCCAGGAGGCAATGCTATAGACACCTTCTATAACCTAATACTTGATGACATAGATAGATATGAGGGGAAGAGATCCAGGAACAAGCATCACTATAATGACAATCTTGCAAGGAATGAGCGCCTGGCACTTAAATCGCTGAGCACGGACCCAGACATCATAATCAAGGAAGCTGATAAAGGGGGTAATGTTGTAGTCATGAATCGGGAAGATTACCACAGGGAAATCATAACACAACTATCTGACATTACCTGCTACGAGCCCATCGGTTACAATCCCATAGGACCACTGACCATTAAAATTAACAAACACTTAACTGAGTGGCACACGTCAGGTCTTATTGATGATGACGAACACCAATACATGAAAGTTTTTAGACCCACTTTTCCATGTTTGTACACCCTACCTAAAATCCACAAAAGGGCACCCTTCCCTCCTGGTAGACCGATTGTCTCGGGGATAGGTGGTCCCACGGAGAGATTGGCACAATATGTAGACATCTTCCTGGGGCCCATGGTCAGAAACTTACCATCATTCATTCAAGATACCAAACACATCATAAGCATTCTAGCAGATCTACAATGGCAACCAGGCATGACTCTAGTTACTCTAGATGTGGTGTCCCTCTACACCAGCATCAACCCAGATCTGGGTTTAGAAGCCATCACTCGACTCCTGCACAACAAGCCCGCCACACAATGGCAACATACCAACATGCTGATCACGATGATGGAGGTGATCCTTAACAATAACTTTTTCATCTTTGACAAGAAATGGTACAGACAAATTAAAGGAGTAGCCATGGTCTCTAGATTCTCGCCCTCATTTGCTAATCTGTACATGGGGGTTCTGGAAGCGGAATGGATCTGGGGTACTAGGGGAGCACAGTGGGTGGACTCAATTGTGTTTTGGGGTCGCTACATTGACAACTGTCTGTTGATATGGACAGGCACCCATGAGAAATTGGATGATTTCTGTAACTATTTAAACTCCAACAACATGGACATGAGATTCACCAAGCATTCAAGCACTTCCCGCATCAGCTTTTTAGATGTGGAATTATACACTAGCAATGAGAAGCTTCACAGCAAACTATATCGTAAAGAAACATTGTGTAATGCTATACTACACGCTGCTAGCTCACACCCGACACACCAAGTACAGGCGATCCCCTATGGTGAATTTGTAAGAGCTAGAAGGAACTGCAGCGAGGAATTAGAATTCAAACAATGCATTTCAGATATGAAAAGGAGATTCAAAAAGAGAGGGTACAAACAGTCCTACATCACCAAAGCTGAATACAGAATCACCAGTATTTGCAGAGAAGACACACTACGAGATAGGATTAAAACCCACGAAAAGAAACAACCTGTGAGACTAATTACAGACTACACTGACACAAGTGAGATAATTAGAAAGAGCTTCTACAAACACTGGTCAGTCCTACAAGCTGATAAAACACTAAGCGACTTCATCACCTCTAGACCCCAGTTCACTTACAGACGAGGTTTGACACTGAGGAATAGACTCAGTCCTACCATTCCACGCTCGACTATGGACAACACTTGGCTCACAGCACACACAATAGGCTTCTACAAGTGTGGCTGTTGTGGAGTATGTAGATGGGCTAAAAACGGAACCAAAGATTTCTGGAGTTATGACAGAAGAAACAGTTACAAAATCAAACAAAACATCAACTGCAACACGAAATTTGTGGTGTACATAATTGAGTGCACATGCAAGAGCAAATACGTGGGGAGCACCATTAGACCACTCAAAGAAAGAATCAGCGAACATGCAAGAGCTCTCCATCATCAGGATGCCAGGTACCCCTTGGCTGTGCACGCCACTACCTGCCCTTCCCAGGGTCTTCTGAAATAATTAGCTTTCTATGGCATTGATGTAACAGAACCGAACATCAGAGGAGGCAACAGGGAACTAAGACTGAGACGCATGGAAGCAACTTGGATCATGCGCTTACATACGGTGAAATACGGATTGAACAGTGATCACGAGATGGAATACTTTCTTGGCAATTGAGAGAACTTACGTCTGTGATCTGTTACCGGACATTTAATGCGTGTCTTTTCTTGACAGGTTTTGGTCATAACTCTTCTCCCTTTTGGGACTACATGTGTGATATTTTAAAAACGTTTTGAATGTTTTTTATTTGTGAGACTAAGAGTCAGGCAAATTATTAATTCATACATTCAGCGATCAAATGTACTTAACATTTATCGATTACATGATGACTCACATGATCAATATTCTATCCCTCTACCTCGAGTTCTCCACTAGGGACTTAAGAATGTCCCCATAAATGTTGATTCCTCCGTTTGGGAGTACTCTTTCGACATTCCCTCGACTGGGAGTACTCTTTCTACTTACCCACTCCTTATACCCACACAGGCACCCTCCCTTTTCTCTGCTGTTTCCTTCTCGGATTCTGTATTACCTATTATCATATTAAGAGGGATATCTCCCTTTCATGTTCATGCTCCGCTTCCTTTTTTATCATGTCTTACTTTGTCATACCCTTGTGTCTCCTCTAGACTCATGACTTCGCTAATTTTGTCGAATTTTCTTCATTGATTTTATCCCTTTTGTCACTTTCTCAGAGACATGCGTCTATTATTCTTATTCCCCCCCCCGTTCTCATTGATTCATTCCTTTCTACATTCTCGCTCCGGCAATTTTCTTCCCTTTTTATTATTTTGCTTTTGCAATACCATTGCTTTTTCCGCCTCTATTCTTGAATTGTAGCGCCACTACCCTGCTGTTAGCTTTTCACTACTTTTGGACTCCCATGCTGCTTTCCACCGGAATTTGGGATAGCGGTCTAGTGGTTTTAATCCCTTCACTATTTCAGTGGCACTTCCGGTCCCTACCTCTGTTCACTTCTGAAACAGAGGAGGACCAGTGCCTGGTTCTGACATCAGCTCACACGCTGAAGGTAAGCCCGCTTTTCTCTCCCGCACCTCTTAAATCATTTACAATGCTTGCCATGCTCTTCTGCATGGATGAGCGTTTCTAACGCTCGTGTTTCATTTACAGATTGTGATTGACGGCGCACCCGCCGCTTAATCGCTCCCCAAACTGCACCTTTTGATTTCGGCTATAACGGTAAGATCCGTTTTTCCACAATTCCGCCATATTGTGCCCATTTTTTTGGGGGGGGTATAACGCTGCTAATTTTTCATATTACGCTCACCCTGTGCACCTGAACCTTAAGTAACATTGGATAGTGTTCAGCTTTCAACTGCACCTCTGTTTTCGCACGGTTGAGTTTTCGCAGCTCATTTTCTTGGACAATTAGGGGGGATGGCGAACCCGCTGGTTAACGTTATGTTATTTTATCTTGCACTGCCTGGCCTCCGTTTTCACCGTTGGTAACCATATATATGGTTTTGTCACATCACTAATGGTAGGGGTTTTACACGCTGCCTCATGTTGATTCATGCTATTCTCCTATAATCCTATCGAGTAATTCTTAGCTTTCTACATTACCTCAGGTATCTTTTGACGGCACATCCGCCGATCTACACTTAACTGGCACTTTCAATTCAAGATCTCCACACAGGGGTAAGATCTTTATGGCGCTATATTGGCTTGCCTTTCTTCTCAGTGTAGTACTGGTGTTACAATTGTATACCCTTCCCCCTCTAGGATTTTCGGCTTTTACTTACATCTTTTCTTCGGTTGCTTAACCCAGACCAGCCGGGTCGGAATTATCACCGGCGAGGCGGTGAGAAGTGGCATTTTTGTTTTCCTTTTCATTTATACACCTCACCTTTTGCTCTCCTTCACTTACTTGTTCCTTGCCAATCTTCCTTTTGTTTTCTTTTAGATTCCATGAAAACACCATGCGTGTTCTGTTAAACAGGTAGCTCTTTCCTTTCTCTGTTATTTGTATTTTGATCTTGCCTCCCCAGCTAGGTTACACATCCTTCTGTGTTTTTTGAACCCCCATTTTTTGTTATCTCTGGCTACCTTCATGACCCCCTGCATATCCAGATTTTTCCTTACATACTGGTTTTCTCCACGTTCTCTTACTTTTGGATTTAGACACCTTTCTTTCCGATTTCTTTTTCTTTGTTATTTATGTCCTTATATAGACCAGTAGACAGGATATTTTTTTACAGGTTAAGACGATTTATTATTGGCATATAGCTTGAGCACTATTTTCCCCATGACAGCAATGGGGTTTCACTTCACTTTGCACCACTTCACTTGTTCCGCGTTAGACCGCCATTATGTTTTGCAATTTGTATGTCATATTTTCTTACAGGTAGACGGAAAGTATAACTACTATTTCAAACTGTCACGCATATACGATTGCTTTTTATCACCGGGTCTATGTGGTTTTAATTTGTCAGATGGAGTCACCCATATGTGTCTCAACACCAATTCTTTTAGGGTTTCCACGAGTTAATGGTGTTCGTTTGTTCAAAGTCCTCGCAGAGACCAGGGGCAGTGCCAGTGCATGTTTGCATTGTGTGCCACCCTTGTGCTTATTTCATCTTTTTTTGTATCCTTCCCAGCCCTGAAGAAGTCACGGGATATCTCCCATTGTGACGAAACACGTGTTGGCTGGTTGTGTCTGCCAATGTTAAATATTAAATGAATTGAAAAATTCCTATTAATCGTGAATGGACCATCTATGAGAGTAACTGTGATGACAAAGACTTTGCGTATTAGCATACTTACCCAATAACGTGTGCCCGGGAATCTTGTTTCTCTCTAATTGTGCGGGTTTTGCCCACACAGACATAGGGGTTTTAGGGTATCTCCCCTATCCTGGCTGCACCGTGCTACATACTTAGTTACATACATAACGCAAACAGAGCAAGGCGCCACACTTCCTGGCACATCATAAACCCTATCTTTCAGACAAGTCATTTAGAGATTGTACATCGGCATAGGCAAATGTAATGAAGAGAAAATTGACTCTAAAAGGCCTTTGGAAACAGTTGTGGCCTTTTAAATTTGGCCAAGCAGAGTTTCAAGGGAATAATTCTAAAAAATATCAACTGGAGCACATATGGCAAATCAGGTGTGTTGGAAGATAATTACATTGATTTACATTTACTAATCAGATTTTTGTCCTTTTTAAAAAAAACATCTCAGTATTCTTAGATTAAGAAATGTAAAGATATACACTAAACAAGACAAGGATGTCTTTATACTTTGGTGTACTTCAAATCATCTCTGGAGGATAGATTATGGACCTACACATTTTTATGGCCATGTGCAGCTATGAAATGATGGATTTCTTAAACTAGCAGCTTATGACATAGTGTGGCCCCCTTTTTTAGTGCCCCTCTTCAGACCAATGGTCTAGAGGAGGTGTCTGACCAAGTGTTAAGACCAGCTAGGAATGGCAGACGACAGGCTTATGGCATCTTGTGGATATGCTGGAAGTATCTGGCACCACTCCAGTGGTCATTGATGGACAATTTGAGGTCACTTGAGAATAGCTGCGGGTGTAGGCATTCTGAGGGTATCTGAGAGCATTCTAATGGGTTGTAAGGTATTCTAAATGTTTTTGGGAATACACAAAGGTTACCTAAGAGCACACCTGGGTTATTTAAATACCAGATGGCAGTGTCTGAGGCAGGCTGATGTATAGCTGGACCACCTGGTTGGAGGTATCTGACAGCATGCCAAGTGTCTTTGATGGCCAAATGCGGATACAAGATGTAAAACATGTAGGCTACTTTAAATGAAATTATACATTTGGAGGGCTAGCTGCAGGGGACAAAGTGTAAGTTGGGGTTCTCTGAACCTTTTTAAAGGCAGGCTGGGGTGTCAGTGAACCAGATGTAGCTGTCTGAGGGTGATCTGAGGATCTTTGATAGTCTGTGGGGAGTGTATAAAGCCCAGCGGAGGGTGCCTGAGATGGTTGTATGATGTAACCACCATGCATACAATTACCATGCATGCCTTTACATTGCTGCCTGTACAACGCGTGTGTCATTACCAGGCATGCATTTTGTACGATAATTTTTACAACGTATATGCCTTTACCACGCATGCCTTTACCACTATAGTATCATCATAAAGGCATGATTGGTAAGGGCCTATAGGTGCTCAATTGACATGTGTGGTAAAGGCATTACCTTTGTAATGGCATGCGTGCCGTTGCGACGCACTGGCATGAACATTCAAGATTTTTTGTTGTTTCTCCCCACGTGATCTGTTCACAGTGCTAAATAGACACTGTGAATGGACTTCCATTTTCTGATGAGACAGAGAGCTCAGAACCGGATAAAACTTTCCCCTGCCGCAGACCCCTGCCCATTCTTGAACCTTAAGTCCGCCAGTCCAAGGGAGAGCCTGATGGGTCCTGAGAAGCAGAGGTGAGTTGAACGCTGCTTGGTATGCCTGTACCTGTCCCTGACCCCTAAAACCGCCCCCTGCCTCAGCCCACTGCCCGGCCCTGAACCCAAAGTCTGTGCCTTTTGTAGGCCCCAAGTCCTAAAGCCACCACCCCTGCCGCAGTCCCCTGCCCAGCCTTGTGTTCTGTAACCCTTCCCCTAGCCCCCTGCTCGGACCTGAACCCTATGTCTGTCTCTTTTCTTGGCTCTAAGCCCTAAAACCACCACCCCTACCACAGTCTTCCACCTGGCCCTGTGTTCCGTAACCCTTCCACTGGTCCTACCAGCCCTAAAGTTGCCCCCACTTCAGCCCCTTGCCGGCCTTCCTTTTCTTGGCTCTGATCCCTAAAGCCGCCATCCCAGCTGCAGTCCCCCATCCAGCCCTGTGCTTCATAACCCTTCCTTTGGCCCCCTCCCTCAGCCCTAAAACCACCCACGTCTCAGCCCCTTGCCGGCCATGAACCCTAAGTCTATCCCTTTTCATTGCCCTGATCCCTAATGCCGCCACCCCTGCCTCAGTCCCCCGCCCGGCCATGAGTTCCTAACCCATGACCATTACCATCCATTACAATAAACATGCCTTTACCACTACATATTCATGGTAAAAGCTTCGTGGTAACGGACATGTGTGGTAAAGGCATGTTTGTTGTAAAATATGGGTGGTAATGGTAATGCGTGGTTAAGACCGCAAAATAATGGCTGTTTCCAGTCTGAGACAGTCTGAAGGTTCTCAGGACTTATTAGAGGTGTCCATGGTCCATCTGGGGATGGGGGCTCCCTGGAGATTTCGGGGGGCACGCCATGAGTCTGTAAAAACAGGCCAGTGGGGTTTAAATAACATCTGCTGGTTAACGGAGCCTAATGTGATGGTTTCTGATGATGTGCTGAAGGTCTCTGAGGACTAAATGGGGCACTTATTGGCAAGGGGGATGTACCTAAATGAGACAGAGACTTTCAAGGACCTCTCTGGGGTTCTCTAACTGTCAGCTCGAGCTGTCTAAGTCTGATAAACAGTCTGAATAGTGCCGACAAAGCAACTAAGAGTGCCTGAAAGAAGGTCACGAGTCTCTGTTATTGTGTAAGGACCATTCGGATGTAGTCCAAGGAGGGTGCTACCAGGAAGTTCCATTGCTGCTTCTCTTAGATATGTTTGTGATTTTCCAACAAGCTCTCAATTTCCTATTTGTTTGATAATATGTCATTTTATTTTCAGTAGAGTATTGTTTCACTGAGGGTACAGGGATTGTACCTGTAAGTTAGTTGTGTAGTTCAGTTTGTTATTTTTACAAATCTGAAATTGTACCTCTTGCCTGCTGATTTTCATAATGTGTTTACATGTCTTTTCTGTGTTGTCATTTCTATATTTCACATTGATAAAACCCATAAGACCTGCCAACATGCCCCATTTAACTTGGACACTCCCCAAACTTTAGGCTTAGAATGATGATATATATTTTTTTCCTCTTCGATCTTCCTCAACTCCAATGTAATTTAATGGAGTACTTTTTATTATTTAAATATCCATTTTAGATGTTTGAAAATGACAATGCATGTACAAGAAGTGTAGTAGTGTGGTGAAGATTTGATATGCTTTGCTTTCCTCCCAGAATCCGTTGCTGTATTTCAAAAGGCACAGCGACAAAGTAACGGATTTTGGGGCACGATCCTACTACTTAAGTGTTGTACACATGCTGAATATATGTAAGGGAAGGTGTACAGTCTACCTCTCGTTCTGATTTAATATATTGCTGTCCCTTTGTATGACTGCACCCCAGAAGTCTAAATTCGCAAAATACAAACTTGGGAATACCGAGTAGCATTCAGCTTAACAGGAGCCATCTTCACATTGTTTAAACATTGCATAATTATTTACAAGGCATTGGTTTCTTCAAATTCTTGTCATCACAAAATGTTTCAGTGAATTTTGCGGTTAATCCTTGGTTTGTTCTACACTAATGAGTTTTATAATTATCTAGTGCTTTCGTTTACCAGTATGCTTAAGCTCCTGTTCATGATTTTTTTAGGTCGAGCTTTAGCGGCAGCGCGCATGCGCTGCTCGCTTTGCGAGGCATGCAGTAGTAGAGTATGAGAGACAAGCTGCCCTCACTCTCTGCCCATATTTTTCATTGGCTTCTGTCTTTATCCTTCGTAAATTGTCTTCTGATTGATTATGAGGCTTGTTAATCCCGCCTTATTATGGCAATGTCGTCATTTGTACCCTCCAATGGCTATTGGCCCCTTTACTTCGAGTGTTACACTTTACCATATGTGTTAATTAGAGCACTCCAACTCGGAGGATGTAGAAGATTCAGATGATAATTATAAGTTGTTCATATAAATTAAAATGTAGCTCTTGTCATCATGCCCTTTTCTGTTTAGGCACCATTTCATATTGCTTTTCAAATGCAGTGGCTTGATTTTGACCAGGATATGAGTTATTTCATAGATTGCCCAATGCTGTATTGCTGGCTTTTTTTTTTTTACAATGGAAAGCTTTAGTGGGATGATGAACATGAAGATGTGTGTCAAGCTATGGTTGTGTAAACAAAGGTATTTGTTGGCTGTCTCAACAGCGAGGCCTAAGGACAGATCGAAAGTCGGGTCTGAACTCCATTTTATCCTCCTCCAAGGCTGGCACATATTGAATGGGTACAGAGCCATGACTTCTCAGCATTGCCACTAAATATAGATTCTGCAGCACCAACACTTCTTTTTTGTATTTATCAGTGCGAGAGCAGAACTGTTTTACTTTGAATTAGATAGATATGATAGTTCTCAGCAGAGAGGCTAGAGGATTAGTGGGGCATTAATTTCATGTCTTAGCATCACTGTCATATTTTAGATTGGGTTAACAACAAGGACACAGCTTAGCAAGGTTTTTGAATTTTAAGTTGGACTGTATGAGCACTTCGCAGAAAGGTTGCTAAGCATGACGTGGCTGTACCTGCACTTCACATCACCTCTGCTATGTCTTCCATGCAACAATTACAGCTCTCCCCTGAGTCCACGGGGCAGTGTCTGAATGCCTAAGCAGAAATGCTATCCTTTTAGTGAGCTATTACCAACACCCCTTCGCAGTGCTGCCCTAATTCGAATGGGCCTTTATTGGCACTTTTTAAAAGGAGTACTATTCATAGAATTGGACAGTGTCAAACTTCTCAGTGGGGATGATACATTCTTAAACAGTACGATAACTGCACAGCACGATGGCTATTCCATTAGTTCCGAAGTACTGGAACTTCTGAGCATGGTTGTTATACTTTAATAGTGAAACATTGATTACTGCCCACAGATACAGCAAAGACGTTATTATTTTAATCAACATTGTTTGTGGCCTCCTCTTCTACACTTTTAAGCAGGTTTGAAAGATAATCGTATGGTGTACACAAGACATATTCAATGCAAGCTTTTCTAACACATAGTACAGTTCCAGCACAGGCATCAGCAGTCCAAACTTCTCTTGCATTGTATTTTTTTACAGTATGTGCATAGCTTTTATTATTAGTGATGAAAGTGCTTCTGGCTGCTCCAACCTGGAATTGAACAGAGAGCACCATAAAAGAATAACTTCAAGACATGCACTATTAATTACTCCAGTGCTGTACATGTCCTGACACTTACAGTTTTAGTTAAACCTTAATATTGGTATAACTGCAAGTAGCAAAATGCACCGGAATGCGCAGGCTAAACTAAGGTTATAAACTCAATAGAACAAATATCAAAATTCAAACTAAGAATACAATAGAAAATAATTTACTTTTCAATACTTACCATTCAAACTTGGGCAGAGCTTGAATATGTACAATATTCTTTTGGCATATTTATGGCTACGCTCAGTAGGCAGATTTGTAAAAAAAATTAAAAAAATAGTTAACTCAGTTGTTAAGTTTAATTTGATCTCTCTGAAAGAAGGTACCAGTAGACAAGCCTGCTTAAGTGATGTGGAGATTTTCTGTTTTGATAAGGAGATTGTTTACATGTCAGTGACAATTACACATAGATGAATTTAAGTGGTGGGAAACAGCTACTGGCACATCCCTAAATTCTCAAACACTGCTCCCACATGCACCACACCAAAAAAGCAACACAATAAATATTTAACTGCCTGACAGGTAAGGCCAACGTTTTCTTATGTGCGCCTACCTTGTAACCGCCTAGGTTCTTTTAACTTAATGGATGCGAGGGAGGTGGTGTGGCAAGAGAAATTAAGTGCAAGAACGTAGTAGGTCTCTGACTGCATGGATGTCAAATGAAACTAGCATGGCAAAGCCAATAGGTCTCGCCTAATGACTTGTGGGCTTTGCCAATAATCTTTGGCGATGCTGTAAAGAAAAAATGCATCATGATGCTACTGGTGCCTCATCATTCAGTAGGCACGTGCATGCATGATAACGTATGCACGCCTTTACTGACTGGAGTGGGCACTCTTTGCAATATTTTTATTTAATTAGTGATCTAAGGTGGTGGACATCACTTGGAGTGGTAAAAATACATTTTACATACTCAGAAGCACTTTTTAGGCCTTGCTAAGACAGCGCATGCGATGTCTCGTCAAGGCCTTTTGTTTTCAATTGATGGGCTTAGAAACAGCCTATTGCTTACCAATAGTGGGCTTCATTGCCACTCTCGTTTCCTTAATTGTTATTGGTCAGCAGCCGCTTCCTTCCTTCTTCATGTGTTTATCCCTCTCCTAGAGCATGGATCAATTACTTGTGTCCTTCTACTGCTCACTTTTGTAGGTGCTACTTTTTTCTTTGTGTTTGTACACTGTACCACAGTGTGTCTTTTTCAGTTGGCTCCCTCATGTACTTCTCCCCCCTCTGCTGTCTGTCTTCTTGCCCCTTTCCTCCTGCCCTCTCTTCCTCTGTTGTATCCATTTTGCTTGTCCCCACATGCCCTCCTTCCGTGGTTGTTCATGTTACTTGCCCCAACTGCCTTCCCTCTTTCCATTATTGTCCAAGTTTCTTGCCCCATCACCTTCCATTGTTGTCCATGTTGCTTGCCGCCACACACCTACCTTCATTCTGTTGTCCATGTTGCTTGCATCCACCTGCCTCCATCTCTCTGTTGTTGCTCAAGCTTCGCTTGTCCCCTACTCTCCTCCTTCCATTGTTTCCCATGTGGCTTGCCATCACACACCCTCCTCTTTCCGTTGTTGCCTGTGTTGCTTGCCCCCACTCGCCCCCCTTTCAGTGCTGGCGACATAATATTGCTTTCTGTTTTACTTTCAGCTATGCTGCACAGCTAAAACAAAGCCAATACCTCACAAAGGCGGGACCTATTGGCATTGCCAATGCTTATTTAAAAGTGGAATTGGTCGGCAGCAAACGGCAGCTGCAGAGCCTATATATATATATATATATTCACTGAAAAAACCATAGGTTTTAGGGACAGTTATAGTTAGTTGGACATTGCACTCGTACAAATCCCCCGTGAAATTCCCCCGTTATAGTTAGTTCAGCTAACTATAACTCGCGCCCCCGCAATGCACTGCTGATGACGTCACATATTACATCACTCATGACATGGTCAGTGACATCACTGATGACATCACTGATGACATCTCAAATTACATCACTGATGACATCATCCAGTGACTGTTTGTTTTTGTAAAGTTTAAATATTTTTAATATATATAGGGAAAGGCGTATTGAAGAATGAGTGGGTGTATAAGTGTCTGTATGGATGATTTAGTAGGTGCGTGACTTACTCTATAAGTGAGTGATTAAACGTATCTTACTGAATGCATGGGTTAGTGACTAAACTGGGTGAATATCTGTATCCGTCTGTCTGTTGCTGTGTAAGTGGCTGCATGGGATTGTGAATAGCTACATGAGTGTCTATATGAGTTATTGATTGCTTGTCTGAGTATCTGTATGGGTGCCTGAGTGTTTGTGTGGGTGGGGTGTGTGCGACTCTGTGCATAGATGTGTGAGTGGGTGATTCACTGGGTGGATGGTTTCAAGAGTGCATCTGTGATAGACTGTATGGGTGGGTAAGTGTGTGTAAGAGTGTGTTAGTGAGTGAATGTAGGTCCCAGTGGTACATGTGTGAGTAACTACATATGTGAAAGGCAGTATATATGTGTGTTGGAGTATATAAATAGCTATAAGCGAGAGTGTGTGATTGTGAGAGTGACTGTATGGATGAGTGTGTGCTTGTATCAGTGATTGTATGAGAGCGTAAGAATGTGCTAGTATTTGTATGAGTAAGTGAGCTGGTGTGTGTATAACTGTATAGGTGAGTAAATGGCAGTGTGTTTAATTATTTGCATGACTGACTAGGTGTGTGAGTACCTCTATGGATGAGTGGCGGTGTTTGAGTGTCTATATAGGAGTATGAGTGCATATGATAGTCCTGTACTGAGTGACCGTAAGTATGAGTGACTGTACGGGTGAGTGAGTGGATGTGTGTGTAGACCTAAGAATCAGTGAGTGGGTATGTAGTTATTGGTGTTGGAGTGTCTATGGTTTTGCGAATGGCAGTCTGTAATTTAGAGTGGGTGTATCAAAGGTTATATTAGGGTGTGAGGAGGTGCATCAGATTATCACGTGGATGATGTCATCAGTGATGTCATCAGTGATGTCATTTGAGATGTCATCATTGATGTCACTGACCATGTCATGAGTGATGTAATATGTGACGTCATCAGCAGTGCATTGCGGGGGCGCTGGTTATAGTGAGCTGAACTAACTATAACGGGGGAATTTCACGGGTTTTGTACGAGTTCAATGTCCAACTAACTATAACTGTCCCTAAAACCTATGGTTTTTTCAGTGAATTTGTAAGGTTTTTTAAATGCTAATTTCTAACTATAACGTGCCTGAAACCTATGGTTTTTTCTGTGAATTTCAAAGGTTTTTAAAATGCTAATTCCTAACTATAACATGTCTGAAACCTATGGTTTTTTTCAGTGAATTTCAAAGGTTTTGTAAATGACAATTTTTAAATGTATTAATTGTTATATTTATTTTTTGATACTGATTTACTACATTTTTTTAACCTATTTTTTTTAGGTATTTTATTTTTTAAATTACATTGTAATTACATTATACATTACATTACAAAATATACTTTCTCAGAATGAATTACTTTAGTTTAAATACTTTGCAAATAGGCAATAGACTTTTAAGTACAGTAGTTACAGTTGTTGCAATGGGCAACACAATTTCAAACACAATGCAACATTGAGCTCAATGTGAATTTCTAGTTAAATGCAATTAGTTACTTTATGGATTACTTTTCTAACCACAGGACTGGATCCTAGATTCAGTCCTGGGACATCTCCTGTAATCAGTTGAGTAAAAGCGTTTTGGTTACAGTAGTGATTTTTAAGGAATATTATTGTATTTTAAAAGTTGACACTTAGAAACGTTTTCACATAGAATCACCAATGTTATCCTATGGGAGGAAATTCACTTAGCAGGTAAGTAGTGTTATCGTTACTTTTTCTTACTCAGTGGTGGATCCTGGATCCAGCACTGGTGCATCTCCTGTAAACAGTTGAAAGAATGCGTTTAAGTCATACAGGCGATTTTTAAGGAATATTTGTAGTTTGTGAAAATCGACACTGAAACTTTTCTGCTGAAAACCAGACAATGGATTCCTATGGAAGGAAATACAAGTTACTGGTAAGTACGGTTAGAATTACTTTTCAGGGTCAGTGCTGGGCTAAAAGATGCAGCACTGGGTTCTCTCCTGATAACAGGTGAGTAAATCGGAATTCGTAGTTCGGCTGATTTTAGAGGAATATTATAAAGTTCCAAAACTCCACACTTAGAAGAATTTCCAAGTGAAACCAGTCAATGATATCCTATGGAATGAAATTCAAGTTACTGGTAAGTACGGTTAAAATTACTTTTCAGGATCAGTACTGGGCTAAAAGATGCAGCACTGAGGTCTCTCCTGATAACAGGTGAGTAAATTGGAATTCGTAGTTCACCTGATTTTAGAGGAATATTATAACGTTCCAAAACTCCACACTTAGAAGAATTTCCAAGTGAAACCAGTCAATGTTAGCCTATGGAAGGAAATTCAAGTTACTGGTAAGTACGGTTAGAATTACTTTTCAGGGTCAGTGCTGGGCTAAAAGATGCAGCACTGAGGTCTCTCCTGATAACAGGTGAGTAAATCGGAATTCGTAGTTTGGCTGATTTTAGAGGAATATTATAAAGTTCCAAAACTCCACACTTAGAAGAATTTCCAAGTGAAACCAGTCAATGTTAGCCTATGGAAGGAGATTCAAGTTACTGGTAAGTACGGTTAAAATTACTTTTGAGGATCAGTACTGGGCTCAAAGATGACGCACTGAGGTCTCTCCTGATAACAGGTGAGTAAATCGGAATTCGTAGTTCTGCTGATTTTAGAGGAATATTTGTATGTTTCAAAAATCGACACTTAGAAACTTTTTCAACAAAAGGCAGGCAATGATATCCTATGGAAGGAAATTCAAGTTACTGGTAAGTACGGTTAAAATTACTTTTCAGGATCAGTACTGGGCTCAAAGATGCAGCACTGAGGTCTCTCTTGATAACAGGTGAGTAAATCGGAATTCGTAGTTCGGCTGATTTTAGTGGAATATTTGCACAATGGTGAAGGAAGGGGGTGTGGCCTGAGGTGACATGTCTGCAAACACGCCCTGTTGTGCGTTTTAAGTTGGAGAATTAATCCTCCTCAATCCCGAGGGTCCCTAGCGGCCAACTAGCCCACCAGATACCTCCAGTATGCGCCAGAGAGCTGCGTTTCAGAGAGGTGTTCAGAGGCCACGCCCCTTTTTACAACACTCTGCAACGCAGCTCCGTGGAGCTTACTGGAGGTACCTGGAGGGCTAGTTTGCCCCCAGGGACCCTCAGGATTGAAGGGGATTTAATTCCCCATCTTAAAACGCCCCATGGGGCCTGTTTGCACACATGTCACCTGAAGCCCCCCCCCTCCCTTCACCACTGTGCAAACGCACCCCGTGGCGCATTTTAAGTTGGGGGATTAAGTCTCCTTGAATCCTGAGGGTCCCTGGAGTCCAATTAGCCCACCATGTACCTCCAAAATGCGCCACAGAGCTTCATTGCAGAGAGGTGTAAAAAGGGGCGTGGCCTCTGAACACCTCTCTGCAACGCAGCTCCCTGTCGCATACTGGAGGTTCCTGGTGGGCTAGTTGGCCCCCAGGGACCCCCAGTATTCAAGGGGAATTACTTCCCCTTCTTACAACGCGCCAGGGGGCGCGTTTGCAGAGTGCTGCAGGGAGGGGGCGGGGCCTCCGGCACAATGCCGTTTTTTTTTTTTGCTTCCTTATTTTTTATGGTAGGGTGGCTGCGTGGCCCCCTTTCCCTCATCCACTTTTGTCCCCAGGGACCCCATCCCCCGGGGCCTGAGGCTGTTCTTTTATTTATTTATTTTAAAACGGGAAGGAGGCCGCGTGGCCCCCCTTCCCTGGGCCTGTTTTTGCCCCGGGGATCCTATCCCCCGGGGCATGCCCTCTTTTTAAAAAAAATATATATATTTGGAGGGGGGCTGTGTGGCCCCCCTCCTCAGGCCATTAAAGGCCCCGGGACCCCATCCCCCGGGGCTGGCCTTTGCGTCCTTTTTTTTTTCAATTCCTTTTTTTGGGAGGGTGGCTGCGTGGCCTGCCTCCCGGGCCACTAATGGCCCCGGGGACCCCATCCCCCGGGGCCCGGCCACACGTTGGGGACCGTGGGGGGGTCCCCAATCCCCGCACGGTCCCGCCGGCTCCCCGCGTCCTGCGGGAGCCGGCATTGCTTTTCCATAAGGGGAGCTGCTGACATGCAGCTCCCCTTATGGAAAGCAATCTGCTTGCTTCATTGAAGCGAGAGCAGGTTTTGCCTGCTCTCGCTTCAATGAAGCAAGCAAGTTTGCAATGACAGGACGGGAGCCGCGAGGCTCCCATCCTGCCATTGCAAACAGCAGTGTCCCGGGGGTAGGCACCCCGGGACACTGCAGGAGCCGGCCCTGGGGGGTGGCGGTCCCCAGGGCCACCACCGGCTCTAGGAGGGGGGCCGCGCGGCCTCCCTCCCATGTCTTTAAAGCCCCGGGGAGGTGGTGGTCCCCGGGGCTCGGGGGTCCGTTACGGACCCCCGCATTTACATTATTAGTGCCCTGGGGAGGTGGCGGTCCCCGGGCCGTGTGGGGGGGCTTGAGCCCCCACACAGGAAATATTTTTTTTTTAAAAAGAAGCCCCGGGGAGGTGGTGGTCCCCAGGGCTGCGGGAGGGCCGAGTGCCCTCCCGCACCATTTTAAATTGAAAGCCCCGGGGGGTGGCGGTCCCCGGGGCTTGGGAGCCCTTAGAGGCCCCCCCAGCATTATTTAAATAAACCCCGCATGCCCCCGGGACTTGGGCTACCCGGGGGCAAAATAGCATCGAAGCGCGGGAGACCGCGCTTCGATTTTTTTTTTTTATCGGCAGGATCCGCGCACCCTAAGCGCATCCCGCCGATTTTTTTTTTTTTAAAATGCTTTTTTCTGCCCAGGGGGTCCTTGTGGGACCCCCTGAGCAGTACTCGGGGGTCAGGCGTTTCTCCCTGCCCCCTTTTGCGTTTGCGCAGTTGCGATTTTTTTTTTTATCGGCGGGATCCGCGCACCCTAAGCGCATCCCGCCGATTTAAAAACAAAAAAGAAATGCTTTTTTCTGCCCAGGGGGTCCTTGTGGGACCCCCTGAGTAGACCTAGGGGGTTAGGGTGTTTCTACCCTGCCCCCTTTGTGCGTTTTGCGCACTTGTTTCTGTGCCTCAGTTCTACCGAGGGACAAAATGGCTGCCAACACTTCCTGATTTGGAGTGTTCACAGCCAATTAGCATGCAGCTCGTGATCGGGAGGGTACGGGGACCCTACGCGGCCATAGATATATATGTGATTTTCCTTTTGATTTTCTCAGGAACTACTGAACGGATTTACACCATTTAACAAAAAGGGTTCTTTCTGAACCAAGAACTACCTCTTTGCCAAATTTGGTGTAATTCCGTTCAGCAGTTCGGGCTGTAGCCGTGGCTAAAGTTTCCTATGGGAAAATGAATGGGGAAAACATGTTTTGGGACCCCCTTTTTCTCGGCCCCCGCTTGACGAATCACCCAGAGACTTTCAGGGTAGGAGCGGACCGGAGCGGGCCATAAAGTTTGAAAATTTCGCGAAGATTCATCAACCGATGCCAGAGTTATTTCAAATAGAATGTTGCGGATTTCCTATGGAAAATAGGTCCCAACTATAACTATCTACTGGCGACCGCCAGTAGATAATATATATATATATTCACTGAAAAAACCATAGGTTTCAGGGACGTTATAGTTAGTTGGACATTTCACTCGTACAAAACCATAGAAATTCCGCTGTTATAGTTAGTCCAGCTAACGATAACTCGCCCCCCGCAATGCACTGCTGATGACATTCACATATTACATCATTCATGACCTGGTCAGTGACATCACTGATGACATCACTGATGACATCACTGATGACATCTCAAATGACATCACTGATGACATCACTGATGACATCATTCAGTGACTGTGTGTTTCTTTAAAGTTTAAATATGTATTATATATATGGCAAGGTGTATTGAAGAATGAGTGGGTGTATAAGTGTCTGGATGGAGGATTTAATAGGTGCGTGACTGACTGTTTAAGTGAGTGATTACATGTGTCTTACTGAATGCATGGGTTAGTGACTATACTGTGTGAATGTCTGTATCAGTCTGTCTGTTGTTGTATAAGCTGCTGCATGGGCTGGTCAGTAGCTACACGAGTGTCTATATGGGTTATCGATTAGTTGCTTGAGTATTTGTATGGGTGCCTGAGTGTGTGTGTGTGGGTGGGTGGGAGGTGTGTGACTCTGTGCATAGATGTTTGAGTGGTTGACTCACTGGGTGTATGGGTTCAAGAGTACATGTGGAAACATCTGTATGGGTGGGTGAGTTGGTGAGTGAATGGATGTCTCAGTGGTACAAGTCCAAGTAACTACATATGTAAAAGGCAGTGTATGTGAGAGTTGGAGTATATAAATGACTATACGTGAGAGTCAGTGATTGTGAGAGTGGCTGTATGGATGAGTGTGTACTTGTATCAGTGATTGTATAAGAGAGTAAGTATGCGTTTGTTTCTGTTTGAATAAGTGATGTGGTGTGTGTATAACTGTATAGATCAGTAAATGGAAGTGTGATTGATTCTTTGCATGACTGACTAGGTGTGTGAGTAACTTTGGATGAGTGGTGGTGTGTGAGGGTCTGTATAGGTGTATGAGTGCATATGAAAGTGTTGTATTGATGAGTGACTGCATGTATGAGTGACTGTATGGGTGAATGAGTGGATGTGTGTGTAGACCTAGGAATCAGTGAGTGCGTATGTAGTAACTGGTATTGGTGTGTCGATGGTTTCGAAGATGGTAGTCTGTATTTTACAGTGGGTGTATCAAAGGTTATATTAGAGTGTGAGGAGGTGCATCAGATTTTCACGTGGATGATGTCATCAGTGATGTCATTTGAGATGTCATCAGTGATGTCATCAGTGATGTCACTGACCATGTCATGAATGATGTAATATGTGACGTCATCAGCAGTGCATTGCGGGGGCGCGAGATATAGTTAGCTCAACTAACTATAGCGGCAGAATTTCTATGGTTTTGTACGAGTGAAATGTCCAACTAACTATAACGTCCCTGAAACCTATGGTTTTTTCAGTGAATTTCTAAGGTTTTTTAAATGCTAATTTCGAACTATAACGTGCCTGAAACCTATGTTTTTTTCAGTGAATTTCATAGGTTTTTTAAATGCTAATTTCAAACTATAACGTCCCTGAAACCTATGGTTTTTTCAGTGAATTTCAAAGGTTTTTTAAATGCTGATTTCTAACTGTAACATAGCAGTCACGTTTTCAGAGTGGTGGAGAAAGGTGAGCGTGACCTCCAAACACCTTTTAGCAATCCCACTGTGTGGGATTTACTGGAGGTAACAGGAGGGGTAGTTAGCCCCCAACGTCAACCTTGGGGGCCAACTACCCCTTTTATTACCTCCAGTAAGTCACACACAGAACGATTGCTAACTTGTTATATCAGGCCCCGCCCCCTCCCTGCACCACTGTGCAAACGCGCCCCTTGGCGCATTGTAAGTTGGGGTATTAAGTCCCCTTGAATCCTGAGGGTCCCTGAGGACCAACTAGCCCACCAGGTACCTCCAGTAAGCGCCACAGATCTGCATTGCAGAGAGGTGTAAAAAGGGGCGTGGCCTCAGATCACCTCTCTGCAAAGCAGCTCTGTTGCGCTTACTGAAGGTACCTGGTGGGCTAGTTGGCCCCCAGGGACTCTCAGTATTCAAGGGGACTTAATTCCCCACCTTAGAACACACAAGGGGGCACGTTTGCAGAGTGCTGCAGGGAGGGGGCGGGGCCTCCGGCGAGTTGCCGGTTACTTTTTTCTTTTTTTTCTGTCTTATTTTATGGGAGGGGGGCTGCGTGGCCCCCCTTCCCTTGGCCACTTTTGGCCCCGGGGACCCCATCCCCCGGGGCCTGGCCTGGTTTAAAAAAAACAAAAAATCTGTATTTGCGGGAGGGGGGCCGTGTGGCCCCCCTCCCCTTGGCCATTTCTGGCCCCAGGGATCCCATCCCCCGGGGCCGGCCTTTGCGTGTTATTTTTAATTAAATTTTACTTATTGGGGAAGGGGGCCGCGTGGCCCCCCTCCCAGGCCACTTCTGGCCCCGGGGACCCCATCGCCCGGGGCCTAGCCTCTCCGTTGGGGACCGTGGGGGGAGCCCCAATGTCCCCACAGTCCTGCCGGCTCCCCGCCTCCTGTGGGAGCCGGCATTGCTTTTCGGCAAGGGGAGCTGCTGAAATGCAGCTCCCCTTGCCCAAAAGCAATCTGCTTTGCTTCAATGAAGTGAGAGCAGGTTTCCCTGCTCTCGCTTCAATGAACCAAAGCAGCGTTTGCTATGGCAGGGTGGGAGCCGCACGGCTCCCGCCCTGCCATAGCAAACTGATACAGCAAACAAATGATGGACGGAATGCTGACAATGCAAACATTCTCCCCCAGTCAAAAGATCTGGGTTAAATCCATCGTTCTGTCTGGCTTGGCAGTTTGGGCTGGACTGTTCCCATGGGGCACAGGGTCAAGACTGATTTGCATATGACCAGGTCTAAACTGGGGTGGCATGGTGAGCAAAATAATGATGGATTTAACCCAGATCTCTTGACTGGGGGTGAATGTTTTGATTTGTTCTGCATTCCGTCCATCAATTGTGTGTCTTTTGCTTTCTCGCCCTAAGTGCGCCAGGTATGCCCAGACGTGGGTCCTGGGCTCACTGTGCCACTGAAATCAAGCTATCCTGGCTGAAGAGGGGTGAAACACTGAAACCGGTCCTACGATGCTTGTTACTGGTCCAGAGAGGACCTGGCTTGGCAGATCGGGCTGGAATGTTCCCATGAGGCACAGGGTCCAGTCTGATTTGCATATGGCCGGGTCTAAACTGGGGTGTCATGGTGAGCAAAATAATGATGGATTTAACCCAGATCTCTTGACTGGGGTGAATGTTTTTATTTGTTCTGCATTCCGTCCATCAATTGTTTATCTTCTGCTTTCTCGCCCTAAGTGCGCCAGGTATGCCCAGACGTGGGTCCTGGGCTCACTTTGCCACTGAAATCAAGCTATCCTGGCTGAAGAGGGGTGAAACCCCGAAACCGGTCCTAGGATGCTTGTTTCTGGTCCAGGGAGGACCTGGCTTGGCAGTTTGGGCTGGACTGTTCCCATGAGGCACAGGGTCAAGACTGATTTGCATATGGCCAGGTCCAAACTGGGGTGGCATAGTGAGCAACATAATGATGGATTTAACCCATATCTCTTGACTGGGGGTGAATGTTTTGATTTGTTCTGCATTCCGTCCATCAATTGTGTGTCTTTTGCTTTCTCGCCCTAAGAGCACCAGGTATGCCCAGACGTGGGTCCTGGGCTCCCTGTGCCACTGAAATCAAGCGATCCTTGCTGAAGAGGGGTGAAACCTCAACACCGGTCCTAGGATGCTTGTTTCCAGTCCAGGGAGGACCTGGCTTGGCAGTTCAGGCTGGACTGTTCCCATGAGGCACAGGGTCAAGACTGATTTGCATATGGCCGGGTCGAAACTGGGGTGGCATGGTGAGCAAAATAATGATGGATTTAACCCAGATCTCTTGACTGGGGGTGAATGTTTTAATTTGTTCTGCATTCCGTCCATCAATTGTGTGTCTTTTGCTTTCTCGCCCTAAGTGCGCCAGGAATGACCAGACGTGGGTCCTGGGCTCACTGTGCCACTGAAATGAAGCAATCCTGGCTGAAGAGGGGTGAAACCCCGAAACCGGTCCTAGGATGCTTGTTTCCGGTCCAGGGAGGACCTGGCTTGGCAGTTCGGGCAAGACTGTTCCCATGAGGCACAGGGTCAAGACTGATTTGCTTATGGCCAGGTCTAAACTGGGGTGGCATGGTGAGCAAAATAATGATGGATTGAACCCAGATCTCTTGACTGGGGGTGAATGTTTTGATTTGTTCTGCATTCCGTCCATCAATTGTGTGTCTTTTGCTTTCTCGCCCTAAGTGCGCCAGGTATGCCCAGACGTGGGTCCTGGGCTCACTGTGCCACTGAAATCAAGCTATCCTGGCTGAAGAGGGGTGAAACCCTGAAACCGGTCCTAGGATACTTGTTTCCGGTCCATGGAGGACCTGGCTTGGCAGTTCGGGCTGGACTGTTCCCATGAGGCATATGATCAAGACTGATTTGCATATGGTCAGGTCTAAACTGGGGTGGCATGGTGAGCAAAATAATGATGGATTTAACCCAGATCTCTTGACTGGGGGTGAATGTTTTGATTTGTTCTGCATTCCGTCCATCAATTGTGTGTCTTTTGCTGCCATAGCAAACAGCAGTGTCCTGGGGGTGGGTACCCCGGGACACTCCAGGAGCTGGCCCTGGGGGGTGGCAGTCCCCAGGGCCATCAAGGGCTCCAGGAGGGGGGCCGCATGGCCCCCCTCCCTCCATTTCAAAGCCCCGGGGAGGTGGTGCTCCCCGGGGCTTGGGGGTCCGTAACGGACCCCATATTTGAATATTTGGTGCCCTGGGGAGGTGGTGGTCCCCGGGGCCTGTGGGGGGGCTCGAGCCCCCCCACACACTTTTAAACAAATACAAACAGAGCCCCGGGGAGGTGGCAGTCCCCGGGGCTGCGGGGGGCAGCGTGCCCCCGCACACATATTTTATTAATTATTATAGATACGAGCCCCGGGGAGGTGGTGGTCCCCCGGGCTGCTGGGGGACTGCGTGCCCCCGCAAACCATCAATGAAGCCCTGGGGAGGTAATGGTACCCGGGGCTACATAATTTGTGCATGCCCCCGGGACCTTGCTCATTTGAGATGTCATCAGTGATGTCATCAGTGATGTCACTGACCATGTCATGAATGATGTAATATGTGACATCATCAGCAGTGCATTGCGGGGGCGCACGTTATAGTTAGCTCAACTAACTATAACGGCCGAATTTCTCTGGTTTTGTATGAGTGAAATGTCCAACTAACGATAACGTCCCTGAAACCTGTGGTTTTTTCAGTGAATTTCTAAGGTTTTTTAAATGCTAATTTCTAACTATAACATCCCTGATACCTATGGTTTTTTCAGTGAATTTCAAAGGTTTTTTAAATGCTAATTTCTAACTATAACAGCACCGCGCTAGTGTTTTGGGGTGGGGGGCGGTGAAGCATGAGATCACTGCCCTGTGTCAGGGAGGCTCACGGGCTGTGAGGGGTGTGCTTTGGAGGCTGGAATAGTTGGGGGGAGTAAAGCCGTTGTTAGCCCTCCCGCTGCAGAGGGGAGGGGCAGCCGTCTTCATGGGGTGGAGACAGACTGGAGACAGTTCAGAGACAGGTTACCAAAACAGGGCCTGGTTTTAAGCACAATTCCTATGAGAGGCGACTCAGGAATTTATATATATTTAAATATATTCACAATGCAGAAGAGGGAGTGGTTTCTGCCAGCATTGAAACCCACTTCGGTGTGTGCGCCCAGACTTGGCCCAACTCAAATGACATCACTGATGGTGAAGTCATTTGGCCAGGATCACACGGCGCGGTCACACAGAGATGCCTGGATTTTAATGCAGGTTAATTTTGCCATTGGACATTTTCTGCCGCCACATGAAAGGCTCTGCGACCCCTCGATGACATACACGCAGCGCGAGGCTGCAGTTTTCCCGAAAAGCACGCCGAGAAGCCAGTGGTCTCAAAATGGCAGTGGGTGGTGGGCAGGAGGGTGGACGGGTGCGTTAGACAACATTTTCAGGTGGAAAGGCGGTAAGTGGACCCCAACAGGCCTGGCCTGGGTCGGAAATAATGGTTGACTAGTATAATGAAGGAGGCAGAGCACAGCTGGAGACCGTGTGTGGGCCATGGGTCACATAGGGGCAGGGATGAGATGAATGGATACACAGGATCTGTCAGTCAAATGTTGAGTCTCCCCTGCACCATATAACGATGACCACAAAATATGATTTATGATGTGCCCCGACCCTACCCTCATACCACCCCCTACACACATGAACTGGCAGAGCTCAGACGTCTGTAAATAGGTAACAGTGGGTGGTGGATTGAAGTCTCCGTCAAAAGGACACATGCTATATTTCCGCTCTCTTCAAGCGAAAACTTCCCCTTATTAATGGCTTTCCGCTGTTAGGTGAGGCGCTGGGCTATGGGGTGGGGGCAAGGGAGTGTGGGAGTAGGGGCAGCGCGGGAGATGCTGAAACTTCTTGCAGGCAGAGGTGCTGCTGTTATGGGAAGTTCTCACCGATAAACTCGGTTACTTGATCATTCCCACCATAGAGGCCGCCCGTGCCAGATGCTGGGCACACACAGCTGCTAGTGATTATAGCTGTCAACAAAGCCCGGCGGGTTAATGTGCCTGACGCATAGACACCTGGTACGTGTGTCGTGTTTTTCGAATGCCAGCAAGACAGCTCAGTGAATTAATGTGCCTGCAATGGAGATCTGTGTGTAATCATCCAGGTCCAGTTCCACTAAGACAGCTCAGTGGGTTGACATGCCTGTTCAGAGATCCGTGTGCAACTGGCACATCAGCTCAGTGGGTTAACGTGTCCGTCACAATTATTTGTGTGTAGCCAACAAGTCACAGATTCAAAATCCAGGAAGGCACCTCAGAGGGATAATGTGCCTGTCACCAGTGCTTACTTTGTAAACTAATACGTTTTTCTCACGCGCTTTCTCAGAAGCTTTTCTCACAGGCCTGCGGCAGGTTCTATTAAAGATCGGTGTGCAGTATAACACGGCGGCGTGGTCTTGATTCCACCTCATGCCTCTCGCTTCTACAGCCATACATTTCCTGCCTCTTTATTTCACTCATGCACATTCTTTTTCATTAATGATTTATCCCTTTGCACTGATTTTATATGTTTCTCTTCACCCTTCTTTCCTCCTTTTGTGTTTTTCTCTCACTTGTTCTGATAGAATCTCTGATGAAGAAAAGTTAAGTGCCTGTCCTCAAAAATGAGCCCTCTTTGGGCCCCACCTGAAACCACTTGTTCATAATGAACACTGACTTTCACACGGAACTGTGTGTGACTGTCAGGTCACAGTTGTCAATCCCAGTAAAGTGGCTTGGTAGGTTAATGCACTGGCTCCAATAGAGATCTGTTGCTTGTGACTGGTAGTTCTCAGATAGTGCCACTGGAATTATCCGATTTTGTGGCTGCCACGTTTTTCGCTTGATTATGAATGTGCTCCATAATCCATCAGCATCACGTGCTGCATAGCCTGCATTTTGTACCCCCCATAAAATGTTTCTGGTTCAAAAAATGAATAAAAACACAACAACTTATGTTGCTGGACTTGGCAAAAGTTGACAGGTCCCCTGTTGCTTATTGTGCATGTGGGTGCTAAACTGGTACTAATGACGTGAAACCTGATCCCAGACAGTGTTAACCTGTGCCAAAATGAAAAATAGGGTTAGTTATACTATCACAAAATGTGCAGCAATGCACCGCATAATTAGCATTTTCTTGCTGCATAATTTAGTCAACCATGCCGCATAATTTGACCCTTCCATGCCGAATAGTTCCAGTGGACCTGGTCCCAGGCTTCATTTCTAGATACTAGTCAGCTCAGTAGGTGGATGTGGATGTTGCGGAGACCAGAGTAGGCTGAAAACCACAGCTGCAGATCTGAGTAACATATCTCCGTGGGTTCATGCTCATGAAACAGATTCTCCAACCAATCTGTAAGCCACAAGTTTGAATCTAAAGTTGAAGTTTCAAATAATGCTTCTGCTGCAAAGAGT
The DNA here is from genome assembly GCA_963921515.1 of Calotriton arnoldi. NCBI lineage: Eukaryota > Metazoa > Chordata > Amphibia > Caudata > Salamandridae > Calotriton > Calotriton arnoldi. The sequence continues at coordinate 216,864 of CAWUFW010013977.1, read as the reverse complement.
CATGTGTATCTGCAGCTCATTTAATGTTAATCCTTTTAAAATAGTGCATTTTGATTTGCTGTAGAGGAGAGAGTGTGACCTTCAAGTCACGTTTGCATCCGAGTAAGAAAGATCAGTGGGTTAATGCAACCATTGCGGCGGTTTGTTGTGTGCAAACTGCGAGCCACGTCGTACATCTTAGCAAGGTAGCTCAGCAGACTAATACCTCTGCGACTGATATCTGCCTTGAAAAAACAGGCAACAGACCTTTGAATCCTTTCAGACCAGTTTAACCTTTCATTCCAACAAAGTCCTTTAAAAAGCTCACAAAGGTATGCTAATAACACATTATTTACAAAGGTCTAAATAATAGAATTACACTTTTAAAAAGAAGGGGTTCCTAAAGCGCGGAGGGAAGAAGACTTACATGGTGAGAGTCGGGATGTCACCAGGCGTGCTCTCCAAGATTAAATGAGAAATATTGTTGAATAAAGAATACAAATGCGTGTGTGCAAAGCCGGGGAAAACCTTTTAACCAGTACTGAAAAGTTTGGGACTGATTCGCCCCCTCCCTCCGCACCCAGACAGAAGCAGAAACAGAACATCTGAACCGTGCTGTACACCGCAGCTTATTGGCATGACGAGTCAGGCAAGCATTGCCAAGGTTGCATGGAATACATCCACAGAATATAAATTATATTTTATTTAATAGACTGACATGCCAAATTCCAGATTGTTTCCTGGCCTGTATACTGGTAAAGGGGGGTTGTGAAAGGGCGTCACGCTCCTAAAGGGGTCCTTGCCTCGGGCGCAGAGGGCTGCCAGCAGGGGGGGGCATGAAAGGAGAGTGCTTGGGGCAGGGGCACAGGAGTAACATTAGAGCCCCCTCCATTCACAGAAGGATGGTAAATGCAGCGATCAGCTTCCAGGAGAAGTGATGCAGGCGTGAGCAGTAAATGAGTAGGGCATGGGGAGAGCAGAACAGACCGCTGGTGCTTTCACGTCCTCCTTAGATAAAGGCGCTAACCTGTTAGGTGAAGTTGGCGCTATTTAAAACAATGCATTAATAAATCGGTCGTGTGGCTGCATGCACAGAAACCATCCGTCCTCCTCCGTTCTAAGGTCTAAGTCTGTACCTCCAGTGAGGCCGGGCACTTCTGTCCTCATTTCTACCCATCTGGTAAAGAGTGAGCACGGGTACAGCTGCGAACTGTCTGGTGCATAGAGGTACTGATGTAGCGCCAATCTCCGGACCATGCAGACAGTTCTAGGACAGATCGGCTTACAGGCTTTCTCTGTATATGGACAGAGATGCTTGAGCGACCTACCTTCGCACATCAGGCCTGCTCCTTCCTGGGGGAAATGTAAAGTTCTCCCCTTCCAAATATCCCTAATCATCATTGACTGTATATTTTCCCACTTCGCGTCAAGTCGCTATGAGGCTGCATTTCCCGCCTCGTCTGTATTTGAAAGCATTGCCCTCAGTTCCTATTGCAAACATACTTACTTTTCTTTCTAAGGCTAATGCGCCAGTAGAACCCCCCCCAAAATGCAGGGAAAGCGCAAGAAAGGATCATGTAAGACGACAACTGAGAATAGGGCCGCAGAGGCCTCTGCAAAGTGCCATTCACATGGGCAGCCCTTCAAAGAGATAATTTAGTATAACACCGTCACCGGAACAGCTCCCTGTGTGCCACTCAAGGGCAAAGTTGCTCTCTCTAGCGCCTTTTACTGGAATAGCTTGCTGGATCGCTATTGTTGAGAACATTCAACTATAGTGTCTGACAGGACGGTATCCCGCAGACTGAGCTCCTATGGAAGGTCTGGGTGCTGCCTACATGTTTAGTGATTGAATCAGCATTTCATCCTACCATTATAGATAAAACGAGTATGGGTAATAATGCCACCTATTATTAATGGCTTTTCAGTTTGTGTTTTGCGCTACTTAAGGAGTTAATAATATTGTATCCATACTGTATTCTGCACAGATCTACATGTAGCGTTTTAAAACATCCTTCGAGAATGTTTGCCACGCAGCATAGCTGGTGGGCACCTCCATACTAGGCCTGGGTGGAAAACTACGCTACGCTCGCGTAGTTTGCGTAGTTTGCGCAACTACGTGCATCGCGAATTGAACGTAGCACAGTGCAAAAACGCGTAGCTTAGCGTAGCAGGCATTTTTTGCTTGCTCGCGGTCCTCAACATCAAGTTGGCGACCGCGAGCGAGCAAAATGACATCCTGGCGAGACTTTTTCCTCATTCGCGATCAGCAACATCAAGTTGCCGATCGCGAGCGTGGAAAATAAACCTCCCGGCGAGATTCTCAACGTGGAGAGGTCAGGTTTCTCATTGCGAGTGGTCGCGTATGCTCGCGACCGCTCGCGATGAGAAACTACCAGTCCGCGTTGAGAAAACTGCTGCTCGAGTACAAATCTACTCGAGCGGCAGAAAACGACTGCTTGCACTGTGCAAGATGCCATTTGCAATGATTGCACAGTGTGGACAAGCATCCGGCACTGTGCAATCATTGTGAACAGCATTTCCTACCGCACTACGCAGTTCGTGTAGTGCTACGCATAGCTCGCGAAGTGCACTTCGCGTACCTACGCGTAGTGCTACTACGCGAACTACACCCAGGGTTACTCCATACAATGAGGCACATAGGAACCGCGAAAACTGGGACTAGCAGTTCCTTCCTTACTGCAGTGAGTAAAGTGTGTTCACATTTCAGCCAGCGTTAACCTGTGAGCATCTTGTAGCTCCCTGCGTAGTGCTACGAAGTCCAACGCAGGCCTGCGATAGGCGCTATAACGTAAGGAACAGCCACATAAACTAAGCTTTTAAAAGTTACCTACCTTGGAAGTGAAGAGGACGCAGAGCGAATTTGTCAGTGCCTTCCTGGGAGGCGTGTTGGCTAGGCGTCTGTCAGGGTTGCTCTCTGCTCTGTGTCTGCTCCAGTGCCCACTAGTAGAGGGTCTGTGTGCCTGCTCTCTGCTTTCCCTGGTGTACACTGCCAGGATATCGGTCAGTGCAGAACACCGTTCCTGCCCTCCGGTACCTCGTGGCTCCAGGTGCACACGTCTCTCAGTACCTGGTCAGTCCCTGCCTGGGTGCTCGCTGCTGATGTCTGGCAGCCCCAGGACTCCCCGCTGTCCTCTGGTGTCTGCCTGTTCGGAGTGCGCGCTGCCAGGACCCGGCTTCACAGACTGATATTTTTTGGGCCTGAGAGGACAGAGGAGCAGAGGCTGGGATGGGCGGAGGGACAGGGCCGGGGTAGAGCCTGCGCCGTATCGCTCTGGCAGCTGCTGCGGTTATGGGGTTTACAGGTCAGGGGAGAGACCGGTAATCCTGCCTCTCCCCTTCCGTGTTATGACAGGAGCGCCCAACACTTTATTTTAATTTAAGCCCCTATTCAAATAAAGCCCCGGGGAGGGGGCGGTCCTCGGGGCTGCATGGGGGGGTGGGACTCTCCACGCATTATTTTTTCATTAAGCACCGGGGAGGTGGCGGTCCTTGGGGCTGCGGGGGGGCCGTGTGCCCCCGCACATAATCTGCATAGCCCCGGGGAGGTGGCGGACCCCGGGGCTGCGGGGGCCCCCGCGGGGCCCCGCTAATATTTTTAGACAATGCCCCCGGGACCTGGCCCACTTGGGGGCCTCATTAAAATGAAATGCTGGAGCCCGCGCTTCATTGAGTGGGTATGTACTTATTGGTATTGGAGTGTGTATGGTTTTGAGAATGGCAGTCTGTAATTTAGAGTGGGTGTATCAAAAGTTATATTAGGGTGTGAGAAGATGCATTAAATTCTCACATGGATGATGTCATCAGTGATGTCATTTGAGATGTCATCAGTGATGTCTTCAGTGATGTCACTGACCATGTCATGAGTGATGTAATATGTGACGTCATCAGCAGTGCATTGCGGGGGCGCGAGTTATAGTTAGCTGAACTAACTATAATGGGGGAATTTCACGGGTTTTGTACGAGTGCAATGTCCAACTAACTATAACTTTCCCTAAAACCTATGTTTTTTCAGTGAATTTCAAAGGTTTTTAAATGCTAAACCCTAACTATAACAGGCCTGAAACCTATGGTTTTTTCAGTGAATTTCAAAGGTTTTTAAAATGCTAATTCCTAACTATAACAAGCCTGAAACCTATGGTTTTTTCAGTGAATTTCAAAGGTTTTTTAAATGCTAATTCCTAACTATAACATGTCTGAAACCTATGGTTTTTTTCAGTGAATATATATATATCTCACACCCCCGCAATGCACTGCTGATGACGTCACATATTACTTCACTCATGACATGATCAGTGACATCATTGATGACATCACTGATGACATCTCAAATGCGAAATGCGATCCACGCATTTCAGTTCGTCCGAACCTTGATAACGATACAAGAAGTCATTATAGCCTCCTTATTTAAATGTATAAATGCCTCCAGTTGCCAACATTAACAAAGGACTACATATTACTTTAATCCAAAAAGCTGGCGGCCATATTGGCCTGGTCATGATGTAGGAATTGATACAATAAAGAAAAGAAAACAAGTGTTAATATGCACACAATGTCATTTCAGCATATCTTGCCCCATGACCGCCGGTTCCTGTATGTTCGTCAACGTGACTTGTTCATAATAAACATACTTAGGATTGCAAACATCAACATAAACAATGGACTACACATTACTTTAAAGTGAAAGGCTATCGGCCATATTGGTCTGGGCACGTTGCGTAATATAATGGTTCTTACACGAAAGAAAAGAAAAAAAAGGGGTGTTAATATACACACACTATCCATAAATAAAGTTCTAGCGATTATTGTTCCATTCCATTCACAGCTCATTTGAAATGTCATGAGTGATGTCACTAACCATGTCATGAATGATGCAATGTCTGAGGTCATAAGCAGTGCATTGCGGGGGTGTAAGTTATAGTTAGCTCAGGCAACTATAACTGCTGAATTTCACTGGTTTTGAAAGAGTGAAATCTGAGTCTAACTATAACGTCCCTGTAATCTTTGTTTTTTTCAGAGAATTTCTAGGTTTTTTTAATGTTAAGTAAGATGCCTATCACAATGGATGGTGGGGGGTTGGAAGCAGGGCCTGGCCTGGCATTGTGCTGCCCCCACCCAAGCTTGCTGCTCCTGCCTCCCCTCCTCCTTGTCATCAATTGTCCAAGTCCATGCCCCTGCTCCCTCATTAGAGCCCTGTTTGGCCGTTGTTTTGCCACTGGCCTTCCCGCCTTCTCTGAACAGTTAGCTTGCTGCCCCATCCACCTCCTCCCTATCCTCTGTTGTCTGAATCCATGCACTAGCCTTCTCCCTCCTGCCATGCATGTTCTGATGTGCTGCCACTGCCCTCCATTTAGCATGATGTCCCAGTACACTCCTCCTGCCCTCCATTGCCCAATTCTATGCCCCATCATTGACCTCCTGCTTAGCCTCTGTGCTTAGCTTGCTGCCCCTACTCTCCTTCCCCCTGCCCTCCGATGTCTGTGTGCATGTCCCTGCTCTATCCTTTTTGACCACCATGTTCCATGGACCGTCCCCTCCTATCTACTCTGAGTGTTCTGTTGAGCTGCCACTCCCCTCCAACCTGCCTAGCATTGTCAGATGACTGTAACCTGTCCATGCCACCTCCACTCTGCCTGTCCACGTTCCATGCCCCTATCCCCTTCCTCCTGTCCTCCATGGTCCATTTTACTGCCGCACCCTTCTGCCCACCCTGGTCTGTTGTGCTGCAACTGCTCCTCCTGCCTGCCCTGTGTGGTCTGTTGTGAGGCCCCTTCCCCTGAACTCTCTTGTCTGTGCCCAGCTCCTACCCTTCCCTTCTATCCTCCATGGTCCTTTCTGCATGCACCTGCCCCCACCTTCTCGCCCATCATGGCCATTGTGCTGCCACTAACCCTCCCTCTTGCCATGCATGATCTTCTGTGCTGCCACGGCCCCTCCCACCTTCCCTGTGTGGGCAGCTAGCTGCCCCTGACCACCTCCCACCTTCCCTCCATGGTCTGTGTGTATGCCATTATAGTCTCACTGTTGCTCTCCATGGTGTTTCTTGCTTCTAGTGCCCATCCTGCATGACCTCCATTGTCAGCTTGCTGCTCCTGCCCTGCCCCCTTGCCCCTGTCCTCTGTTTTCCATGTGCAGACCCCTATTCCCTCCCTCCTGGCTTGTCTGTTCCATTGTAATGCCCCTGATCCCAACCTCCTGCCCTTTAAGGTCCGTTATGCTGCAGCTTTCTCTACTGTCTGTCCATTATGGTCAGCTAGCGGCCATTGCCTCTTTCCCCTCTGTTCTCTGTTGTCCATGTGCATGGTCCTGTCCCCTCCCTATTGCTTTCCATGGATTGTTGTGCTGCACTCCCGTCCTGCATGCTCTGTGTTGTGTATTGTGCTGCTGCAAACCCTGATGCCTGCCCTGTAAGGTCAGTTTGGTGCCCCTGTCCATGTCCCTCCTGTCCTCTGTTATCCGAGTCCATGTCCCTACCCAAATTCCTCCTGCCTTCCATAATCCAATGTACCATACTTGCTAACATTTTGAACTTGGTAAGAGGGAGATTTTGTTTTTTTTTAAACTGCGGTATTGATTTTCCCCATTGACTTACATTGAAAAATAGTAGATTGTAGACAGGAGACAGATCAAATAAAGCCCATTTGGGCTTAAAAACATTGGGCGTTTCCTGGCTGTATCGGGTCTGTTGGCATGAATGGTTGTACTACCACTGCCTCTTCCTTATGCCCACAATGGTCTATTATATTGCCACAGCCTCTCTTGCCTGTCCTGCATTGTTGGTTTGTTGCCCCTGCCCCCCTTTCCACTGCCCTCCATAGTCTGTTGTGCTGCCACTGCCCTTCCTGCCTGCCCAGTGTGGTCAAATTGTTGCCTCTGCACCCTCCTACCTGCCTTCAATTTTCTGAGTCCATGCCCCTGGCCTCTGCCTCTCAACAGTATCCTAATGAACAACTAGATTGCAAACATTCTATATTTATTACAAAAGTGTGGCATGCCTGACGTCATCTTGATGTAATCAAAACTGTAATACCTAGAGCATTTCCTTTAGAAATTACAGAAATGAGAGGGTCTTAGTTGCATCGAAATTATGGTTAGTGCTCTAAAAAACTAAAATGAGGACATATTTTCCGAGTTTTCAAATAGCGACAAAGTACTTTTAAATTATTTGTTATCTTTATGTTTTTTTATCCAGTTGACCACTTGATTAAATGTTGCACTTAGGGGAAAGGATGTGGAATTACTTCCAGAGCTGCAGACTTTGCAACTAGGGAACCAGGTTGGAGTTTCTGCTTCAGCTCCACATTCTGTGATTCTGGTCAAATCACTTAATCTCCCCATGTCTACAACCAACATGAATTTGTCCTTGTGTGATGTAACCAATGCTCATGTAAAGCACTCCAATACCTGACCAGTCTGCACTATATAAAACTGCAAAAAAATAAAAAATGTTTTGCACACTTCTGACATTGGGCTAAACGTGGGCTACATCTGGGTGATATTTGTGCTACATTTGGGCTCTTTTGTCTCTGGTGGCCATCTTGGGAGATTTATTTGTTATGAAGTTTCCTAATTTCCTCATTTACTGCAGTCTCCTCAGTAGGAAATGCTTTCAGTTTTTTACTTTGATTCCATCAAGAAGGCATTCAGATGTGTCACACATGCGCCATAAATTCTGAATGGTTGCACTCTAGTTGCTCATTAGATCACTGTAGTAAAGCTACTGCTCACTAGGGAAGTCTGCTGCTGGTATTGAAAGTGCATGTTTCAGTCTGCATGTCAGAATTTTTTAATGAAATAGAAGAGGATTTGAGAAGTCACTCAAAATGTGCCCTAATTTTTCTTTCTGCAGCACTAATCATAATTTCTATGGCAAAATGACCCCCTCAGTTTGTTCATTTTAAATTAAATGTTTTAAGTGTTACCAGTTTGTTCCAATCAAGATGGCTTCAGGTGTGCCATACGTTTGTCATAAGTAAGACTGTTAGCGCTCTAGTTGTTCTTTAGAACACTCTGGGACATTCTGTCATTGGGCTATACGTGGGCTACATCTAGGTGATATTTGTGCTACATTTGGGCTCTTTTGTCTCTGGTGGCCATCTTGGGAGACTTATTTGTTATGAAGTTTCCTAATTTCCTCATTTACTGCAGTCTCCTCAGTAGTAAATACTTTCAGTTTTTTACTTTGATTCCATCAAGAAGGCATTCAGATGTGTCACACATTTGCCCTAAATTCAGAATGTTAGCACTCTAGTTGCTCATTAGATCACTGTAGTAAAGCTACTGCTCACCAGGGAAGTCTGCTACTGGTATTGAAAGTGCTTGTTTCAGTCTGCATGTCAGAATTTTTTAATGAAATAGAAAAATTGAGAAGTCACTCAAAATGTGCCCTAATTTTTCTTTACCAAAGGGGGATACCAAAGGGGATGATGGACGGAGCGTTTGAGCTAATCAAACACTCACCCCCAATCAACTGATCTGGGTTTAATCCATCATCATTCTTTAGCTCACTCCACCACCCCAGTTCAGACATGGCCATATGCAAATCAGTCTGACCCTGTGCCTCATGGGAACAGTCCAGCCCGAACTGCCAAGCCATGTCTTCCCTGGACCGGAAACAAGCATCCTAGGACCGGTTTCTGGCTATTCAGCCGTCATCAGCCAGGCTAGCTTGAATCCAGTGGCAAAGTGAGCAAGGGACCCACGTCTGGGCATACCCTGCCAACTTAGGGCGAACAAAGCGATACCAAAGGGGATGATGGACGGAGCGTTTGAGCTAATCAAACACTCACCCCCAATCAACTGATCTGGGTTTAATCCATCATCATTCTTTAGCTCACTCCACCACCCCAGTTCAGACATGGCCATATGCAAATCAGTCTGACCCTGTGCCTCATGGGAACAGTCCAGCCCGAACTGCCAAGCCATGTCTTCCCTGGACCGGAAACAAGCATCCTGGGACCGGTTTCTGGCTATTCAGCCGTCATCAGCCAGGCTAGCTTGAATCCAGTGGCAAAGTGAGCAAGGGACCCACGTCTGGGCATACCCTGCCAACTTAGGGCGAACAAAGCGATACCAAAGGGGATGATGGACGGAGCGCTTGAGCTAATCAAACACTCACCCCCAATCAACTGATCTGGGTTTAATCCATCATCATTCTTTAGCTCACTCCACCACCCCAGTTCAGACATGGCCATATGCAAATCAGTCTGACCCTGGCCTCATGGGAACAGTCCAGCCCGAACTGCCAAGCCATGTCTTCCCTGGACCGGAAACAAGCATCCTGGGACCGGTTTCTGGCTATTCAGCCGTCATCAGCCAGGCTAGCTTGAATCCAGTGGCAAAGTGAGCAAGGGACCCACGTCTGGGCATACCTTGCCAACTTAGGGCGAACAAAGCGATACCAAAGGGGATGATGGACGGAGCGTTTGAGCTAATCAAACACTCTCCCCCAATCAACTGATCTGGGTTTAATCCATCATCATTCTTTAGCTCACTCCACCACCCCAGTTCAGACATGGCCATATGCAAATCAGTCTGACCCTGTGCCTCATGGGAACAGTCCAGCCCAAACTGCCAAGCCATGTCTTCCCTGGACCGGAAACAAGCATCCTGGGACCGGTTTCTGGCTATTCAGCCGTCATCAGCCAGGCTAGCTTGAATCCAGTGGCAAAGTGAGCAAGGGACCCACGTCTGGGCATACCCTGCCAACTTAGGGCGAACAAAGCGATACCAAAGGGGATGATGGACGGAGCGTTTGAGCTAATCAAACACTCACCCCCAATCAACTGATCTGGGTTTAATCCATCATCATTCTTTAGCTCACTCCACCACCCCAGTTCAGACATGGCCATATGCAAATCAGTCTGACCCTGGCCTCATGGGAACAGTCCAGCCCGAACTGCCAAGCCATGTCTTCCCTGGACCGGAAACAAGCATCCTGGGACCGGTTTCTGGCTATTCAGCCGTCATCAGCCAGGCTAGCTTGAATCCAGTGGCAAAGTGAGCAAGGGACCCACGTCTGGGCATACCCTGCCAACTTAGGGCGAACAAAGCGATACCAAAGGGGATGATGGACGGAGCGTTTGAGCTAATCAAACACTCACCCCCAATCAACTGATCTGGGTTTAATCCATCATCATTCTTTAGCTCACTCCACCACCCCAGTTCAGACATGGCCATATGCAAATCAGTCTGACCCTGTGCCTCATGGGAACAGTCCAGCCCGAACTGCCAAGCCATGTCTTTCCTGGACCGGAAACAAGCATCCTGGGACCGGTTTCTGGCTATTCAGCCGTCATCAGCCAGGCTAGCTTGAATCCAGTGGCAAAGTGAGCAAGGGACCCACGTCTGGGCATACCCTGCCAACTTAGGGCGAACAAAGCGATACCAAAGGGGATGATGGACGGAGCGTTTGAGCTAATCAAACACTCACCCCCAATCAACTGATCTGGGTTTAATCCATCATCATTCTTTAGCTCACTCCACCACCCCAGTTCAGACATGGCCATATGTAAATCAGTCTGACCCTGTGCCTCATGGGAACAGTCCAGCCCGAACTGCCAAGCCATGTCTTCCCTGGACCGGAAACAAGCATCCTGGGACCGGTTTCTGGCTATTCAGCCGTCATCAGCCAGGCTAGCTTGAATCCAGTGGCAAAGTGAGCAAGGGACCCACGTCTGGGCATACCCTGCCAACTTAGGGCGAACAAAGCGATACCAAAGGGGATGATGGACGGAGCGTTTGAGCTAATCAAACACTCACCCCCAATCAACTGATCTGGGTTTAATCCATCATCATTCTTTAGCTCACTCCACCACCCCAGTTCAGACATGGCCATATGCAAATCAGTCTGACCCTGTGCCTCATGGGAACAGTCCAGCCCGAACTGCCAAGCCATGTCTTCCCTGGACCGGAAACAAGCATCCTGGGACCGGTTTCTGGCTATTCAGCCGTCATCAGCCAGGCTAGCTTGAATCCAGTGGCAAAGTGAGCAGGGGTCCCACGTCTGGGCATACCCTGCCAACTTAGGGCGAACAAAGCGATACCAAAGGGGATGATGGATGGAGCGTTTGAGCTAATCAAACACTCACCCCCAATCAACTGATCTGGGTTTAATCCATCATCATTCTTTAGCTCACTCCACCACCCCAGTTCAGACATGGCCAAATGAAATAGAAGATTTGAGAAGTCACTCAAAATGTGCCCTAATTTTTCTTTCTGCAGCACTAATCATAATGTCTATGGCAAAATGAACCCCCTCATTTTGTTCCTTTTTAAATTAAATGTTTTAAGTTTTACCACTTTATTCCAATCAAGATGGCTTCAGATGTGCCATACTTTTGTCATAAGTAAGACTGTTAGCGCTCTAGTTGTTCTTTAGAACACTCTGGGAAGCTGCAGTAGAACACAAAGGAATCAACTGACAGTCTCTGCCCTTGTTGGATGTATATGTTTTACTGAGAATGTCAGACTTCATTCTCACATGACTGAGAAAGATCATGTGAATTTACAGAAAATATGCACTCATTTTAGCTTCTAGATCACTTTCCAAACCCTATGGGAAAAGTATGAGAAAATAGTTTTCTCTCAAAAATGATTCATGATATCCCAGCAGAAGGCTTTTTCACAGGGTAAAATACCTTAGAACACACCACAATTCCTAAAATTAGTATGGTACCATCAACAGAAGATTTATAATGTAACTAAAGTCTTAACACCCTTTATACGTTCTCCTTTTGGTGACCCTCAAAACTTTCCATTCACTACAATGCATTTTAATGGGGTGCTATCATGTATATTGGTCCCAAGATGGCTGCCAACACTTCTTGGATGAAGTGCTGACATCCAATCAGATCTCATGATGAGATGTGTGGTTAGGCCCCGTCCAGATATATAAATTTCTTTTTCCTTTAATATTTAAAAAACTACTGAACGGATTTACACCATTTAAAAAAAGGCGCTTTCTGAACCAAGAGCTACCTTTTTGCCAAATTTGGTGTAATTCCGTTCAGCAGTTCAGGCTGTAGCCTTATCTAAAGTTTCCTATGGAAATTAACATGTGGAAAAAGCGTTTTGGGCCCCCCCTTTTTTCTTGGCCCCCGCTTGATGAATCACCCTGAAACGTTCAAGACAGGAGCTGACCGGAGCGCCTCATTAGTTTTGAAAATTTAGCGAAGATTCGTCAAACGGCACAAAAGATATTAACAAAAGAAAAAACGCTTTTTGAATAGAAACAAGATACTAACTATAACTACCTACTATATATATATATATATATATATATATATATATATATATATATATATATATATATATATATATAAATATAACAATGGGGCAATTACTAACTTAACTAAAGGCCAAAAAGCGGCACTTGAATCCCTGAAGCAAGCCACCAATTTTGTCATCAAGCCCTCTGACAAAGGCGGGAATGTCATGTTATGGGATGTCAAAAAGTATATTGCCGAAGCCAAGGACAGCTTGATTTCTCTGGCAACTACATGAAAACTACGGCAGGACAATATCTTTCCACTATTGACTGTTTCCACTACATGTTGTCCAAATGGCACACCCTTGGGCTATTGAGCTATGATGAATTACTGTTTTTAACTGTTAAAAAACCTGTTTCTCCATGCTTTTACATGTTACAGAAAGTGCATAAACACCCTATTAATCCACCAGGCAGGCCGATTATTTCTGCCAATGATAGCCTCTTCGAGAACACCTCAATATTTTTAGATCATTTTTTATTTCCCTATGTGTGTAGCCTGCCCTCATACTGCCGTGACAGTATGGATTTTATATCCAAGGTCACGGGCATCCCATGGCAATCAAGTTACATCATGGCCATTGTGGATGTGGTGTCTTTATACACCTGTATCAACCATGACCTAGGCATCACAGCTTGCAAACACTATTTTAGGGACAGACCAATAGCCACATATGATCACACCAATATGCTGCTTGAGATGCTCCATTTCTGTCTAGAAAATAACTATTTCTTACATGGACAGCAGTGGTACAGGCAAGTGTCCGGGACTGCCATGGGCAGTTGCTTTGCGCAGAGTTACGCCTGTATCTTTATGGGGTGGTGGGAGTGTGAATTTGTCTGGGCGAATAATTTTGCTGAATACACCAAGTATCTGGTCCTTTGAACCAGATACATTGATGATATCTTTCTAATTTGAGATGGTCCTCAGAATGCCCTTGATAAATTCCTTCTGGCAATCTCCAACAATGAGTTAAACTTGAGGTTTACGAGCACCACCAGCAAGAATAGATTAGACTTCCTTGATGTCAGTGTAGAGGTACTGAATGATACTATACAGACAAGCGTACACAGGAAAGCAACAGCCGGGAATAGCATCCTCCATGCCAAAAGCCACTATCCTCCCAAGCTGAAGAATAGTATCCCCTACGGGGAACTTCTCAGAGCTAGACGTAATTGCAGCACACCAGAAGCTTACACGCGAGAAGGAGGCATAATGGTAGAAAGATTCCTACAGAGGGGGTACACACGTAAAGTAGTGGACGAGGCAAGAAGGAAGGTGAGTGAAGTGAAGTGAGGAGAGAAACCCTACTCAAACCCACACCTAGGAAGGACACCCAGCCAGTGATTAGACTCATCACCACTTTCAATTCGGATTGTGCTAAGGTCCAGGCGATTATCAGAAGATACTGGCACTTAGTCAAACTGGACCCTATTATTGGCAAATTGATCACCCCAAGCGCCAATATCACATACCGCAGAAGTAACTCACTGAGGGTTATGTTGGTCCACAGCTTGATGGAACCCAGCCAGAAACCTAGCAGCACTTGGTTGAGGAAACTCTCAGGATTCCACAAATGTGGAAAATGCAAGGCCTGCACCAACAGCACAAATGTCAAGACAGTACCCTTACCCAATGGCAAGCAACATAAGATACGACCCTTCATTAATTGCAACACGGAATTTGTTGTTTATGTTCTGTTGTGTGTTTGTGGTTTGAGGTATGTTGGGAGCACGATCTTTCCGGTGAAAAAACGTGTCTTAGAGCACTTAAGGGACATTAGAAATAACGATTTAACATATCCCATGGCTAGACACTGCAACACTATACATAGCTCCACCAAAATTGAGAACCTAAAAATCTCATATTTTGGCATTGACAGGATTCCTGTGAAGAGTCAGGGTGGAGACAGGGAACGAGCATTGAGAAGACTTGAATCTAAATACATAATCAGTCTCAACACCAAACACCCGGGAGGTTTGAACCAGGACGAGGAGCTTCATGTTCACTTAGGATAATGCCATCTGTCCCCCGGGTAGCCTGTCTACAACTGCCGTTCATTCCATTTCTAGGGCTTTGTTGTTACTTCCTGCAGTGGTATCTGACCCACCACACTGCAAAGTCTTCTCCTGTCTCCTCTACTTTCTCTCTCTCTCTCACCTGATGCCACCTGATCTTAAAGGTCACTGGACCAATGAACTGTTATGCTATACTAGAAAATGAATCATTCTTTCTCTCTCTCTCACCAGATGCCACCTGATTTCCAAGGTCACTGGACCAATGAACTGTACTGAAATGTAAAATTATGAATCTTTTGGGGAGATTTTCTTTCTGGGCAATAGAAGGGATTATGTAGTGATCTTATCCACTTTCCCTTCTTACAGCATATTGTCCATTTTTTCACCTTGTATATTCATGTGTATATATTTGTATATTTTATTGTTTGGGTGAGGCACCCTTTATTTAATTTTGATACAAAACAATTTTTTAATTTCCTTAAAAAAGTTTTTGACTTGCATAGTCTTTTTTCTTTGTGACTGATGAGTTGGCATTTTTCTGTTTATACCCAAAGTCTTTCTCCCATGTTTAATTTTCCCTCCACTGTATGCCATAAATACAATGCCACAATGTGTGTTCCCTAGCTTTGACAAAGACGTCCTGGTCGAAACGCGTCAGCTACCCCAATAAACTTTCTTAGACTTACCTGGAGTGCAGGCACTTTTCTTGTGGCGCGGCATGGCTGCGTCTGCAAGGACCGTCAATATATATTATCTACTGGCGGTCGCCAGTAGATAGTTATAGTTACAACCTATTATCCATAGGAAATCCGTGACATTCTATTTGAAATAACTCTCTTGCCGGTTGACGTATCTTCGCAAAATTTTCAAACTTTATGGCCCGCTCCGGTCCGCTCCTACCCTGAAAGTCTCGGGGGATTCGTCAAGCGGGGCCGAGAAAAAGGGGGTCCCAAAACGCGTTTTCCCCATGCAATTTTCCATAGGAAACTTTAGACACGGCTACAGCCCGAACTGCTGAACGGAATTACACCAAATTTGGCAAAGAGGTAGTTCTTGGTTCAGAAAGAACCCTTTTGTTAAATGGTGTAAATCCGTTCAGTAGTTGCTGAGAAAATCAAAAGTAAAAAGATAGTGATATCTATGGCCGAGTAGGGTCCGCGTACCCTCCCGATCACGAGCTGCATGCTAATTGGCTGTCAGCTGGCTGTCAACATTCCGATTCAGGAAATGTTGGCAGCCATTTTGTCCCTCGGTAGAACCGAGGGACAGAAACAAGTGCGCAAAGCGCACAAAGGGGCAGGGTAGAAACACCCTGACCCCCTAGGTTTGCTCAGGGGTCCCACAAGGACCCCTGGGCAAAAAAAATAAAAATTTAAAAAAATCGGCAGGATGCGCTCAGGGTGCGCGAATCCTGCCGAAAAATCGAAGCGCGGTCTCCCGCGCTCGATTGCATTTGCCCCGGGTGGCCCAAGTCCCGGGGGCATGGTGAGGGGGTTACATTTATGTATGGGGGCCTCAAAGGGCCCCCAAGCCCCGGGGACCGCCACCCCCAGGGCTTTCTTTTGAAAATGGTGCGGGAGGGCTCTGAGCCCTCCCGCAGCCCCGGGGACCACCACCTCCCCGGGGCTTCTTTTTTGCCATTTAAAAACCTGTGTGGGGGGCTCCAGCCCCCACACGCCCGGGGACCGCCACCTCCCCGGGGCACTAACAAATTAAAATGGGGGTCCGTTTTGGACCCCGAAGCCCCGGGGACCACCACCTCCCCGGGGCTGTGCTGATGTAGGGAGGGGGCCGCGCGGCCCCCTCCTGGAGCCCTTGATGGCCCTGGGGACCGCCACCCCCCAGGGCCGGCTCCTGCAGTGTCCCGGGGTGCCTACCCCCGGGACACTGTAGTTTGCTATGGCAGGACGGGAGCCTCGCGGCTCCCGTCCTGCCATAGCAAACTGCTTTGGATATTGGAAGAGAGCAGGGAAACCTGCTCTCTCTTCCAATATCCATAGCCGACTGCTTTTCCACATGGGGAGCAGCATGTTAGCTGCTCCCCATGTGTAAAGCAATGCCGGCTCCCAAGGGACGCGGGAGCCGGCGGGACTGTGGGGGATTGGGGACCCCCACAGTCCCCAACGGAGAGGGCCAGCCCTGGGGGATGGGGTCCCCGGGGCAAGTAGTGGCCCGGGAGGGGGCCACGCGGCCCCCTCCCCAAAAAAAAAAAAATAAAAAAAAAAAACGGAAACGCCGGCCCCGGGGGATGGGGTCCCCGGGGCCATAAATGGCCTGAGGAGGGGGCCACGCAGCCCCCTCCAAAGAAAAAAAAAACGAGGCCATGCTCCGGGGATGGGGTCCCCGGGGCCAATACAGGCCCAGGGAAGGGGGCCACGCGGCCCCCTTCCCGTTTTTTTTTAAATATTTAATAAAAAAAGGGGTAAGGCCCTGGGGGATGGGGTCCCCAGGGCATAAAAACTGGAAAAAGGAAGGGGGCTACAGAGCCCCCCTTCAGGGGACAAAAAAAAATAAATGATCGGGCCCGCAGGCCCCGCCCCTTCCTTCACCACTCTGCAAACGCGCCCCTGGCGCGTTTGCAGATGGGGAACTAATTCCCGTTCAATACTGGGGGTCCCTGGGGCCAACTAGCCCACCAGGAACCTCCAGTATGCGCTAGGGGCTGCCTTGCATAGAGGTGTACAGAGGCCACGCCCCTTTTACACCTCTCTGCAACGCAGCTCTGTGGCGCTTAATGGAGGTAGCTGGTGGGCTAGTTGCACCCCAGGGACCCTCAGGATTTAGGGGACTTAATCCCCGACTTAAAACGCGCCACGGGGCGCGTTTGCACAGTGGTGAAGGGAGGGGCGGGGCTTCAGGTGACATGTGTGCAAACAGGCCCCGTGGCGCGTTTTAAGATGGGGAATTAAATCCCCTTCAATCCTGAGGGTCTCTGGGGCCAACTAGCCCAACAGGTACATCCAGAAAGCGCCACAGAGCTGCGTTGCAGAGAGGTGTAAAAGGGGTGTGGCCTCTCTACACGTCTCTGCAACGCAGCCCCTGGCGCATACTGGAGGTTCCTGGTGGGCTAGTTGGCCCGTAGGGACCCACATGATTCAAGGGGACTTAATCCCCCAACTTAAAACGCGCCACGGGCGCGTTTGCACAGATGTCACCTCAGGCCCCGCCCCTCCCTTCACCATTGTGCAAATATTCTTCTAAAATCATCCGAAATACGAATTCCGATTTACTCACCTGTTATAAGGAGAGACCTCAGTGCTGTATCTTTCAGCCCAGTACTAATCCTGAAAAGTAATTTTAACCGTACTTACCAGTAACTTGAATTTCCTTCCATAGGATATCATTGACTGGTTTCACTTGGAAATTCTTCTAAGTGTGGAGTTTTGGAACTTTAAAATATTCCTCTAAAATCAGCCGAAATACGAATTCCGATTTACTCACCTGTTATCAGGAGAGACCTCAGTGCTGCATCTTTCAGCCCAGTACTAATCCTGAAAAGTAATTTTAACCGTACTTACCAGTAACTTGAATTTCCTTCCATAGGATATCATTGCCTGCTTTTTGCTGAAAAAGTTTCTAAGTCTTGATTTTTGAAACATACAAATATTCCTCTAAAATCAGCCGTAATCCGAATTCCGATTTACTCACCTGTTATAAGGAGAGACCTCAGTGCTGCATCTTTTAGCCCAGTACTGGTCCTGAAAAGTAATTTTAACCGTACTTACCAGTAACTTGAATTTCCTTCCATAGGCTAACATTGACTGGTTTCACTTGGAAATTCTTCTAAGTGTGGAGTTTTGGAACTTTAAAATATTCATCTAAAATCAGCCAAAATACGAATTCCGATTTACTCACCTGTTATCAGGAGAGACCTCAGTGCTGCATCTTTCAGCCCAGTACTAATCCTGAAAAGTAATTTTAACCGTACTTACCAGTAACTTGAATTTCCTTCATAGGCTAACATTGACTGGTTTCACTTGGAAATTCTTCTACGTGTGGAGTTTTGGAACTTTATAATATTCCTCTAAAATCAACCAAAGTACGAATTCCAATTTACTCACCTGTTATCAGGAGAGAACCCAGTGCTGCATCTTTTAGCCCAGCACTGACCCTGAAAAGTAATTTTAACCGTACTTACCAGTAACTTATATTTTCTTCCATAGGAATCCATTGTCTGGTTTTCAGCAGAAAAGTTTCAAAGTGTCGATTTTCACAAACTACAAATATTCCTAAAAAATCGCCTGTATGACTTAAACGCATTCTTTCAACTGTTTACAGGAGATGCACCAGTGCTGGATCCAGGATCCAACACTGAGTAAGAAAAAGTAACGATAACAGTTTTTAACTTCTAAGTGAATTTCCTTCCATAGGATAACATTGGTGATTCTATGAGAAAAAGTTTCTAAGTGTGAACTTTTAAAGTACAATAATATTCCTTAAAAATCACGACTGTAACCAAAACGCTTTTACTCAACTGTTTACAGGAGATGTCCCAGGACTGAATCTAGGATCCAGTCCTGTGGTTAGAAAAGTAATCCATAAAGTAACTAATTGCATTTAACTAGGAATTCACATTGAGCTGAATGTTGCATTGTGTTTGAAAATGTGTTGCCCATTGCAACAACTGTAACTACTGTACTTAAAAGTCTATTGCCTATGTGCAAAGTATTTAAACTAAAGTAATTCATTCTGAGAAAGTATTTTTTGTAATGTAATGTATAATGTAATTACAATGTAATTTAAAAAATAAAATATGTAAAAAAAAATTGTTTCTAAAAATGTAGTAAATCAGTATGAAAAAAATTTATATAACAATTAATACATTTAAAAATTGACATTTACAAAACCTTTGAAATTCACTGAAAAAACCGTAGGTTTCAGACATGTTATAGTTACAAATTAGCATTTAAAAAACCTTTGAAATTCACTGAAAAAACCATAGGTTTCATGGACGTTATAGTTACAAATTAGCATTTAAAAAACCTTTGAAATTCACTGAAAAAACCATAGGATTTAGGGACAGTTATAGTTAGTTGGACATTGCACTCGTACAAAACCCGTGATATTCCCCCGTTATAGTTAGTTCAGCTAACTATAACTCGCGCCCGCAATGCACTGCTGATGACGTCACATATTACATCACTCATGACATGGTCAGTGACATCACTGATGACATCACTGATGACATCTCAAATGACATCACTGATGACATCACTGATGACATCATCCACGTGATAATCTGATGCACCTCCTCACACCCTAATATAACCTTTGATACACCCACTCTAAATAACAGACTGCCATTCGCAAAACCATAGACACTCCAACACCAATAACTACATACCCACTCACTGATTCTTAGGTCTACACACACATCCACTAACTCACCCGTACAGTCACTCACACTTACGGTCACTCAGTACAGGACTATCATATGCACTCATACTTCTATATAGACACTCACACACCGCCACTCATCCATAGAGGTACTCACACACCTAGTCAGTCATGCAAATAATTATTCACACTGCCATTTACTCACCTATACAGTCATACACACACCAGCTCACTTACTCATACAAATACTAGCAAATTTTTACGCTCTTATACAATCACTGATACAAGCACACACTCATCCATACAGCCACTCTCACAATCACACACTCTCACTTATAGCCATTTATATACTCCAACACACATATATACTGCCTTTCACATATGTAGTTACTCACACATGTACCACTGGGACATACATTCACTCACTAACACACTCTTACACACACTTACCCACCCATACAGTCTATCACAGATGCACTCTTGAAACCATCCACCCAGTGAATCACCCACTCACACATCTATGCACAGAGTCGCACACACCCCACCCACACAAACACTCAGGCACCCATACAGATACTCAGACAACCAATCAATAACTCATATAGACACTCATGTAGCTATTCACAAACCCATGCAGCCACTTACACAGCAACAGACAGACAGATTCAGACATTCACCCAGTTTAGTCACTAACCCATGCATTCAGTAAGATACGTTTAATCACTCACTTATACAGTCAGTCACGTACCTACTAAATCCTCCATACAGACACTTATACACCCACTCATTCCTCAATACAGCTTGGCATATATATAAAACAAAATTAAACTTTACAGAAACACACAGTCACTGGATGATGTCATCAGTGATGTCATTTGAGATGTCATCAGTGATGTCATCAGTGATGTCACTGACCATGTCATGAGTGATGTAATATGTGACGTCATCAGCAGTGCATTGCGGGGCGTGAGTTATAGTTAGCTGAACTAACTATAACGGGGAATTTCACGGGTTTTGTACGAGTGCAATGTCCAACTAACTATAACTGTCCCTAAATCCTATGGTTTTTTCAGTGAATTTCAAAGGTTTTTTAAATGCTAATTTGTAACTATAACGTCCATGAAACCTATGGTTTTTTCAGTGAATATATATATATATATATATATCACTGAAAAAACCATAAATTTTAGGGACAGTTATAGTTAGTTGGACATTGCACTCGTACAAAACCCGTGAAATTCCCTGTTATAGTTAGTTCAGCTAACTATAACTCGCGCCCGCAATGCACTGCTGATGACGTCACATATTACATCACTCATGACATGGTCAGTGACATCACTGATGACATCACTGATGACATCTCAAATGACATCACTGATGACATCACTGATGACATCATCCAGTGACTGTGTGTTTCTGTAAAGTTTAAATATGTTTAATATATATAGGGAAAGGCGTATTGAAGAATGAGTGGGTGTATAAGTGTCTGAATGGATGATTTAGTACGTGAGTGACTGACTCTACAAGTGAGTGATTAAACGTATCTTACTGAATGCATGGGTTAGTGACTAAACTGTGTGAATGTCTGTATCCGTCTGTTTGTTGGTGTGTAAGTGGATGCATGGATTTGCGAATAGCTACATGAGTGTCTATATGGGTTATTGATTGGTTCTCTGAGTATCTGTATGGCTGCCTGAGTGTTTGTGTGGGTGGGGTGTGTGTGACTCTATACATAGATGTGTGAGTGGGTGATTCACTGGGTGCATGATTTCAAGAGTGCATCTGTGATGTACTGCTTGGGTGGGTGAGTGTGTGTATGGGTGTGTTAGTGAGTGAATGTATATCTCAGTGGTACATGTGCGAGTAACTACATATGTAAAAGGCAGTATATATGTGTGTTAGAGTATTTAAATGGCTATAAGTGAGAGTGTGTTATTGTGAGAGTGGCTGTATGGATGCGTGTGTGCTTGTATCAGTTATTGTATAAGAGCGTAAGAATGTGCTAGTATTTGTATGAGTAAGTGAGCTGGTGTGTGTATAACTGTATAGGTGAGTAAATGGGTGTGTGATTAATTTTTGCATGACTGACTAGGTGTGTGAGTACCTCTATGGATGAGTGGCGGTGTGTGAGTGTTTATATAGGTGTATGAGTGCATATGATACTCCTGTACTGAGTGACTGTAAGTATGAGTGACTGTACAGGTGAGTGAGTGGATATGTGTGTAGACCTAAGAATCAGTGAGTGGGTATGTAGTTTTTGGTGTTGGAGTGTCTATGGTTTTGAGAATGGCAGTCTGTAATTTAGAGTGGGTGTATCAAAAGTTATATTAGGGTGTGAGAAGATGCATGAAATTATCACATGGATGATGTCATCAGTGATGTCATTTGAGATGTCATCAGTGATGTCATCACTGACCATGTCATGAGTGATGTAATATGTGACGTCATCAGCAGTGCATTGCGGGGCGCGAGTTATAGTTAGCTGAACTAACTATAACAGGGGAATTTCACGGGTTTTGTACGAGTGCAATGTCCAAATAACTATAACTGTCCCTAAAACCTGTGGTTTTTTCAGTGAATTTCAAAGGTTTTTAAATGCTAATTTCTACCTATAACGTGTCTGAAACCTATGGTTTTTTCAGTGAATTTCAAAGGTTTTTAAATGCTAATTTCTAACTATAACGTGCCTGAAACCTATGGTTTTTTCAGTGAATTTCAAAGGTTTTTAAATGCTAATTTCTAACTATAACGTGCCTGAAACCTATGGTTTTTCAGTGAATTTCAAAGGTTTTTTAAATGCTAATTTCTAACTATAACGTGCCTGAAACCTATGATTTTTAAGTGAATTTCAAAGGTTTTTAAATGCTAGTTTCTAACTATGCCAACAGAGGTAGGACATGTGAAGAAAGAAGAAAAAACGCACATAAAGAAGCAAAAGATGTGCAGAAAGAACCAACAGAGGAGCAGAAAGAGGCCTTGTTGCAAAATCATCCTGTGCCCACAACTTTTTCAGACGGGTACTGGTGGTAACTGACTCTGACTAACCAGAGTGAAGGGAGGGGGCCTGAGGTGACATGTGTGCAAACGCGCCCCGTGGCGCGTTTTAAGTTGCGGGATTAAATCCCCTTGAATCCTGAGGGTCCCTGGGGCCCAACTAGCCCCCAGGTACCTACAGTTAGGACCACAGAGCTGAGTTGCAGAGAGGCGTTCCGAGGCCACGCACCTTTTTCACCTCTCTGCAACGCAACTCTGTTGTGCTTACTGAAGGTACCTGGTGGGCTAGTTGGCCCCCAGGATTCAAAGGAATTAACTCCCCAACTTAAACGCACCACAGGGCGTGTTTGCGCACATGTCACCTGAGGCCCCGCTCCCTCCCTTCA
Organism: Calotriton arnoldi; assembly: GCA_963921515.1. Taxonomy (NCBI): domain Eukaryota; kingdom Metazoa; phylum Chordata; class Amphibia; order Caudata; family Salamandridae; genus Calotriton; species Calotriton arnoldi. The sequence goes on along the minus strand of CAWUFW010013977.1, from coordinate 193,860 downwards.
CCACTGTGCAAAGCGCCCCGTGGCGCATTTTAAGTTGGGGGATTAGGTCACCTTGAATCCTGAGAGTCCCTGGGGCCCAACTAGCCCACCAGGTACTTCCAGTAAGCACCACAGGCCTGCGTTGCAACGCCTGTAACAAATTGTGCAGTTGTGTTTAGGTAGTGAAGAGGGTCGTGCTGGGGGTAGTGTTTTAGGGTTTAGGGTAGTGCAGTGGTGTTTGTGTAGTGTAGGGGGTCATGCTGGGGGTAGATTTAGGGTTTAGGGTAGTGCAGTGGTGTTTGGGTAGTCTAGGGAGTCGTGCTGGGGGAGTGTTTTAGGGTTTAGGGTAGTACAGTGGTGTTTGGGTAGTGTAGGGGGTCGTGCTGGGGTTAGTGTTTTAGGGTTTTAGGGTTTAGGGTAGTGCAGTGGTGTTTGGGTAGTGTAGGGGATACTGCTGGGTGTAGTGTTTTAGGGTTTAGGGTAGTGCAATGGTGTTTGGGTAGTGTAGGGGGTACTGCTGGGGGTAGTGTTTTAGGGTTTAGGGTAGTGCAGTGGTGTTTGGGTAGCGTAGGGGTACTGCTGGGGGTAGTGTTTTATGGTTTAGGGTAGTGCAGTGGTGTTTGGGTAGTGTAGGGGTTCGTGCTGGGGGTAGTTTTGTAGGGTTTAGGGTAGTGCAGTGGTGTTTGTGTAGTGTAGGAGGTCGTGTTTTAGGGTTTAGGGTAGTGCAGTGGTCTTTGGGTAGTGTAGGGAGTCGTGCGGGGGTATTGTTTTAGAGTTTAGGGTAGTGCAGTGGTCTTTGGGTAGTGTAGGGGGTTGTGCGGGGGGTAGTGTTTTAGGGATTAGGGTAGTGCATTGGTATTTGGGTAGTGTAGGGGGTCATGCGGGGGTAGTGTTTTAGGGTTTAGGACAGTGCAGTGGTGTTTAGGTAGTGTAGGGGTCGTGCTGGGGGAGTGTTTTAGGGTTTAGGGCAGTGCAGTGGTGTTCGGGTAGTGTAGGGGGTCGTGCTGGGGGAGTGTTTTAGGGTTTAGGGCAGTGCAGTCGTGTTCGGGTAGTGTAGGGGGTCGTGCTGGGGGAGTATTTTAGGGTTTAGGGTAGTGCAGTGGTATTCGGGTAGTGTAGGGGGTCATGCTGGGGGTAGTGTTCTAGGGTTTAGGTCAGTGCAGTGGTGTTTGGGCAGTGTAGGGGGTCGTGCTGGGGGTGGTGTTTTAGGGTTTAGGGCAGTGCAGTGGTGTTCGGGCAGTGTAGGGGGTCGTGCTGGGGGTGGTGTTTCAGGGTTTAGGGTAGTGCAGTTGTGTTCGGGCAGTGTAGGGGGTCGTGCAGGGGGTGGTGTTTCAGGGTTTAGGGCAGTGCAGTGGTCGGGCAGTGTAGGGGTCGTGCAGGGGTGGTGTTTCAGGGTTTAGGGCAGTGGTGTTCGGGCAGTGTAGGGGGTCATGCTGGGGGTGGTGTTTCAGGGTTTGGGGCAGTGCAGTGGTGTTCGAGCAGTAAAGGGGTCATGCTGGGGGTGGTGTTTCAGGGTTTAGGGCAGTGCAGTGGTGTTCGGGCAGTGTAGGGGCGGTGCAGGGGTGGTATTTCAGGGTTTATCGCAGTGCAGTGGTGTTCGGGCAGTGTAGGGGGTGGTGCAGGGGGTGGTGTTTCAGGGTTTAGGGCAGTGCAGTGGTGTTCAGGCAGTGTCGGGGGTCGTGCAGGGGGTGGTGTTTCAGGGTTTAGGGCAGTGCAGTGGTGTTCGGGCAGTGTAGGGGGCGGTGCAGGGAGTGGTGTTTCAGGGTTTAGGGCAGTACAGTGGTGTTCGGGCATTGTAGGGGGTGGTGCTGGGGCTGGTGTTTCAGGGTTTAGGGCAGTGCAGTGGTGTTCGGGCAGTGTAGGGGGTCGTGCTGGGGCTGGTGTTTCAGGGTTTAGGGCAGTGCAGTGGTGTTCGGGCAGTGTAGGGGTCGTGCTGGGGCTAGTGTTTCAGGGTTTAGGGCAGAGCAATGGTGCTCAGGCAGTGTAGGGGGTTGTGCTGGGGGTGATGTTTCAGGGTTTAGGGCAGTGCAGTGGTGTTCCGGCAGTGTAGGGGGTCGTGCAGGGGTGGTGTTTCAGGGTTTAGTGCAGTGGTGTTCGGGCAGTGTAGGGGGTCGTGCTGGGGTGGTGTTTCAGGGTTTAGGGCAGTGCAGTGGTGTTCGGGCAGTGTAGGGTGTCGTGCTGAGGGGTGGTGTTTCAGGGTTTAGGGCAGTGCAGTAGTGTTTGGGCAGTGTAGGGGGTCGTGCAGGGGGTGGTGTTTCAGGGTTTAGGGCAGTGCAGTGGTGTTCGGCCAGTGTAGGTAGTCTTGCTGGGGGTGGTGTTTCAGGGTTTAGGGCAGTGCAGTAGTTTTCGGGCAGTGTAGGCGGTCGTGCTGGGGCTGGTGTTTCAGGGTTTAGGGCAGTGCAGTGGTGTTCGGGCAGTGTACGGGGTTGTGCTGGGGCTGGTGTTTCAGGGTTTAGGGCAGTGCAGTGGTGTGCGGGCAGTGTATGGGGTTGTGCTGGGGCTGGTGTTTCAGGGTTTAGGGCAGTGCAGTGGTGTTCGGGCAGTGTAGGGGGTCGTGCTGGGGGTGGTGTTTCAGGGTTTAGGGCAGTGCAGTGGTGTTCAGGCAGTGTAGGGGGTCGTGCTGGGGCTGGTGTTTCAGGGTTTAGGGCAGTGCAGTGGTGTTCGGGCAGTGTAGGGGGTCGTGCTGGGGCTGGTGTTTCAGGGTTTTGGGCAGAGCAGTGGTGTTCGGGCAGTGTAGGGGGTCGTGCTGGGGGTGGTGTTTCAGGGTTTAGGGCAGTGCAGTGGTGTTCGGGCAGTGTAGGGGGTCTTGCTGGGGGTGGTGTTTCAGGGTTTAGGGCAGTGCAGTGGTGTTCGGGCAGTGTAGGGGTCTTGCTGGGGGTGGTGTTTCAGGGTTTAGGGCAGTGGTGTTTGGGCAGTGTAGGGGGTCTTGCTGGGGGTGATGTTTCAGGGTTTAGGGCAGTGCAGTGGTGTTCGGGCAGTGTAGGGGGTCTTGCTGGGGGTAGTGTTTCAGGGTTTAGGGCGGTGCAGTGGTGTTCGTGCAGTGTAGGGGGTCGTGCTGGGGGTGGTGTTTCAGGGTTTAGGGCAGTGCAGTGGTGTTCGGGCAGTGTAGGGGTCTTGCTGGGGGTAGTGTTTCAGGGTTTAGGGCGGTGCAGTGGTGTTCGTGCAGTGTAGGGGGTCGTGCTGGGGGTAGTGTTTTAGGGTTTAGGGTAGTGCAGTGGTGCTTGTGTAGTGTAGGGGGTCGTGCTGGGGGTAGTGTTTTAGGGTTTAGGGTAGTGCAGTGGTGTTTGTGTAGTGTAGGGGGTCATGTTTTAGGGTAGTGCAGTGGTGTTTGGGTAGTGTAGGGGGTCGTGCTGGGGGTAGTGTTTTAGGATTTAGGTTAGTGCAGTGGTGTTTGGGTAGTGTAGGGGGTCGTGCTGGGGGTAGTGTTTTAGGGTTTAGGGTAGTGCAGTGGTGTTTGTGTAGTGTAGGGGGTCATGCTGGGGGTAGTGTTTTAGGGTTTAGGGTAGTGCAGTGGTGCTTGTGTAGTGTAGGGGGTCGTGCTGGGGGTAGTGTTTTAGGGTTTAGGGTAGTGCAGTGGTGTTTGTGTAGTGTAGGGGTCATGTTTTAGGGTAGTGCAGTGGTGTTTGGGTAGTGTAGGGGTCGTGCTGATGGTAGTGTTTTAGGATTTAGGTTAGTGCAGTGGTGTTTGGGTAATGTAGGGGTCGTGCTGGGGGTAGTGTTTTAGGGTTTAGGATAGTGCAGTGGTGCTTGTGTAGTGTAGGGGGTCGTGCTGGGGGTAGTGTTTTAGGGTTTAAGGTAGTGCAGTGGTGTTTTTGTAGTGTAGGGGGTCATGTTTTAAGATGCAATGCTCCAATACCTGACCAGTCTGCACTACATAAAACTGCAAAAAACCTAAAAATAAAAAGTGTTTTGCACACTTTTGTCATTGGGCTTTATGTGGGCTACATCTGGGTAATATTTGTGCTACATTTGGGCTCTTTTTTCACTGGTGGCCATCTTGGAAGACTTCTTTGTTATGAAGTTTCCTAATTTCTTCATTTACTGCAGTCTCCTCAGTAGGAAATGCTTTCAGTTTTTTACTTTGATTCCATCAAGAAGGCATTCAGATGTGTCTCACATCTGCCATAAATTCAGAATGTTAGCACTCTAGTTGCTCATTCGATCACTGGAGTAAAGCTACTGCTCACCAGGGAGTTAACTGGTAGTCTGCTGCTGGTATTGAAAGTGATTGTTTCAGTCTGCATGTCAGAATTTTCTAATGAAATAGAAGAGGATTTGAGATCTCACTTAAAACATGCCCTAATTTTTCTTTCTGCAGCACTAACCATAATTTCTATTTCAAAAAGAACCCCTCATTTTGTTCCTTTTTAAATTAAATGTTTTAAGTGTTACCGGTTTATTCCAATCAAGATGGCTTCAGGTGTGCCATACTTTTGTCATAAGTAAGGCTGTTAGCGCTCTAGTTGTTCTTTAGAACACTCTGGGAAGCTGCAGTAGAACACAAAGGCATCAACTGGCAGGCTGCTCCTGTTGAAATATAACAGGAAGATATTTGAGATCACACTTGAAATATGTCCTAATTTTTCTTTCTACAGCACTAACCATAATTTCTATGACAAAAAGAACCCCTCATTTTGTTCCTTTTTAAATTAAATGTTTTAAGTGTTACCGGTTTATTCCAATCAAGATGGCTTCAGGTGTGCCATACTTTTGTCATAAGTAAGGCTGTTAGCGCTCTAGTTGTTCTTTAGAACACTCTGGGAAGCTGCAGTAGAACACAAAGGAATCAACTGACAGTCTCTGCCCTTGTTGGATGTACATGTTTTACTGAGAATGTCAGACTTCATTCTCACATGAGTGAGAAAGATAATGTGAATTTACAGAAAATATGCTCTCATTTTAGCTTCTGGAGCACCTGCCAAACCTCCATGGGACAAGCATGAGAAAATAGTGTTCTCTCAAACATGATTCATGATATCTCAGCAGAAGGTTTTTCACATGGTAAAATCACCTTAGAATACACCACAATTCCTAAAATTAGTATGGTACCATCAACTAATAAATTCCAATGTAACTAAAGCCTGTTATCACCCTTTATAGTTCTCCTTTTGGTGACCCTCAAAATCTTCTATTCACTACAATGCATTTCAATGAAGTACTATCATTTATATTGGGCCCAAGATGGCTGCCAGCAATTCCAGGATGAAGTGCTGACAGCCAATCAGATCTCACGATGACATGTGTGGTTAGGCTCCGCCCAGATATATATGTGACTTTACTTTTGATTTTCCCAGGAACTACTGAACGGATTTACACCATTTAAGCAAAAGGCACGACACTGAACCAAGGGCTACCTCTTTGCCAAATTTGGTGTAATTCCGTTCAGCAGTTCGGGCTGTAGCTGCGACTAAAGGTTCCTATGGAAAAATGAATGGGGAAAACGCGTTTTGGGACCCCCTTTTTCTCGGCCCCCGCTTGACGTATCACCCCGAGACTTTCAGGATAGGAGCGGACCGGAGCGCCCCAACAAGTTGGAAACTTTCGCGAAGATTCGTCAACCGGCGCCAACGTTATTTCAAATAGAATGTCGCGGATTTCCTATGGATAATAGGTTTTAACTATAACTATCTACTGGCGACCGCCAGTAGATAATATATATATATATATATATATATATATATATATATATATATATGAACAGATACACCTCCAAACACGAAGAGATGACTCCGGCACTCCAGTGATTTACACCACAGCTGTTTATTTCAGACCTGAGCGATACAACATATATATATATATATATATCCAAAAATGCGCTGGTTGCAGATTGAAAAACAGCACACCGTGGCCCAATCTTTTGCACAGCAATTCCTTTATTTAATGGTCTGACACACTCTACGCGTTTCGGGGAAACCCCTTGATCACGTAGAGTGTGTCAGACCATTAAATAAAGGAATTGCTGTGCAAAAGATTGGGCCACGGTGTGCTGTTTTTCAATCTGCAACCAGCGCATTTTTGGATGTTGAGGACTCGCCATCCTGCCGTGGAACGCCGTCATAAGAGGCTCGGGTGAGGCGGTTGCTGTGCGCGAGCATTGCTTTGCGGTGAATATATATATATATATATATTTTTTTTTTAGGTCAAGCATTCGAGACCTCTTGCATATACTTCTGTATATACTTATATGTGTATGTACTTTGTGGGCTTTGGATATCAGCCCTAGGACTAGTCTGCTTCCGCTTAGGGACTTTTTCTTCTGTTCAACTGCCTCTATTTAACTGTCTTGATAGAAAACGACTAGTAAAGGTCAGTAAAATACCAGAATTGCTTTCTGTTTGTTCAACTGCCTCTATTTAACTATCTTGATAGAAAACGACCAGTAGAGGTCAGTAAAATACCAGAATTGCTTTCTGCTTAGGGACTTTCTTTTTTATCTTTCTGGCAACTGCCTCTATTTAACTTTCTTGATAGAAAACGACCAGCAGAGGTCAGTAAAATACCAGAATCACTTAAGCATTCTCTAGATTCCAGTCCATAGAAATTGTCTTCCACGAGCACCCGTAGACAATAATAGTTTTTTCAAATCTTGTATTTTCAGTGATAGGACCACCGAAGTCCCTGATTTTCTATTAAAAACAGGGCTTTGGACTATACCATTTCCCGCTGAAAGGCAATATTTCTCTCCATGTGATCCCATACCTAGCGTGTCATGCAGTTTGGTGCTTACTTTCCCTCCATGTTAAAGAACAGTTAATGTTTCAGCACCCAGGCTAATGTGCTGCTTAGCTACATACATGTAAGGTCCCAAAGGTGAGACCGATTGCATTGCAAATGCTTGTTTTATGTTTATTTCAGAGTGACTTTCAAGGTCACATGGTGAGTTTAAACTTAACGGCATGCTCTAACTTTGCGCAGGTTTAAATGATTGCACCTGTAGCACTCACAATGGTACTTTTAATGATTAGCTCAAAAACGTGCACAACTGTGTTGGTTTCACTGACTTCAGAACAAGTAGTCTCGCTGCAGGGAACAGCGTTGAGTCATTGAAGAATTAAAGCACACATCTGAATCTTTGAGGTGGGTGTCAGTTTCACGTTTGTTTTGGAACAGTGGTTTAGTCAAACATGGTGCTCAATCAATTTCTGTCTGGCAGTATAAAATTCAGCACTGCACATCTGGTTTAGTTCTTTTTCAGCAAATATGTTTGGTTCAGTCTGAGCACAAACTTTGTGGTGTAATCTTTTTCAATGTGATTTGAGGTTGATTTTTGTGCATTCACATTATGGATTGCCTGATATATGTGGTTCTATTTTTATCACTGGAAATGTTAAAAAATCATTCATGTCTAAAAATCAAACATGGTTGCTGATGGGTTGTTTTTAAATTACAGTTGCTCCTGACGAAGGGCTCATTGCCTGAAATGCATTGGGTGAACACTTGCATGGTTACCCAAGATGAAATGTGATTTAACATGCTGTTGGAAAATTCCTTGAGTATTAAAAGTTTGAATTCACGCTGCCTCTGAGTGAAATTTTAATTATGGAAGATCAATGGAAAAAAAATGGATAAAAAGGTTCACATGTATGAACATTTTATTGTTTCTTGTGACTGTTGTCTGCTTGGCTTTGCGGCTTGAAACTGGTGCCCCAGTACGCACGAGTTACCTTTGGAATTTCATATTCGTGCTATTGGGACAGAGCATGCGTCAAGCCCTCCAGCACAAATTACACCATTGAGCATCGCTGAAAGTGTTGAACACATGTTAAATACATGTAAGGGAAGGTATGCAGTCTACCTCTCATTCTGGCAGAATCATACTTGCCATGCAGCCACATACTTTGTGTAATGCATTCAACCAGTCCTGGCCTTTTTTTAACGAACAGAAGTTTTCACACTCGGATTCATTAGGCCACGCTTACAATGTTAAAAGTGAAATTAAAAATCACAAAATTAAACTTCCTGTTTAATAGCATATTGTGTGTGAACCTGCCGGCTGGTCCTTACAGGTGTGATATGATAAGCAAGTCTTTATCCCATTCTGCCTGGTTGTGAATCAAAACTGGGGCCTGTGCAAGAGCCCATTCTGCAGCATATGCTGCTTTAACTTCTTTGGGAACAAAAACGGAAATGAAGGTGTGATTACATCCTCCCCTTGTAAAACATTTCTAACAAACTCTGGTGACCAAGCAGTCTCAGCCAAGATAATGTTGTATTCAGTGGTCAAAGTCTGCCAGAATGTTACTTTAATTGTGTACAGTATGTCTCCCTCAATTTGAATTTCCAAATCATAAAATCTATCTGGAGGGCTAAGCCGCTGATCTGGAGTTTCAACCTGTACATATTCATCAGTCGGTCTCACCACTAGAAACTCTCAAATAGTCTGGTGAACTACTGTGACCGCTGTTGCACTGTCGAGAAAAGGTCTCGTCCACATCTTGTTCTGAAGAAGAGTTCTGAACATTTGTGGCATTTTTAGTGGAAATATCAGTCACTTTCTTCTTTTTAAACTGTGCTTTTTGTTGTGAAAGTTTCTCATCCTTTTTTATGAAGAAGTCAGAGGAGCACTGAGTCTTTTGGTTTCACATAGTCCTCCTGTCTACGATCGCCTCGACCCTCTCTCTCTGACCTTCTTGTCTGTAGAGTCCTGCAAGGAATTAGAGGGGCATGTATCAGAATACTGATACATATCAGGATGTTCAATTTTATCACAGTGACATAAATTATAACTGTTTCCAGAAGACTTCAGTTGTGGAGAGCAAGTCCATGTTTTTGTTCTAGTCCTGTCTTTATTTTTATTCAACATAAGGGAAGTGAGCATGCCAACAAGGGATTTATTTCAGCATAAACTATAAAATCAATTTGTTAAATATTTAAGATGTCTGAGAGTGACATCTAAAATGAATTCCCTAATTATTTAACACAGTACACAGGAGCAAAAAATGACAATGCATATGTATGCATAAACAAATTTGCATTTCAAAAGGAAACGATATTGAATACAGGATTACAAGGCTTCACAGTATAAATCTCAAGATACATTGACGTGTAATTCTAGTACAATTAACATCTTCTCTAACATATGTCGATCTATAAACAACCCATTTTCAAATCTCTAACATGAGACTGTCTCTCGCAGAGGTACAAGGCTCACAATCAGTATTGATAATGATTTCAAAGGAAAGTTGGCATATGCGTTGGCATTTTGGTCCCGGTTAAATAACATCAATAAGACCATCCTCAGGACTTTTTCATCCTACCCTTAAATATTTCTACATATTCTTCGCAACTTTGTCTTGTGATTAAGGGACTGGTATGCTTCCAAAATCTTCGGTGAGAAATCCACCAGGCAATTGTGTCTCGTAAGGGGAGTGGCAAAACCATCTTCTTCCGTCAGACTTGCACATATCGAGACTCATCCAGGCGAAACATCAGCCTGATTTGACCGGGCAAATATGTACCATAAGGCGAATGGGAACCTGCCTTCTGCCAGCCAGCGCTCACAATGCTAAAGGCGTTTAGCATCAGGAACGCTACCCACCCAAGATAGAATTGTTGATGCATAACCCAACTTTGCTTTGTCACTCTCGGTCATCTTAATATTTAACAAATTGATTTAAAAGTTTATGCTTAAATAAATCCCTTGCTGGCACTCTTGCTTCCCTTATGTTAGTTACCCAAGCCTACAAGTGTATATTGGGTTGTCCTTTTGTATACATATTTTTATCCAAGCACTTTTTAGAAGACTCAGGGGCCGATTCCGATCTCGGCCGGTAGGGCTCCGAATCGGATTCGGCTTTACCGGATCCGATTCGGAGCCCTATTTCCCGACCGAATCGTACGTGCGTCCGGGCGAGCGAGTACGATGCGTGCGCTCGCGAAATTTCCGACCGACTCGTACGCAGGACCCGACCGCTCCGACCGACTCGCACGGGGTCGACTTGCACCACGCTATGGAGACGTTCCCCGGCCGGGTAAGTACGATGAGCATCGCGACCGCTCCGACCGACTCGCGCAGTCCGGCTCCAAGGAGCTGTCGGAGCCGCACTTTGGGGGTCCGTGTCGGACCCCCCTGGAAGCGTAGCCGCGCGAGTCGCACACAGGGGGGACACATGGGTTCCCCCTACACGTGCAGGTACGGCGCGACCCGCATCAACGCGTACACGCTGTAGGGGGCGCCCTTGTTCGCGTCGTGCCCATTGAGTCAATGGGAGCCCGTGTACGCGTCGTATGACTGGCTCCCATTGACTTCAATGGGAGTCCGACCGAATCGAGTCCGATAGCATACGTGCGCATCGTACTCATTCGGTCGGACTGCTAGAGTCCGATTCGGTCGGAAATCTCTCCGGGTCCGGCTCGGTCGGAGAGATTTCCGGCCCGAATCGGAATCGGCCCCTCAGTGTCTGCTTGGTATTATTGACTTCTGACTTACCCTTAAGTTGTGGCTTATAGGCCTGGTTCTCAAACTATCACAACTGATAGAAGTATAGGTTTCAGTGATTATTTTAGGTAGCTCGCATTCATGATCCACATCGGGAACTAACCCGAGCTGTTGGCATATCACCAAAGAAGCTGCCTCCCATTTGATATTACTTAAAAACATTGAGGACACTATGGCAAACTTGCCAAAAATGTTCTTCCCCAAATCTAGGGCAGGGGCAGCTCCATGTTCAGTTTGAATATATCTAAGCACTTTTGGCAAAACAGCAATTGAATGAGTACCATGAGTAATGGTGTTCAGGGAAGCATATACAGCTCCCAATGTATTACACTCAACTGGGTGAACCATATCAAGTGGAAGACACATAGTGCCCAACTACGACTTTTGGCGGAGCCGGGGTTGGTGGTCAAGCTGATTTGTTTTTTGTGCTATCCGAAACACAATCTCCTCATGTTTGGCTGGGTTTACCCAAAATGGCATTATTAGTAATTGGAAATTATTGCAGGCACAGCTAACTGCCCCTGACCAGCTTGAGGAGCACTTGTAGGGGCTGAAGTTAATGTATGCATAATGTACTAAATCAGATGTCGATACAGCCTAACCAAATTGTTTAAGAGAGCAAGCGTCTCTCATTGTGTTAATGCAGTTCTATGTGGAAAAGGTGTATAGCTTGTTAAAACTGGCTATGTTGCCCTTTCATTACTGAGAGGGCCGGTCCTAAATTTTCAAATGTATGTGGGAGGGTGCCTTGGAACAAATTGTGATGTTCCTAGTAAGTTAATGGTGTTTCTAAATACTCATAAGGTCTATATGCTGCTGATACAGCTGCTTCATCATTCATTTGAAATGTTTGTGAATTTGCATTGACTGGAGGATAAGTAAACCAGAAATAAAATATTTCGCATTCATAAGCATTGTGTGCCTCAACCGCGAAGGTAACATCTACACCGCCATTGGCGAGCCCATATCTAGTTAAATGTTTAGTTACTGCTTGTCTGCAATTAATTGCAACAACCACAGCTTGAGCTCCGATTCCAATGAACGGAATTCAAAGAAAGGAAGACTATAAGGGAATAATTCTTTAAAAAGAGTCTGCTTGATCAACCTACAGAAATAAACAGGTGCTTCCTATTAAGCTGAGGAGGATAAGCTCTTTTCGCTGTGATGTTTCTGTATAAAGGCAATAAAGGGGCTTTGGGCAGACAAGAGAAATGACCCAGGTGCCAAACCTAGAGCGTTGGTGGCCCCATACTATATGGTTCCTATGAATTTAGTAGACTGTAGATGAGGTCAACAAAACTTCACAATATGGAGACTTAAGGCCTGATTTAGATCTTGGGGGACGGGTTACCCTGTCACAACGGTGAGGGATATCCCAGCCGCCAAAATACAAACCCCATAGAATATAATGGGATTTATATTTTGGCGGATGGGATATCTATCAACGTTGTGAAGGGAGTAGCCCATCCGTCAAGATCTAAATCAGGCCTAGTCTACTCATATCATCAGTAAATATGGGTTTGGCCAACTCACTGTACCACATCTAAACTCCCAACCTTCCAAAGTTAAGGATGTTGTCTGTAACCTCGAAAATGACAACTCCGATTCCCAAGGAATTCGTGGAAACAAATCCAACCCTTTCGTTTGTCACCTTTCTATGTCCAAAGTGTTGCAAAGATAATGCATTTTCAAACCTTTATTGAAAACTTCTAATCCTTATAAATAACATGTGATCTGCGATTATCAAACAGATGAAACACATCATTGTTATAAGCATTATTAGAATGGTGAAAAACACAAACAATTCAACCATGTTAATTATTCCTAATGTTACTATTATCTAATAATAATACTTCTACCCTAACAAGAACATATTGGAAGTATCCTTCTGCCAGACCTAGTTGGAATGATTCAACCCCATACCGTGGTAAAATGTCTCAGGAAAATGGCCTCAGTGCATTTACGGATGCATGCTGTCTGAAGGTGCAAGCCTTCACAAATCTCTGCTTGTGCTGTAATCTTCCTTCTGAGGATGAATGTTGAGGCCTGCGGGGCTGACTCTCATTCACAGCTCTTTGCAGCATTCATGATGACTCTGATGTGAAGTGTCTCTCACTGGCTTCAACAAGGGCACGGTTTAAATATTAAAACACCGGTCTTATTACATTCTGCTAGAGATGCAGAATAACAATGTTAGTTAGTCTGAAGGGATAAAACTAATGGAACAGCCTATAGAACAACGTCTATTACAAATAAATGCATGCATGGCACATTCTCGTATTTGTGAAAAAACATGACCAAACCATCATCTTAAAAAGATGCTAAGCTAAAAACTAAAATGGAGACCACATATCATCCCTACAACAAAAGTATCTTAAAAAATTAATTTAAATATAACTATTATGGTATAATTAATTATCTAAATATTTATTTAAAAATCCCACCTATAGCAAAATGTTTAATTTTTATTTAATATACATTAACAATTACTAAACAGTATTTATAAAATAATTGTAATACATTTTTATAAAAAAATAAGTTAAATATATTTTTAATTTCATTTTAAAAACTGCTTATTAAAAATTATAACACACTATTTTTTAATGATATATTTTGAACAATAAGTGTATATATTGTTTTAAGTCAAAATAAATTAATTTAATTTAACTTTATTTCCTATGGGGTTTTATTTCCTATCGAAGGATATTGCAATTCCAGGAGTTGATCATGGGTGGTGTAGGACTTACTCCAAGTCATACACTTGTGCCTGGTTTAGCACCTTTAAAAGTGCAGTTTATGAATGCCAGTGGACTTACTCTTTTGTGGATGGGTGTCGGTCCTCCCCTAAACATCTTAACTTTCTCTAAATCTTTCCTATTTAGTATTAAGTATTCCCCATTTGTCATCCACTGCCTCCATCCCTTCCACATTTACTACACAAATGTAGGTGCACATGTGTGGAGATCCCTGCATAGAAAAGATAGGAGCAGCTGAGGCAGAAGTCTCTGCACTTAAGTTAGTGAATACCATTTTGTTGTATGTAATAAACATACTACACACTGCAGTTTGTGAATAGGGCTCATAATTTTCATTTACATCTACTGAGTGCCCTTGCCTTCATTTCTGAGAGCAGTGTTGTGTAAGCAACAAATTAAATCTAATTTAAAGCAATTCTATTTCTGTGTAATGCTAATGTACTCAATAATAATTCATAAACTCTTGGGTGTCCAGCCCAAGGGTGGTGACCATTGGTAATTCAATTTAAATACATTTGGATTAAAAAAATCTTTTTTGTTGTATGGGGCTGAAATACCACATGTTCTGACAATTATTTTCTATTCCATTCCTAGAGTCACCCTTTGACGACACCCACCTCTTTACTAATGCTGTTTCCAATGTCATCTGTTCCATTGTATTTGGGAAGCGTTTTGAGTATGAGGACAAGGAGTTTGTGAAAATGCTCAACATAATGACCAGCATTATTCCACTGTTGAATACTCTGTCTGTACAGGTAGATCCACATTTCAGCATATATGTTGTTATAATATTCTGCTGTCCTTTGATTTTTTTTCTCCTGCTCATCAGTTAATAATCTGTGCTTCTTATTTATTCTTCCTCTTTTTGAAAATCAGAGTAGGTGGTTATCGTGGAGGAATCTACACATAAACCATCACACATTAATGCTTGCAATCAAATGCAGATTGATGCACCCCACTCCTGCTCCTTCATTGCTGCCTAAGTCCAACTAAAGACGTAACCTGCATTCTCTACTGCTGCAGCATGTTTCAAAGTTTTACAAATTTCAGCACAGAGCCTACTGGTGCACTCCACCCACAGTCCTCCCACTGACCTGATCTGCTCACCTGTGCACAACCTGACAGGCTATTGTGAGGGAGGGTGCTGTGTTATTATTTTTCAACGCACTGGCCAGAGAAAATTAGGAGCAGATCCTTGCTTATCCTTGGCTTGTTCTGGTGATGTGCTAAGACAGCTGAAGCATTTTACTGATGTACATTGTGTTTCACCCCACCTTCCGGGGAATACAAGACTTCAGACTGTCATGGTAGACAGTGTGTAAGTATATAAGTGTGAATCCACGGGTGTGGAGGTTAAGAGCAGGGGAGGAGGGAGAGAGATTGCCCAAATAATGCCCAAAATGTTTCAGGTAGTCCAAAGATTTCAAGATCTAAATGGCAAACAAGGTCAGCAGAAAGGGCTGAGGAGAAGGCCCATCTACTTGCTTTTTCCCAGTTATGCTATAACTTTTCACCATGAGTAAGTACTCCATGAAAAGAACAGGGCAAGATGAGAGGCAAGGGAAAGAACAGGTCTACAAGGGGCATTTAATAGACAGGATATTTATTGCTTTAGGTGCTACTGAGTCTGGGCAGTGCCCAGGACACTACTGTGAGAAGTTTTGTAACTGCAGTAAATGCAATATATGGTATTGTAGCTTAAACTATTGCAGCTATTGATACTAGCCTTGTTTTCTAATGGATCCTCATTCCAAGATTTGAATTCCAATTACTGGGCTTCACCAGAGTCCAGTATTGTTTTATTTTTATCACTACTTCCCAGAGTCAGGAACGGGCAATTTGTACACTTGCTACCTTCCTTGGATTCTGTAGCTCTTTCTCAAGCAACCTCTTTGAAATCAGACCCTGATTCCCCATTATGCACATGCTCCAGATTAGATACAGAAGGAACAATCAAAGCTTGATATGATAGGCATTAAAATGTCTATTATCTTAAAGGGAATGTGTGATTAGCTCAAAGATTACCTAGGGTCACTAAAGTGGCCAAGTGCCCCCAATTGATCGTGGTCTGATAAATGTATGCCTCGTGCATTTTCACGATTTGCTGGCATAGATTAGCTCTAAAATGACCACAGTTATCAAAGTAAAACATGGAAAAATCTAAGGAACCATAACTTATTTAATGAACCATTCACTGTACTTAGCATTTGTACTAACACATGCATGGCTTATTCTTTGAGACAATGTATACGCTACTGGCACTCAAGTAGATGTGCCTACTGGAGGAGGGAGCCTTATACATTTCCTGGTCTGAAATTTGTACTCCTTGAGAGACAAGGGGGCCCTTGCTGTCTGCTAGGGCTGAGTTGACAAGGCAGTTGCAGTAGAACCAATTGCCCAGCTTGCTCCGAAATGATGGAAGGATGTGGAAGTCCAAGGCATAGCCTGAGTGATACGTTGGAGCTCTGGTCTCACCAAGGGGGGGTGGAATTGACTTTTCCCCATGTGTATTAGGCAGTTGAAAATCTGGGCAGCATTTTTCCATTTCTGTCTGTGCCTCTTATTGATGGGGTAAAAGGGAAGCATGAAGGAAAAATTTAGAAATTACTATGGGAGGCACCTGAAAGTGCTCTTCAAAGGAACTTACCTAGCAGGGGAGCTTGAGGTTGTCAATTGCCAGCCAGCATGACTGGGCAATGAACTTACCTTTAATCGGACTTAAATACATTTCACAGCCCCTCATAATACTTAAAAAGCAACTGTCCTTTTTGTTTTTTGTTTCCACCCACAGAGCAGTTGATAAGGCCCAGTTCTATTCTGTGAAACTGTGGCTTTGCGCTGCTGGGAGAAGAGGCTATCTGAAAGGACCTCCTGACTGAAAAGCACATCTTTGAGTCTGGAGGTCCCAGGCTTTGTGGAAGCTTTTTTCTTGAATCAACCAGGCCTGGCAATTTAACCCTAAACAGACCAAGCATGCCCAATTGGTCATAATCCGGTTCTGGTTAGACCACCCCCCAGCAAGCCACCCTTCCCGGGATATTTGCTGCATGTCTGTCTGCTCTCTGGGAAGGCAGGCTTTTAAACATGACCTTAGGGCCAATCTAAAAGGTGGCTAATGGTTCGGATCCCTTCCAGGGTAGCAGGAACCCTTGCACCATTCATGGAGTCCATCCCTTCCCTACTAATTTGGTGGAAAGTAACTAGCTTTTCTTGTAATACAAAATAGAAACAGCAAAACCAAACATATACATCAAGTGTGTGTATGTGACGCACCTCCCCCTAAGGAAGAAACAAAAGTTTCCCACACAAATATCCCACAGAAAGTCCAATGCTTGGAGTATTACACTCCAATGGTGTGCATCACCACCGCTCCCGCTGTTTCTACAGAGCAGTCTTTACGACCAAGATAAAGTTTATCACAACTGTGGGTTGCACCACTAAACTCAAGATCCAAAGAATAATTTGGTCCATTCAATGTTGTTACTATTAAGTTTCTTTATTCTTCTTTTTTGATGAAAAAAATGCCAAGCAGCCAACGCGTTTCATCCCATTTCAGAGGACTTCATCAGGGCTGTAAGAGCATATAAAATGTAGAGTGTATAACACAATACAGTGTACATATACAAGACATAACATTTATACATAGAAATATTTGCAATTATTACACAAAAGTACCAACATAGAAATACACATATAACATTCACATATAAAAATATACATAGAAAGATCCACATAACAACACTCACATTTAAGAATAACAATTAAACATATATAATATAATACAGACACAGGGACAATTTGCTTATTTAATTGAACGCCAAAGTGTTTGGCACCTAACTACCTGTTGTGGTGACTTAGTTTGAAAGACATTTACAAAAAGTCAAGTAACAAGAAAACATCAATCAAAATGTGCAAACTATATAGAACAGTATCTCTCCATGCAAAAATGCAAAAAGAACAAGGAAGTGTTAAGTTGGAAAGAGGAAATAGCATGAAAATGAAAATGAACAAGAAAGGAATAAGTGAATACAAAGAAGTTTCCACTTGAAGCCAAAAAAGTAATGCCTAATAACACTTAATAGCCATAGCAAAAAGAGAATAATGCACAATATGTTTTTGTAGCCATAGCAACGTGGGGTATAATGTTCCTCCAAAGTAAGTAGTACAACATACCTCATTAGTTGATATGAATTTCATGTTTTTAACTCTGTTTCGAAATGCAATTACGTTGCGAAGTTCAAACTGTCTATAACTCCGCAGTCGGACTGTACCTCAGAGGGTACAGTCTGACTGCGTAAACACTTCTATGTAAACATTTCTTTGTATAAATGTTATGTCTTGTATATGTACACTGTATTATGTTATACACTATACATTTTATATGCTCTTACAGCCCTGATGAAGTCCTCTGAAATGGGATGAAACGCGTTGGCTGCTTGGCGTTTTTTAAACAAAAAAGAAGAATAAAGAAACTTAATAGTAACAACATTGGATGGTCAAATTATTCTTTGGATCTTGAGTTTGGTGGTGCAACCCACAGGTGTGATAAGCTTTTCTTGTAATGAGTGTACCCTGGGTTACAGAGAAGTTGATTTCAGGAGATGGTGTCTTGGCTGATCTTGAAGTTTCAAATGATTGCTCATTGGTACTTCCAGAACAGCTCGGCCATCTAGTTGTCCCATTCATTATTATGGTGGACAACCAGCTGTCTGAAGTCTGAAAACATGTTTTCACCCATGCATTTCAACAGAATATTGATGGGACTTTCTGCTTATACTCAGGAGACAGACTATGCAGACTGGACATGGATTAACACCCCAGGACAGTGACTCCAGCCTGGACTGGGTCCAGGCCCCAGGGGCCACTTAGAGCTCTGTCTTTGGTCCAGTAAGAGCTTTTGTCCAGAACTCCCTGTAAGGCTTCTGGAAGAATGCAAAAGTCACGCACCCCAGACCAAACAGGCCAGTAGGCAGGGCATTTCAAAGCTCTGACTAAGGTCGACTTAGCGCTTTTAACCCTGTCAGAGCTGAGGATCCTTTCCCAGGCCTACAGAGCTCCGCCCTGGGACTTTTGTGACACTAGGGACCTGTAAATGGAGTCCAAGCCGAGGGTAATGCACTCCAGGTTGGATCTTTGATCAGGATCTGTCAGAGCTACCCTGTTAGAGTGGGACCCTTCACAAGCTTGTGGAATTCCATCTCAAATACTTTTTAATACAACAGGCAGGTGAATGGAGCTCAGTTTCAGTGGAATACACCCCTTGTCTAATTGAACTCTGCTAGTTGACCCTGTCAGAGCCTTCAACCCTGGCAAAGAAGACGAGCCCTCATGGGGCGGCAGTACCCATCCTTGGCATGCTGTGACATTATGGGCCAGCAAATGGAGTCCTAGCCTAGGGAATGCACCCTAAGCCTGCTGGAGTTCTGGCCGGGACCTCTCAGCTTTCCATCCCCCTCCAAGTAGGGGAGCTCTCGACAGACTTGTTTTACTCTGTCCTGGCCAGTTTGTGATACCACTGTCCAGCAAAGGGAGCCCAAGCCATAGGAACACATCCTGGTCCTGTACAAGCTCTGATCTGTACCTCTCGGAGCTTTCAACTGTGCCAGAGCTTGGGGACCCACTCTTGGTCACTTTGTGGCACCATGCACTAATGAATGGAACCCAGGCCCAGCGGCCTTCATGCTGCATATGCTGGAGCTGTGAATGGGAACCAGATCAGAGCTTTTATTTTTCCTGATGAACTGAAGCCTTCACGTCTTTGCTGTCCTGCCAAAGTGTATATTGTGTATCTTAGGACACAATGGTCAGAGCCCGAAACCCAGGCCTGTAGCTCGTACCTCAGGCCTTAGAGTAGCTCCGATTGGAGACATGAATGGAGCTTCACACCTTACCAGAGCATGGGGCCTTTCTCTGGCCTGTGGAAATTCACCATAGGCAACTTTGTTAATGGTTTCAACTCCTCTGATTAGTGGAAGCCTCCCTTAGCCTACTGAAGTGTATCCTGGACAGCTTGTGCCACCAGTGGTTGGTTCCCGTCACCCAGATCTGTAGCCCACACCCTAGGCCTACAACAGCTTTGACTTGGGACTTAGTCAGAGCTTCACACCTTACCAACACAAAAAGATGATGAATGAAATGCTGAACATTGTCAAACATTCACCCCCAGTCACAGATCTGAGTTAAGTCCATCGTGTTTTTGCTCATAATGCCACCCCAGTTTGGACCCAGCCATATGCAAATCAGTCTTGACCCTGCCAGGCTCTCCCTGGACCAGAAACAAGCATCCTGGGACTGGATCCAGGGTATCACCCTCATCAGCCAGGCTAGCTTGACACCTTGCAATAGCAGGTGAGCCTTTCCTTGCATATGGAATCCCACCCTGAGCACTTTCTTAAACCATAAGCTGTTGAATCAAGCACCCCAGACCTGCTGGAGTACTGAACAGGGACCCAAGCAGAGCTTTCCATCCCATTGCTAAAGAGTGTATGCCTCTCAAGGATTGCGGAAGCCTGGGTAACTTGGGACACCACCACTCTGTAGTGAGAGCCAATGGCCCTGGGCCCCCGCTGTAGAAGCTGCTGGTTTGCTGGAGCTGTGACTGAGACCAGTCGGAGCTTTCAACGCTGCAGGAGGGGAGCCCTCCCAAGGCCTGCAGTACTCTATCTAGGGCACTGAAGGATGCTTCTGGTCAGCAGATACGCTTGGCAGCCTTTGTGGAGACTAAAGTCAACCTTGTCACACCCTCTTAACTGATATAAGTATCTGGATGTTATGGCTGTCCCTTTCTCCACCATCAATAACTACCTGGGGTATGAAGACTTGACTTTATTGAATTTGGAACCGGAGGGACAGGGCACTTTCAGAGCAGAGGCATCTGACCTTGACTGCGATAGAATTAGTGACAATATGTATACAAGATTTAGGCAGTTTGTGTTACAGGCAGTGATGACAAGAGTGAATGTACCAGTTGTTTCACATGGAGTTCCTGCACCATCACCGGCCAGCAGACTATTAATGCCATAACCAGTGAAGCACTCGTTAAGCAAGACATAGTGCCCTTTTGATTCAAAAAGGTCTTACAAAGAAAGCCCCAAATTTCACATTGAAACTGAGCAAAACCTTCATAACAGTCAGCCCTTACTAAACAATTACTGTGCTCATTAAGTACCAGTTTTTCAGGGCGTGGCCTGACACTGATGGAGTGAGCAGCATTGCTCTGTGCTCCACTCGGCCGACCCGCATCCAGCGCAAACCTGACTCCATGAGACCGGCTCGAGAGCTCTAGCTATCCCCTCTGTATGATCCTGACGCTATGGAAGCCATAGCCACGGCAGAAAATTCCAGTGCTGGGATGACATTGCTGTCAGAGAGCGGTGTGTGCCTGCGAGGCCCGAGTGCAAAATGGTGATGCCCACGTGGATCAGCCATGCCTAAACATGCTGGTGATGAGCGGCCCCGGCGATGGACAGCCAAAATATAGTGAAATCGCACTGCTCCAGTGAGGAACTCAAACGCACCTGTACCTGGTGATGCTGGACTCTATATGGCTGCATAGGGAGCATTGCCATTGGACGGTGCATGCTGCTTGGGAACCCAACGGGGAGTGGTGTGCTGCCTGAGGGAGATGGCAAGACACAGTGAAGCTTTATTGCTGGTGTGGGCATGGCTGTACAGGGACCCTCGTGGCCAGGGCAGTGAGTGACTCCCGTTCGGTGGGGGCCAGAAGAGGTTTTGGAGAGCCCTGCAGCAGGGATCACATAGAGACCCCAGTGATGCTACACGGACCGTGCAGAGAGCCTTGCCCATGGTGGCATGAGAGGCGCCCATATCATAGGCTATGTGGTACCTGCTGGGGGGGCACTATTCCCTTGTTCTGGGCCTGTTGCCCTACTTAACTTTCAAATTGCGGGCCCGACAACCCATCCTTTGTGGGCCGGCCTTGGAGATTACCCCGCATTACCTAGGGGCCTACTGATGACCTTGAGTAGTGTCTTGGACTCTGACACTGCCCCACACACAGTCGTGCAGGAGTCGGCTGACGGAGACTAAATCGGGGCTACGAGGTGAGAAGAGGACAGGCTTGCGATCTATGGGCACGTTTGAGCCCCCGTTTCAATATGAGGGCGAGGTGCTGGAGCTACCCAGGATACACGAGATATCAAAGGGGATGATGGACGGAGCGTTAGAGCAAATCAAACACTCACCCCCAGTCAACTGATCTGGGTTTAATCCATCATCATTCTTTAGCTCACTCCACCACCCCAGTTCAGACATGGCCATATGCAAATCAGTCTGACCCTGTGCCTCATGGGAACAGTCCAGCCCGAACTGCAAAGCCATGTCTTCCCTGGACCGGAAACAAGCATCCTGGGACCGGTTTCGGGTTCAAAACCCTCATCAGCCAGGCTATCTTGAATCCAGTGGCAAAGTGAGCAAGGGACCCACGTCTGGGCATACCCTGCCAACTTAGGGCGAACAAAGCGATACCAAAGGGGATGATGGACGGAGCGTTAGAGCAAATCAAACACTCACCCCCATTCAACTGATCTGGGTTTAATCCATCATCATTCTTTAGCTCACTCCACCACCCCAGTTCAGACATGGCCATATGCAAATCAGTCTGACCCTGTGCCTCATGGGAACAGTCCAGCCCGAACTGCCAAGCCATGTCTTCCTGGACCGGAAACAAGCATCCTGGGACCGGTTTCGGGTTCAAAACCCTCATCAGCCAAGCTATCTTGAATCCAGTGGCAAAGTGAGCAAGGGACCCACGTCTGGGCATACCCTGCCAACTTAGGGCGAACAAAGCGATACCAAAAGGGATGATGGACTGAGCGTTAGAGCAAATCAAACACTCACCCCCAGTCAACTGATCTGGGTTTAATCCATCATCATTCTTTAGCTCACTCCACCACCCCAGTTCAGACATGGCCATATGCAAATC
Organism: Calotriton arnoldi; assembly: GCA_963921515.1. Classification (NCBI taxonomy): domain Eukaryota; kingdom Metazoa; phylum Chordata; class Amphibia; order Caudata; family Salamandridae; genus Calotriton; species Calotriton arnoldi. The sequence continues at coordinate 171,743 of CAWUFW010013977.1, read as the reverse complement.
AGTCTGACCCTGTGCCTCATGGGAACAGTCCAGCCCGAACTGCAAAGCCATGTCTTCCCTGGACCGGTAACAAGCATCCTGGGACCGGTTTCAGGTTCAGAACCCTCATCAGCCAGGCTATCTTGAATCCAGTGGCAAAGTGAGCAAGGGACCCACGTCTGGGCATACCCTGCCAACTTAGGGCGAACAAAGCGATACCAAAGGGGATGATGGACGGAGCGTTAGAGCAAATCAAACACTCACCCCCAGTCAACTGATCTGGGTTTAATCCATCATCATTCTTTAGCTCACTCCACCACCCCAGTTCAGACATGGCCATATGCAAATCAGTCTGACCCTGTGCCTCATGGGAACAGTCCAGCCCGAACTGCCAAGCCATGTCTTCCCTGGACCGGAAACAAGCATCCTGGGACCAGTTTCGGGTTCAAAACCCTCATCAGCCAGGCTATCTTGAATCCAGTGGCAAACTGATCTGGATTTAATCCATCATCATTCTTTAGCTCACTCCACCACCCCAGTTCAGACATGGCCATATGCAAATCAGTCTGACCCTGTGCCTCATGGGAACAGTCCAGCCCGAACTGCCAAGCCATGTCTTCCCTGGACCAGAAACAAGCATCCTGGGACTGGTTTCGGGTTCAAAACCCTCATCAGCCAGGCTATCTTGAATCCAGTGGCAAAGTAAGCAAGGGACCCACGTCTGGGCATACTCTGCCAACTTAGGGCGAACAAAGCGATACCAAAGGGGATGATGGACGGAGCGTTAGAGCAAATCAAACACTCACCCCAGTCAACTGATCTGGGTTTAATCCATCATCATTCTTTAGCTCACTCAACCACCCCAGTTCAGACATGGCCATATGCAAATCAGTCTGACCCTGTGCCTCATGGGAACAGTCCAGGCCGAACTGCCAAGCCATGTCTTCCCTGGACCGGAAACAAGCATCCTGGGACCGGTTTCAGGTTCAAAACCCTCATCAGCCAGGCTATCTTGAATCCAGTGGCAAAGTGAGCAAGGGACCCACGTCTGGGCATACCCTGCCAACTTAGGGTGAACAAAGCGATACCAAAGGGGATGATGGATGGAGCGTTAGAGCAAATCAAACACTCACCCCCAGTCAACTGATCTGGGTTTAATCCATCATCATTCTTTAGCTCACTCCACCACCCCAGTTCAGACATGGCCATATGCAAATCAGTCTGACCCTGTGCCTCATGGGAACAGTCCAGCCCAAACTGCCAAGCCATGTCTTCCCTGGACCGGAAACAAGCATCCTGGGACCAGTTTCGGGTTCAAAACCCTCATCAGCCAGGCTATCTTGAATCCAGTGGCAAACTGATCTGGATTTAATCCATCATCATTCTTTAGCTCACTCCACCACCCCAGTTCAGACATGGCCATATGCAAATCAGTCTGACCCTGTGCCTCATGGGAACAGTCCAGCCCGAACTGCCAAGCCATGTCTTCCCTGGACCAGAAACAAGCATCCTGGGACTGGTTTCGGGTTCAAAACCCTCATCAGCCAGGCTATCTTGAATCCAGTGGCAAAGTAAGCAAGGGACCCACGTCTGGGCATACTCTGCCAACTTAGGGCGAACAAAGCGATACCAAAGGGGATGATGGACGGAGCGTTAGAGCAAATCAAACACTCACCCCAGTCAACTGATCTGGGTTTAATCCATCATCATTCTTTAGCTCACTCCACCACCTCAGTTCAGACAAGGCCATATGCAAATCAGTCTGACCCTGTGCCTCATGGGAACAGTCCAGCCCGAACTGCAAGCCATGTCTTCCCTGGACCGGAAACATGCATCCTGGGACCGGTTTCGGGTTCAAAACCCTCATCAGCCAGGCTATCTTGAATCCAGTGGCAAAGTGAGCAAGGGACTCACATCGGGGCATACCCTGCCAACTTAGGGCAAACAAAGCGATACCAAAGGGGATGATGGATGGAGCGTTAGAGCAAATCAAACACTCACCCCCAGTCAACTGATCTGGGTTTAATCCATCATCATTCTTTAGCTCACTCCACCACCCCAGTTCAGACATGGCCATATGCAAATCAGTCTGACCCTGTGCCTCATGGGAACAGTCCAGCCCAAACTGCCAAGCCATGACTTCCCTGGACCGGAAACAAGCATCCTGGGACCGGTTTCGGGTTCAAAACCGTCATCAGCCAGGCTATCTTGAATCCAGTGGCAAAGTGAGCAAGGGACCCACGTCTGGGCATACCCTGTCAACTTAGGGCGAACAAAGCGATACCAAAGGGGATGATGGACGGAGCGTTAGAGCAAAACAAACACTCACCCCCAGTCAACTGATCTGGGTTTAATCCATCATCATTCTTTAGCTCACTCCACCACCCCAGTTCAGACACGGCCATATGCAAATCAGTCTGACCCTGTGCCTCATGGGAACAGTCCAGCCCGAACTGCCAAGCCATGTCTTACCTGGACCGGAAACAAGCATCCTGGGACCGGTTTCGGGTTCAAAACCCTCATCAGCCAGGCTATCTTGAATCCAGTGGCAAAGTGAGCAAGGGACCCACGTCTGGGCATACCCTGCCAACTTAGGGCGAACAAAGCGATACCAAAGGGGATGATGGATGGAGCGTTAGAGCAAATCAAACACTCACCCCCAGTCAACTGATCTGGGTTTAATCCATCATCATTCTTAAGCTCACTCCACCACCCCAGTTCAGGCATGGCCATATGCAAATCAGTCTGACCCTGTGCCTCATGGGAACAGACCAGCCCGAACTGCCAAGCCATGTCTTCCCTGGACCGGAAACAAGCATCCTGGGACCGGTTTCGGGTTCAAAACCCTCATCAGCCAGGCTATCTTGCATCCAGTGGCAAAGTGAGCAAGGAACCCACGTCTGGGCATACCCTGCCAACTTAGGGCGAACAAAGCGATACCAAAGGGGATGATGGAAGGAGCGTTAGAGCAAATCAAACACTCACTCCCAGTCAACTGATCTGGGTTTAATCCATCATCATTCTTTAGCTCACTCCACCACCCAGTTCAGACATGGCCATATGCAAATCAGTCTGACCCTGTGCCTCATGGGAACAGTCCAGCCCGAACTGCCAAGCCATGTCTTCCCTGGACTGGAAACAAGCATCCTGGGACCGGTTTCAGGTTCAAAACCCTCATCAGCCAGGCTGTCTTGAATCCAGTGGCAAAATGAGCAAGGGACCCATGTCTGGGCATACCCTGCCAACTTAGGGTGAACAAAGCGATACCAAAGGGGATGATGGACGGAGCGTTAGAGCAAATCAAACACTCACCCCCAGTCAACTGATCTGGGTTTAATCCATCATCATTCTTTAGCTCACTCCACCACCCCAGTTCAGACATGGCCATATGCAAATCAGTCTGACCCTGTGCCTCATGGGAACAGTCCAGCCCGAACTGCCAAGCCATGTCTTCCCTGGACCGGAAACAAGCATCCTGCTCAAACGCTCCGTCCATCATCCCCTTTGGTATCGCTTTGTTCACCCTAAGTTGGCAGGGTATGCCCAGACGTGGGTCCCTTGCTCACTTTACCACTGGATTCAAGCTAGCCTGGCTGATGACGGCTGAATAGCCAGAAACCGGTCCCAGGATGCTTGTTTCCGGTCCAGGAAAAACATGGCTTGGCAGTTCGGGCTGGGCTGTTCTCATGAGGCACAGGGTCAGACTGATTTGCATATGGCCATGTCTGAACTGGGGTGGTGGAGTGAGCTAAAGAATGATGATGGATTAAACCCAGATCAGTTGACTGGGGGTGAGTGTTTGATTTGCTCAAACGCTCCGTCCATCATCCCCTTTTGTATCGCTTTGTTTGCCCTAAGTTGGCAGGGTATGCCCAGACGTGGGTCCCTTGCTCACTTTGCCACTGGATTCAAGCTAGCCTGGCTGATGACGGCTGAATAGCCAGAAATGGGTCCCAGGATGCTTGTTTCCGTTCCAGGGAATACATGGCTTGGCAGTTCGGGCTGGACTGTTCCCATGAGGCACAGGGTCAGACTGATTTGCATATGGCCATGTCTGAACTGGGGTGGTGGAGTGAGCTAAAGAATGATGATGGATTAAACCCAGATCAGTTGACTGGGGGTGAGTGTTTGATTTGCTCAAACGCTCCGTCCATCATCCCCTTTGGTATCGCAGGATACACGAGAGGCTGAGGCCTGTGCTGGCACTACTGAGGGGCCTGCCATGACAATAACTGGCAGGCTTGGGCTTTGAGTGTGTGTGGTGGACTGCGCCCAAGAGATTCTTGTGCATCAGTATATGGGTTTAGGCCCATGCCGCCTCTAGATGTGACACTATTGCTAGCTGTGCTCCATTGATCTCTGGTTAAGGATTCTACTGACTATCAGGCTGCCCTGCTACTGGAGTGGGGGGGTAGAGGCCCCTGACCGAGAACGGTAGTTGGCTGTATACTGGAACGGGGTGAGGAAGAGCTTAGTGGCGTTAACTTATCCTTTGGAACCATGGGTAAACCCTCCCGTAAGTGCAACCAAGATCCTGAGAGCGTGGCTGGCCCAGCAGGCAAGGCTCAGAGCGCGTCACAGCCTATATAGCCGCCTAAGGACCCCACGTAAAATGACACATTTTTCAAGCTATAACAACCTCCCGTGAGGTACTGGAATCCAAAATAGTCGCTATTATCATAGACCTGGACCTCCTACGAGATGACCATAAATGAGTTGCGAACAGAGTAACCACGAATGAGTGGACTCTGGGGGAGCTCCCACCTGTGGTTACTGCGATGAAGGAGCAACTGACAACGGTCGCGGTGAAGGTCCGAACTCTTGAATTACGGGTGGAGGATGCAGAAAATTGCTCCAGTCGCAGCAATACCTGAGTGGTGGGACTGCCTGAGAAGGTGGAGGGCACCACTATGCTGACCTATATCGAGAACTGGATGCACAGAGAGGTTGTACCTGAGGGCCTTTCTGTCTTCTTTTCACTCGAGAGAGCACACAGAGTCCCATTGAGTCCACCTTGACCCAGGGCTCCCCCAAGACCAGTAATGGGTAGACTACTGTATTACAAAGATCACGATCCTGGCACAAGCCCAGCAAAAGGAAGAGCTCCGGGGTCGACAATGCTGTTGTACAGATTTTCCCTGACTTCTCTAGGGAGGTACAGAGAGAAAGAGCATGGTTCCAGGAAGCTAAGAAAAAACTACGGCAGCTGGAATTCAAGTATGTAATGCTATTCCCTGCGAAGCTGAAGGTGATGTTCTCTGAGGGGGCGCATTTCTTCAATTCCCCACAAGAAGTCTGGGACTGGCCGGAGTCTCGACGCATACCAGGGCCTGACCGGATTCCTTGACAGCAGCGAACTTGTCATACCGGTGCTTGGCATAAAAGAGGCAACATGGCTCTACTGCCTCCTCACTGGCCGAAGTTTAGTAGCTCGCAACGCAGAGCACAATGGAAGTGGTGGCTAAGATGAGTGGGAGGGAGACGAGGTCTCCATCACTGGAACTGAGTCCTCCCACACAAGATTCGGATTCTGATCACTGCTCCAGTGCTTCGGAAGACTCGTGTCTAGAGCTACCCAGGGTGATGCCGAAATCGTCGGATGACATCATCTGAACTGTACGATGAACTGGTAACGTGTTGGGGACTCAGAATAATACAGAGATTTCCTTGATTCACATAGAGTACACCTAAGTACTATACACAACACTGAGCAATGAGCTAGGTTTCTAATGCTAATTGGAATTCGCTGGAGTATATATTAAGGAATTCCCAAGGTTAACCTATGAGAGGAGTGGGCCTCACAGTAGTGAAAAACGAATGTAGGTGTTTTTCACTACTAAGACAGGCAAAACTTAAAAGTACATGTCCTACCTTTTACTTACACAGCACCCTGCCCTATGGGCTACCTAGGGCCTACCTTAGGGGTGACTTATGTGAAATAAAAGGGTAGTTTAAGGATTGGCAAAGGACTTTAAATGCCAAGTCGAAATGGCAGTCAAACTGCACACACAGGCTCTGCAGTGTCATGTCTGAGACAGGTTTAAAGGGCTACCTGTGTGGTTGGCATAATCAGTGCAGAAGGCCCACTAGTAGTATTTAATTTACAGGCCCTGAGCACAGGTAGTGTACTCTACCAGGTACTTACAGATAAATTAAATATCCCAATTGTAGATTCACCAGATGTATCCAAGTTTAGGGGAGAAACACAAGTCCTTTAGCACTGATCAGAAGTGGAAAAGGATGCAGAGTCTTAAGACCAACAAAAAGTATCAGCAAAAAGAAGAGGTAAGCAGGCAAAACGTTTGAGGGAAGATCACCCTGAGGCTGATAGGTCTAACACCCTGATAGACAGAGAAGGGAGATATGTTATTGTCATGGGTACCGTTGGCAATGAGATGAAAGCAGTGGTGAGTCTATATGCTCCTAATTAAGGCCAGGACTACTTTCTAAAGAAAGCGCTAAAGAAGGTTGCTGAGTTTGCTGAAGGACCGAGAGTGTTGCTGGGCAGGTACTATTCAGACAGATTTCAAATTGCTAAATGTGCGACTAAAGAATTTTATAAAATTCTCACCCAATTTCGTAAACCTAAATACACAGAAGGAACTCATCCCATTACTCAAGAATTCACTGTCAAATTGGCAGTCCATTACACAACCAAAGCAGACATGTTGAACTCCTATATAAAACAAAGGCAAACCACCAGCACCAACCCATTTCTAAAAATCTTCTCAAAGAGTAGGCTATCCCAGCCTCTACATTCTTTCAAACAAATATCACAAAGTGGATTTATGGATCTGTTCACAGCAAGCAGGCCAGCCAGCTGCCCTTCCGAACCTTGCCTACCACAAATCTTCAAGAACATTCTTTTAACTTCCTGTGCTGCCACACCAGTAAGAAGGATTATTAATAATTCTTTACGTATAGGAATCTTTCCAGAAGACCTAAAAAAGGCATGCATATGCCCATTATTAAAGAAAACTATCCTGGACCCCCATGACCCGAACAACTACAGACCAATTATAATTGGACCATTCCTGGGCAAACTAATAGAAGGAGCAGCATTTGCCCAGATGTCACAATTTATTGAAGATAACTCCATACTTTCAGACTACCAAACAGGATTCTGGCAAGGAAGAGGCACAGAATCTGCCCTTATCGCCATCTGGGATGACCTGAAAAAGATAGTAGACCTGAACAGGGTTGCTGCATTGCTTCTCTTGCACCACTCAGCTGCCTTCAACACAGTTGGCCATGATGCTCTAATTCAAAGACTCTATAAAGCCTGAATAGCGGGGACTGCTCTCGACTGGACCACATCCTTTCTTCAAAACAGAACAAATGTCATCTATTCCCCCCCTTTCTCATCCAAATCGTACTTCACAGGGCTCTATCATCTCACCCATGCTTTTCGTCATCTACATAAAGTCATTACCGGCAATGATCAATTCATTTCAGCTGACATGCTATAACTATGCAGATGACACACAAACAGTCCTTAAACTGAAAAGCAACAAAGACTTGGTTACTCAAAAATCTTCAGTTGCCTCAGAGCCGTTGATCAGTGGATGACATGGAGCCATCTCAAATTGAATCCTTCAAAAATGGAAATACTCACATGTGGTGATTGTATGACCAACTCTTCGCCTGGCCTGACGATCTGGGAACACCTCCTAAAATATCTAAGTAAGTAGGAAACCTTAGAAGTACCATGGACTCCAAGTTATCAATGAATGCCCAAGTGGACAAATTTGAAATATCAAGATTCATTACCAATAAAACTCTGTGATGCATCTTCCCCCACCTGGGATTTCCACACAAGGTCCAGGCTACTATATCTCTTGTACTGTCTAAGCTTGATTACACCTATTACCTCTAACACGCAGTTCAGCTTCATCAACTATGAAAAGAGTACAACGGATTAAGAACTCTGCTGCCAGACTACTACTACATGTAAAGCCAAAAGCCCACATCTCCCCTGCCTTGAGGGCCCTACATTGGTTACTGGTTGCTAGAAGATCCACCTTCAAGTTGCTTTGTATCACCCACAAAGCAATACATGGAATAGAACCGCTTTTCAACTGGAATAAAATCACAAAGTACATTTAACAAAGGAACCTCAGCTCAAAATTGGCACCTCGCCTCAAAACCCTACCATACAAGAAAAATAACATAGGTGGTACATCTTTCTCTGTTCAAGCAGCCAAACTATGGAATACATTACCTCCTAACATAAGATACACCGATAACTATCAGAAGAGTACTCAAGAGTTGGCTTTTTCCTCTATAACCACCATACTCAATCTTAATGTACAGCATATCCCTGTGCTTGTGAACATTTTTAATTTGATTATATATATATGTATCTAGATATGTGTATTTCTTTGTACAAATATGTATAATAACTAGAGTTTTAAAATACATAGATATTCTTTAGGTCTGCATATATTATTCTATGCTTAACACGTTTATAGGTCACTGCAAAATGTTCATATAAGTTAGATGCTTAGGGGTCCCTGTTTATTAATCTATCACAATATGTAAATATTATCATAATTACTTTATCTACAAGTGCTTCTGAAATATTGAGGAAAAGATCAAATAAAAAATAATAACGATCAAAAAATAAATAAATAAATTAGCTTCAAGTACAGCAACACTTGAAAGTCTGAGTTTGTACAGTACAACTTCAAATCTCGATATATTATCTTCCTTATATACGTATACCCTTTCTATGTAGCTATATATATATATATATATATATATGTATATATATATCTCCAATCAACGCCCAAGTTCACACAGGAAAAGAGGGAGCACGCACACAAAGATCCAAACATAGGCTGATTTAATGTAGTGAGGTCACTCCAGACCTGGCAGAAAAGCACACTGAGACGCGTTTCGGCTGCGTGCAGCCTTTCTCAATCAATGAATCACCATTTTACAAGCAGCTTTAAAAAGCCCACAAACCATGGAAATAGAAATGGTGCTGCCTCCGATTAACCAGCAATTTACAAGCAGGAAAAATAAACATCCACATTTTGAATGTTACCCGTGCGCGCTGAAACCATTAAGTAAATCACACATATTTACGCAATATACAGGCCAAAATGACCTTTAAGCATATTATGTGTCCTACTCGCGCTGCGCCGAATCAACTATTTAAACCTGCAAACATCCAATGTCTAATGGGTATGTTAAAATGAAAACGGAGACATGAAATTTCACATTGATTCTCTTTTAGGGCATATAAACATAATTAAAAAGTCAACCTGCCAAGCCCCAAAGGCACAAGTGCTGATAGGTGTAGTGCAGGCAAACTCTTTGGTCCTGTCTCAAGGTACGAGGCAGGGTGACCACTCTCATCCTTGTTATATGTGATGGTTATAGAGCCATGGGCTATGAAACTATGAAGAGAACAGATGATAAGGAATATCCAATTCGGATCACTAAATATCCCTACTTGCTGATGATGTGCTATTTTCATGGAGCTACCTGAACGCTTTGTTCAACTCTTAAAGGAACTTTAAATGAATATGATAAGCCTCGGCAGAATTTCACCTACACTGGAGTAATCGGTGTAATTTTGATAAATCTGCGTTACTCTTTGATGTGGAATAACTGATAATTACGCGATTACTCCTTGGGTCATTTGGGGGGGATCCTACTGCAAGAACACATTTAGTGAGCGCAAGCAGCCGCTCGTGCGTGCTATTTGTTTTCTGCTGCATTTAGCACTGTTTCTTAGCACAAAATATATCCACACATCCATTTTGGATGCAAGAGTACATTTGGTGTTAAGAAAATAGTGCTATATGTCGAGTGTAAATTGAGGGAAAATTCTATCCCAAGAGCATATTTAGCGAGCAGAATCGACTGTTCGGCTCACAATTTGTGTTCTGTTTCTTTTAGCCTGATTTCTTAGAGCAAAATGCATCGATTTTGGACAAGAGGGGGCATTTTTTCACTACGAAATAGCCCTAAACGCAATATTACTCTTCTCCTGTAATTCTGTGTAATCTTGCAGAATACCTTGGTAATTCTGTGTGATTACACTACACTGAATAACATGAGTTATGCACACCCCTAGAATATGGTAGACTATCCAGATATAAAATTAACTAGAACAAAAAATTGAATACTCCCCTTAGGACTTGACTGAGTAGAAATTCAAACTATTCAATAGGAGGTACCATTTAAGGTAGTGTCAGACAAGAATAGGTACCTGGGAGTAGATCTCACCTCCTTGCTTGCAGGGTGGTATGTGGCAAACCTTCTCAGACTCTGGAGTGAAATTAAAGAGTATCTACACCAATGGCAGAATTTGTACGTCACCTGGCTTCGGAAAATCGCAGCAATAAAGATGAATTTAATTTCATGACTATTATACACTTTTCAATTGCTTCTAAATTTGCATGAAGAAGGAAATCTTAATAGATATATAGAGTTGCTGACATTTGTTTGGCAATGGACACACTCTAGAGTTCTACCAAAATGTTATTGCTCTGAACAACAGGGGAGGCCTTCAGTTCCCCCATGTTGCAAATTGTTATAGAGCTGCCCAACTTTGAATTTTGTGTGAATGGGCCAGAAGAGAATCAGACAAGCACTGGGTAAACATGGATAGGGCAGTGGAGGATACACCATTGTAGTGTCTGGTGGGATCCCTAAGGGGCCCATTACGATGGCGGGCGGAAGCACAACCGCCGTGCTGGCGGATGCAAAAACCACCAGTTACCGCCGGCACGCAGCAGTCCACACGCCCGCCCAATTACGATGCGAAAAGCAGGCCGAACACCGCCGGCAAGCCAGCAACACCGTCCGCCATCAAAGTGCGCCCGCACACGTAGCGGCGCAGCACAACTGACACACACCGTCCGACGAAACACGTCCCGCCCGGCGCATAAATTACGATGCCGCAAACAAACGGCTCCCACGGCAAAGAGACACCGCACGTGAAGAGAGGCGGAAACACGGACGCAGAGCACGGACAACGAAGAAGCGGCACCCCGGGCATGAATCCAGCACTGCAGGCCCTTCCCATGCTTCTGCTGATGCACCACCAAGGACGCAACATACCGCGGAGACGCAGGTAGGCACACACACAACAAGTGCACGCAAACAGCGCACACAGTGCAAGGGCGGAAAAAGCGGACAACCCCCCACCAGCGCGTGCACACTACACATCCACCATTGCAACCACATATGACACACAGGCCAAATCCTAACATCGCGGAACACATGTGTACACACCACCTGGGACTAGGAACCAACCACCCCGTCACGGCCCCAAAGCGCCGATGACGCCGCCACACATGCGCACAACGCAGAGGCCAACCGCAGCGCCATGCATGCGTCGCACACAGACACAGGGACACAACCAAGCAGCACACACATCAGCCCCACCCCGAACGCACATGACACGTGACAGGCCGGCCACAGACATGTCCCCAACGCCCAATTCACGGACAACACCCAACGCCACACAACCGACGCACACATGTCAGTGAAGTCACGCAACAGCAGGACACACCCCAGTGTAACAAACATGGCGAAGCACACAGCGGCGGCAACACCAACTAGGAGAAGCAGGGCCCCTTCGGGAAGAGGAACGCCAGTACCACACTGAAAAACCCATACCACCCTGCACATATGAACAAGACACATGAAACGGAACACCAAAGAGCCCGGGGACCGACAACAGGTGGCCCAAGAATAACATCCACACACAAGGCCCAACGCAGAGCGGAAAGGCAGCCTGCCGCCCACACAAGGGAGAGCAGACAGCACTGAATGACCTTCCATTCCAACACCGAAACCACAGCCCTACGACAGAAGCCGGTGAATACAGCCATTGTCCAAGAATAGACCAACACAGGCATGCCGAGGAGACCGACCACAGGGCAGATAGCGCATATCACAGAAGCACACAACGGACGGGGAAGAAAGAAGAAAACACTCCCCCATGTCGGCCACATGCAAGTTAATTGGAAGGAGTCACACAGCACTGACCTTGAACTGTCTGAGAAGCATGTGGGAAGAGGGCCCGTGTCCTCCAAACAAGCCAACAGAACACAAGTCCTGTCTCCCCACGACTACACAGAGCTCACAGCAACCCCGGAGCGTGCACATTGCAGACTGCACACACAGCCGGAGCACGCCACCTCTACGAACCGCTGCGAAATGGCAACCGCAACACACCTACCCAACTACGCCGAACAGCTCAAGCTGTACCAAACCAACACGATACATACATTGGGATGCGATCTCCTGTCCCTGCTGAACGTAAGTTACCGACTGACTTACCGCATCACATTGTTCAGCTGCGTCATGCCCGTCTTCTACTGTCGGAGGTGTCCCTACCAGCATCCTGTCGAGATATGCCTCTCCAACCCGGCATGTCTGAAGGCGGACCTGCTACCACTACTCCTCCCTCTGGACGCACACGACAGGGCCTGCTCTGCCTATGGGGGCATGGCGTATGTGGCCAACATCGCACCCGCACTGAAATGGAACCACTGTGCCTCCACACGACGGATCATCGAGAACAGCTACATCGAATGTCACCCAGCATGCCCCATCATGGTCCTCCAAGGGACAACCTACGAACAACACCTTGACAGCCACCATCCGCTTCATTGGCTGGCAAACATGTACACCACCAATGACATGGAAGCCCTGCTGGACGGCATCGCATACCTGACAACCTGTAAATACGTCGGACCACAACGCAGGTTCCCCGAGTGACCTATGAAGTCCAACTCCGCACCCATGCTCAGCTTCCGCACGGACTGGCCAGTCACCACCACAACAGCCATACCAAACGACCGGCAACTGTAACCACACCATCAACGACATCGCCATGACATCGGATATGACCGGGACATGCACACTGTTCCCCATCACATCCAGGAACACCGCATGCATCGTGGGAGGCAGTGGCATGGGCTCTGTGCATCGCACCCACATGGACGGAACTGCACGAACAACCAGGACACGACATGGATCCAGCGCACATGGACACACACACCGCTCAGTGGACATGAATAGGTCACCTGGAGTCTGTGGGTGCTGCACCCTCCCACCCCCGCCCGGGAATCCCATACCAGGACCTTTGCATGGACGACAAGTGCATACAATAACAACACGACCCCAGTGACTGTGACATGTCCAGTAACCACCACAGTGCAACAACAAGTGGCACGCCGCTGCATGCACGCAAGCACATGCCCTGATGTCATCTCACATGCACGCGTGCATGAGGAACAACCGCAGCAAACCTGTCACATGGAACTGAGATGGACTGTGCCCATGATGCCGAGCGGTCTGGTAGGCTACATGTATACCGTCTGTGTCAAAGTCCGCAGCTCCGCAGCTATACGTAAATGTACATTAGCACAGCCTTGGCCAAGCAGATGTAACCCCACACCCTATCCCATTTGTAATCATGCTCAGTATATCCTCAACATGTATTCCGCTGCCAGTAGTGTCCACTATACTGCATCACAGAGGACAGAAGACTCAATATAATGTTTGAAACCAAAACTGTCTCCGCTGACTCATTTCACAAGTACGAATGAGAGAGGATGAGAGTATGTGAAGTACACGGCAGTCGTGACATGACCATGTAGTCCACTGGTATTGGATGTCAACGCAAATGAGTAGCACTACTGTGGAAGACACACATGTGTCGTGTGAAGTCGTATGGACGCAGTGCTCAGGTGGGTGGGTGCGACGGGTAGATGCGCACATGCCAAGTTGGAGCACGCCGTGTTGGGAGGGGTCATGAACAGTACACCACCGCTTCCCTGGGCATTGTGAGAGGACACCTGTCGGGGGAGTGAACACGTGTGTGCACAGCAGCCGGGCACACGTACAAAGCGGTACCAGGCGCACCTCAGCCCACCCTCTGTGGACAAGCTGGATCCTGTTGTGCGCCCGCCATGCCCCTTGACAAGGCACACACAGCCCCAGTCGACCAGGTGTAACCCCAACATAGTCAATCCGCACAGGCGATACAGGGCACGGGATGGCAGTGGAGCATGGTGTGTGAGAGGTCTCCTCGCGCTCCTCCTGGTCATATCACGCAGGCAATAGAACCTCAACGTCTAGCATGGCACAAGTCAAATGGAAGTGTAGGGGGGACGCACCACAGCACGAGCAGCACTGACGTCACGGGATGTGGCTCGCACCATCCCATCCATTGCCCATTATACCAACCACGCCACATGCCATTGCGACTAAGTGCAAGCGCGTGCACCACCACCCCCGAGCCCTCCCCAGAGAGGCCAAAGAGTGAATGTGTGGGCCATCAGCCACAGACGGACGCGGCCTGGCCGCAAGGGCAGCCACAGCCACTGGGTGTCGCAGGTGGCGGATCCGGAAGGCGAAGACTGTGATGCATAGTCCATGCAGGCCGGGTCTCCATTTGGGGCACCACGCAGGTGGCGGCGTCCCGCCACACATCATACCCTGGACCCACACATACACTCCTTGCCCTCTCTGGTGCGAGCTTGGGGCTGCCTGTGCAAGCGCTAGCCTCGCAGGTGAGCATGCATATTGGGGGGCGAGGGGAGGACATGAGGGCTGGGGCGAAGATGACTGTATCACTGTCAGTTAGTACAAGGGATGACCCAGATGTGGAAAGGAAGAGACGTGTCCCGTGTGTACTGCAACTAGTCGCCAATCCAACTACCCCCCATGTCCGGAATGTAAGCCCGCACCTAGGCCCGCCCATCCGCCACATCGAACATACCACCAGCACGACAACCTTCCCATTCGAAACACTGACTGGGGGTGGCGACCAGTGAACAATCATGTGTAGCCTACCCACGCATACATGTGGGCCCTCCATGATCCATGTCACCTGCGGCAAAGACATGACATGCGCAATGAGGGAAGTGAGGAGAGCTGTCCGCCCCACGCGCAGAAGGTGCATCAGCTCCACAGACCCAGCAGCGAGTCCAGCAGGGGTCACATGTGCAGGGGCAGCTGTGCCTGGTGTGAAGGCACATGCATATAGACAGCACATCGACCAATGTGTAGTCTGCCCACATCCACAGTCCATCATCATGCGGACATAGGAATTGAACACAGGGCAACACATCTTAGTTGGTGCACCCACCGTGACCAACAATGCGCAATCATCGACGTACCCGCCCTGTGCATGGCCCCCCACCCAACGGAGGCACATCCAGTGCCACCATCCCACACACACAAGCCTTCCACGGAACATGCTGTGTCCAATGGTCAGTACAGAGTCAGCGCCCATCTGGTGGATCCTGAACAGGAGACACATGCACACACATGCCAGCTCCCACTATGTACGTCTGCCACCTGGCACGTGCAATGTAACCTCTCACCTGTGACGTGTGACTGCAAGCACACAGCCGTCTTGGCATGGGGCTGTCAATGTGGACACCAGTCAATGTTTCGGGAGCTGTGATCCGTACAGTGCTGTACATAGGGTGCAGTGCTGACACCTACTACTGTCTCATATCCCCTCGTGCCACAGGTCCCACTTGTATTGGCCGCTCAGCCCGTGCCCACATCGTCGTCGTCGTGTGCCATACTCATCCAGCCTCGGAAGCAGTTCCATGCTCAGCAGACACTCATGTTGCCGTGGCGTTGCCGCTTGACGAATATGCAGTCAGTCCCCATCAGCACGCCCGCAAGTCATTGGGGCCTAGATCCCCATGTGCATGCACATGGCAGTGGTATGTCTCACTTGCCATTGCCATTGTTGGGAGACCTGTGTAAGTGTATTGTGGCCGTGCCGTCCCAGCTTGACAGCTGGGCTGTGGCTCATGTGCTTGCTCAGTCATGTCAGTGATGTGTATGCGAAATTGCTATGTGCCGTGTTGCTTTGACATGTGTCCTCTGCCATTTAACCCAGGCGGAGACCGAACATTGACCGCCCATACCAATTGCTGGCGGACATGGAGGATACTGAGGTCATAAGGAAGTTTCGGCTGGACAGGCCAACTCTGCATCGACTGTGTGCCATGTTAGAGCCCCATCTCCGTCCCCGCAGGGTGTATCCGACTGCTGTCACCCCCACGGCTAAGGTGATGGCCGCCATGCATTTCTTTGCCACTGGGTCATTCCAGCACACAGTGGGCAGTGGAGGAGGGATGTCCCAGCCCATGTTCAGCAAGGTGCTGAGGGATGTACTGGCAGCCATGATGCTGTACCGAAACAGGTACATCAGATTCCCCAGGGCTCGTGAATTGGCGGCAGTGAAGGGTGCATTCTATGCCCTTGGCAGAATCCCACACGTCGTGGGAGCCATTGACTGCACTCATGTTGGCCTTGTTCCACCACAGGCCACTGAGCACCTGTACCGCAACAGGAAGCACACGCACTCCCTGAATGTGCAAGTGGTGTGCCTTGCGGACATGGTGATCACCCACGTGTGTGCCAAGTTTCCAGGCTCGGCCCATGACGCACACATAATGCGCAACAGCATCTTGCCACGACTGATGGCCAATCTGCAACAGGATCGTGCCTGTATTGTCGGTGAGTATGTGGAGTGGTGTAGCGTGCTGGTTGTGCGATGCTGTCCCCTGTCCAGTTGGAATTGCAACGGTTCTCTGTGTCCCTCACACCCAGGTGACTCTGCGTATCCGAATGGGGCATGGCTGCTCAGTCCATTGAGGAATCCTCGCACCCCAGCAGACGATCGATACAATGAGGCACATGGGAGGACCAGACGTGTGGTCGAGCGTACCTTTGGCCTCCTCAAGTCCAGGTTCAGGTGCCTGGACCGCACCGGGGGTGCACTGGCGTACTCCCCACAGAAGGTGTGCCAGATAGTGGTGGCGTGCTGCATGCTGCACAATCTGGCCATTCGGAAGCAGATCCCCCTCATTGTGGATGACGGAGATCAACCAGGGCCCCAGCCCGCAGACCAGGACAGCTCGAGTGAGGTGGACAGCGGAGAGGAGGAAGCTGGGAATGTGCGCCAGCAGCTCATCGCCCGCTACTTCACTTGACGGTGAGTGTCCATGTACGACGGCTGATGTGGCTGTATCTGTGCAGGTGTGTGTGTGCTGTGTCAGGGTGGCCGTTTGTTCACTACGTGCTGTGTGTCAACGCTCCATGGCCAGGGTAGTATGCCACTGTTGGTGACTGTGGCATTGTGCCCTATTGCTCTGTGCGATGTGTGTACATTGCTTGTAGTTGTTGACATGTACTGTGTGATGGGTGTGTGACACACTCATTGAATGTGCTCCTGTTCTGTCTCC
The DNA here is from genome assembly GCA_963921515.1 of Calotriton arnoldi. Lineage (NCBI taxonomy): Eukaryota > Metazoa > Chordata > Amphibia > Caudata > Salamandridae > Calotriton > Calotriton arnoldi. The sequence continues at coordinate 154,521 of CAWUFW010013977.1, read as the reverse complement.
CACCCCTAGGTCCCTACAGGCCCTCCGGATTCCATTGCCATGCCACGCATCAGGTGCCTTTCCGCCCAAGGTGGCCGTTGTATTCCGTACAAATAAAACACAGGGCACAAACAGCAGTTAGTGAAAAAGGTGCATTTATTACAAACTGTGACATGTGATTGTGTGTAAGGTGATGACAAAAGTGGTGCGTGCAGTGACAATGAGCTGTCGGTCATGGCTGCGTGATGATCAGGGTGTACCCACTGGTTCTATGTCCATAGTCCAACACACACATGCCATCCAGCTGGCTGTGTGGAGTGGGATCGTAGAGCAAGTCAATGCAGTGGCTGGTCAAGGAAGGCTGGCGGAAGGCTGGCTGGCTGCCTCACTTGCGACTGGAGCGTGCGAAGTCCTCCCGGGAGATCTGTTTCCTCTTCGGACGGCCCCTTCCACGTTTGGGAGGGGGTGTGGTGGCGACCTGCTGGTGGTGGGTGAGGTGTGCTCACTGGCTGTGGACGCAGGGGAAGTGGACACTGCTGCCCGACCCTGCGCCCTAGCAGGTGGTGGCGGAGGTGGTGTTGCTGGCCTTGCCTGTGACCCCACCGCCACCACCAGCTGGCCCATGAGGTCCACGAGTTGGTCCATACGGGACACGAATTGGCCCATATGGGCGTCCATGGACCTCAGCACCCCCAGCACCTCCCGCGTGTCAGTAGCAGACCTGGCCCATTGTCCTTGGGCCTCTTCATAGGCCCCAAGGACTCTGGCCATTTGAGGCAGGGCATGGCTCCCAGGGGAGGCTGGCGTTTCCCTGACCCTGCTCCTCCTACCAGTCCTGCTGCCACCGGCCTGCCCACTAGCCACATTGCACACCACGGTCCTCGCTGTGGCTCCCAGGGTGGATCCAGTCGGCCGGGCCACCACCTGCGCTGGGGCTGGTGCCAGCGAAGACGTGGTGGTGGTGGAGGCGGTGGTGGTCGGTGCGGCGATGGTGGCGGTTGCGGCAGTGGTAGTGGCCGCAATGACCGTGGGTGTGGCCGCAACGACAGTGGCAGCAGGGGACTGGGACTGTTCAGCATCCCTGGATGATGGGTTGGAGGGTAGGAGGGGTCCTGGGGAGCGGCTGGGCCCTGCCACGCCAGATGGGCCAGCTTGGTGGTCCGTGTCCGAAGAGGAGGACAGATCCTCCAGATCCGTGTGTCCTCGTTGGGGGCTTGTGGGCTGGCTGTGCTGGCTGCTGTCTCCATCCCCAGCATCCGGCAGTTCGTCACCTGTGGAGAGAATGAGATTTGTTATTGTGTTGCACCTGGCGAAGTATGTATTAGTCGTCTGACATTGGCAGTTCGTGCAATCTCGTACATGGGTTTCCCGGAGGCGAGTGTGTGGCTGTGGCATCTGTAGTTGTGTGTGCTAGGCAATGGGACTGTGTGCTGTGCACATGTGGCATGGGACGGATTGGCCATGCCGATGGGTGTGTTGCTGTGCCCCTACTCATTGTGACTCTGGTGTATGCGGGCTCCTGGCCCATCCTGGGTCTGGTTTGTACTTTGCTTTTGGAGTTCATATGGAACGCTTAGGAATGCATATGGCAACATGGGGGCCATGCCCCAGATTCGCATTTGGGAGGGGATATGCTTTTGGGGTTCAAATGGAACGCTTAGGAACGCATATGGCAACATGGGGGCCATGCCCCAGATTCGCATTTGGGAGGGGATATGCTTTTGGGGTTCAAATGGAACGCTTAGGAACGCATATGGCAACATGGGGGCCATGCCCCAGATTCGCATTTGGGAGGGGATATGCTTTTGGGGTTCAAATGGAACGCTTAGGAACGCATATGGCAACATGGGGGCCATGCCCCAGATTCGCATTTGGGAGGGGATATGCTTTTGGGGTTCAAATGGAACGCTTAGGAACGCATATGGCAACATGGGGGCCATGCCCCAGATTCGCATTTGGGAGGGGATATGCTTTTGGGGTACATGCTGTGAGCCATGGGTGCCGAACGTGACATGTGTTGTGGCAGCATGACAGTGCATGGTCTGAGGTGTGTGCATGCCTGACATGCCCTGCATATTTGCTGTCTGTTGTGGTTACTGGACATGGCATTGGACGCATCGTTATGAGTGAGTGATAGTTGTGTGCCAGCCAACGTATTGCAGTTGTCCCATCTCCTTGGTGTGCGTGCTGCCCTGTGCCATGTGCATCACTGCAGTGCTCGGGGGTGTGGCCCATGTTGTGTGTTGTTGCTCACAGTGTGTCGTGCGCTTAATTGACTTCTGGCACATGGTTGGTCATGGGCATGTGTCTTAGCGTGACTGCTGTATGTGTGGCAGCTGTGCGGATGACATGCCTTTCATGAGACTGGGGCTGACGGATGGGATGGATGGTATGTTGTATGTGCATGGAGTGTCTGTGAGTTTGATGGGTTCAGTGGTGTTCGTGTGCATTTCTGTTGTTCCGCTCTGTTGCGTCTAGTGTTGTTTGTCTTACATAGGCGTAGTTGTGGGGTGTGGGGTTGACAGGCAGTGGGGGCTACATGGACAGGACTTCAATGGTGTTTCGGTTGTGTGTGATGAGTTGCACAGTGGCTGCCGTGTGGGACTATATTCAGTGTGGCTTGTGCATGCAGACGTGGCTCCTTGGGTGTTGCTATGTCTGTGATGGGTCATGTGGGGTGTGAGTCTGTTGTTCATGTCCGTGTGCACATTGTTCACTTGTTCGTGATGGTGGGCGGTGCTGCGTGTTCGTCTGCTACGTGACATGTCCCATGTGTTGGTGGTGTTATGGTCCTCATGCCTCCAGTAATCCAGCCCTGTCCAGTTTCCCACCTGCAAGTTGTTCGTGCGTGCACTGTACTGGATGCCACATGGCTCTAAGCGGGGGTGCTCCATGTTGCAGGTCTGTGGGGGTGGGGGGGTGTAGTGGGTCGTGGGGGTGGCTGTACACCCACTGACACCGATTGCTGTGGACCGTGATGTCTGCCTTTCGGCTGTCATTGTGCACTGCGGTGGCTGACACGTGGCTGTGGGGTGTGGGGGATGCTCCTCCTTGCTGTGCTGTGGGACTGGGGCCTGGTGTGTGTTGTACTTGGGCTGTCCACCGTCCCACCCACTGCACTTTGTGTTCCTGCCACTTACCTGTTACTTGTCGGTTAGTGCAGCTGTGGCGGACACATGGGTGTGGTGGGTGCTCGTTGTGGCGCTTCTGGCATATTTGGGGACCTGTTGGTGGTTACGTGGCTGGCTTAGCGTACACATGTCCCCACGCATCTTACAGTTGTTCGGTTTGGGCTGTGTGTGGTAGTGTCTGTTGCATGTGTGTGTGATGTGTTGTGTATTGTGTGCTGGACATGGGGGTGTTTGTCCCTGGGAGCTGTGGCATGGTAGTTGCGCATGTGAGTACATAGCGGTGTGCTGGTATACATTAGTTTGTACTTACCAGCCTCCACCCCCTGCTAATCCGGCGAGGATCTCCGGATGGATTACGACTCGCACCTTCTCCTCCCACGCTTTGAAGGTCTTAAAGAGCGCGGGATTCCCTCCGCCAGTGACGGCAGCCAGCTCTCTGTTTTTGCCCTCCTTCTTCTTGACCAGGCTCTTTACGTCATTCCAACGTTTGTTTATCTCGACTCTGTTTCTGGGCAGGGTCCCGACTGCATTGACCTGGTCTACGATCCGGTTCCACATTCTGTTTCTGGTGGCTAGTGGTGTGTGCTGGACCATGTTCCCATAGATTTGTGGGTACACCTTGATGATCTCGTCGACCATGACCGTCAGCTCCATGGGCGTGAACTTGGGCATCCTTTGTGGTGCCATGGTGTTTGTGGTGCTGGTGCGGTGTGTGTTGTGTAATGTGCAGGGGGTTTGTGGTGCCGGTGTTTGGTGGTGGTGGTGGTGGTTGTGATGTGTGCGTTTCTGTGGTGTGCTGCTGTCCTTGCTGTGTCACTGTGTCCTCTCCTCTCCTCTCTGGTTTGCAATGTAGCAAGGGGTTGTGGTCTGTGGGAGTGCTGCTTTTGTACTCACCTATGTGGGTGTGTCCTCATGGTCTGTTGTTTTCAGGTGTGTTGTGTCTGGGGTTCTGGCCTTTGTATTTTTTGTTTGTCCGGGGGGTGTTTTCGGGATGTGTACTGTGCTTGTGTATTTGTGCGTGCCTTGCTGTGTGGACTTGTTGGCCATGTTGTGTGCTATTGGTTTTGTGTGCGGATGGTTTCTGTGCAGGTACGTTGGCGCCATGGCTTCTGCCGTGTCGATTCTCATCGGCATTGTTTGCGCTGGCGGGCGGTATATTTGTTGTTTTTCCGCGCTCATGGCGGTGCGATCGTAATTTCACGTGCGGTGTGTCGGCCGTGTGGGCGGGCGGTTTTGTGTTGTCGTGCGTGTTTCCGTCCGTGGCGGGCGGTTTGACTCCGACTCGGACGATGGCGGGCGGTATTTTGTGTGATTTTTCCGCCGATGGCGGTTTTCGGTTTGTGTACTCATAATGGCGTGGTCGGTGTTCAGGCGGTGTGTGCGGGCGGATTTATGCCGCTTCCATGCCTGGCGGATTTATTTACGCCGGGTATCGTAATGGGCCCCTAAGACTGCTAACGTTTACAGCAGCCACATTACCTACACTATACTAACAATATGGGACATGATAGCCACAAATCACACCATCACATCCTTTCCATCCACATTGACACCCATCTTTGACAACCCCATGCTCACAACAGGCAGGGGACATACCCGCTTCTCTAAATGGAGAGACAACTTGTGCTGGATGATATTTGACATGTTTATATCAGAACCAACTTGATCCTTTGATTGCAAAAGAACGTATGGCCTGGCTGAAACAGAGATTCTGTTACTATTAAATAAGATATTCGGTACTATACTAGAATAAAGGACGCTGACATATTATCACTGACACAAGGTGAAAAATGTCTCATATCCTACCTGGGAACTAAGGGGTAGAAATAAATATTGTCAAATATCTGAGCTCACCTACTACGGAGGTTAAGTGGACTTACATGGCCTGGTGAGACCAAGATCTCCGACGGGAACTTGCAGATAATAGATGGAACATTGCATGGAGGGATATATCCAAACATAGTCTATAAATCCAGCATAGAGAATCCACCCTGGAAATGATGAGAGGATGTAATATAAGCCCATATAAGCTCAAAAAGTATTCCTGTGTGCATCTGACAAATGCTGGAGAGCGTGCAGGGAAGAATGTATGCCTCTGCATGTTTCATGGGTGTGTCCAACGGATCACTGACAAAATATCGAAGGTCAAAAAATCGACCTACAAAAATATCGCAACAAAAATATCGATGTCAATAATATCGAAATCCTATCTACAACATGGTAAGTACAAAAATATCAAAAAACAATATCGATTGTCAAAAATATCGTTATCAAAAATATCGGTTTTTTGTGTGTTAAAAATAATATATAAAATAAACTAAATAATACTTATAATTAAGATAAACATAGTTAAAAATATTTTATAATTTTTAAAATTAATAAGTAACATATATAATTAAATAAAACATTAATTAAACATATACATATAATATATAATATATATACTTACTTTATAATAAGTTTCAATAATTATTTTAATAAATTATAAATTATTAAAAAATATTATAAATTACAAATACATCTATACACATAAAACAATAACATAAATAAAAATTAAATAATTATAATAACAAATTAAACAAATTAAATTTACTGTTAATATTTTGAAAATTAATTATATACTATATTAACTAAAATAATACAAAAAATATTAAATAGCGTAGGGAATAAAACTACTATTACAACCCCCAAAAAAACAACAGTAAGAAAAATGTTGGATAGCGTAGGGGTAAAAATTACTATTCCCACTCCAGAGAGTGCAACAGTAGGGAAAGTGTTGGATAGCGTAGGGGTAAAAATTACTATTCCAACTCCAGAGAGTGCAACAGTAGGGAAAGTGTTGGATAGCGTAGGGGTAGAAATTACTATTCCCACTCCAGGGAGTGCAACAGTAGGGAAAGCGTTGGATAGCGTGACGGTAAAAATTACTATTCCCACTCCAGTGAGTGCAACAGTAGGGAAAGTGATGGATAGCGTAGGGGTAAAAATTACTATTCCCACTCCAGAGAGTGCAACAGTAGGGAAAGTGTTGGATAGCGTAGGGGTAAAAATTACTATTCCCACTCCAGGGAGTGCAACAGTAGGGAAAGTGTTGGATAGCGTAGGGGTAAAAATTACTATTCCAACTCCAGAGAGTGCAACAGTAGGGGAAGTGTTGGATAGCGTAGAAGTTACAAATAACATACTTATAAATAAATTAATTTTTCAAAATAATTAATTAATTATTAAATAACTCTAAACTATTTACCAATACCAATAAATAATTATTAAAAACATAATTACCAATAGAAAATGTATTAACAATAAATTAATAATAAATACCAATAAATAATAATTAATAAATATTAATTACTAAATAATAAATATTGAACAATAACATATTTTTAATAACAAAAAACATATAAATTATTAAAACTTAATTACCAATTAACTAATATTAAACAATTAAATGCTTTTTTATACCAATAATAATAATAATTAAACATTAATTATCAATTAATAAATAATTCTTAATATATTAATTAAATGTATCAATAAATAATATTTAATAATATGTAATTACCAATTAATAATAAAACAACAATAAATTAATTTTTAGAACCAAAAAATTGTAATTTAAAAAAATTACCTATTAATAATTAATATCCAATAAATTAAATATCAATACCCAAAAATAAATGTATTAATTACTTAATTAGATTTCAATTACTTCCAAAAGTATTCCCCTATAAACGCACAACACACTCCAATGATAAAATAATACACTTAACATAATGATCAATTAATCAAGTAATAAAAATTAATAACTAATTAATAATAATTAATTACCAATTAATAATAATTGATTACCAATTATCAATTAATTAACAATAATATAATTATCAATACCAATTAATTAAAATAAAGTATAAGTTAATTACATTTAAATTACATGATGATCAATTAATGAATTAATAAAAATTAATCACCAATTAATAAAAATGAATTACCAATTATTAATTAATTAACAATTATATAATTATCAATAACAATTAATTAAAATACATTATAACTTAATTACAATTAAATTACTTCCCACCCTATTCCCTTATAAACCCACAACCCGCTACAGAACTTAAACGCAAAAAATAATTAAAATTAATTTATAATTCCTAAAAATTAATAATTAATTTAGTATAATTAAATTACTTCCCACCCTATTCCCCTATAAACCCACAACCCGCTACAGTACAAAAAAAAAAAATTAACTGAAAAATAAAATTTATTAACATTTAAAAATTGTATACATATATTTTTAAACAAGTAGAACACTTAACAAAAACACATATAACACATACATATTAAAAACATAACAAAATACATAACAATAATACAAATTTCGATATTAGTAACATCGATATTAAAAAATTCGATATTACTTACCTTAGGGTCGATATTCTGTCCATCGATATTCTGTCCCTTCGATATTCTGTCCCTCCGATATTTTAACTTCGATATTTTTGTATATCGATATATTATTTTCGATATTTTGTCTGCTCACCGTGTCCAACAGTGGTGGCTCACCGAGGGAGTGGGGCGGGGGAGGGGCAGAGTGGGGGGGTAGTGGAGTCCGACATACGACGGACAGGAGTAAGGTAAGTAATGAAATAAATAAAACAATTTACCGTGCGCGCGCTGCATCGCCGAGTTGGTGATGCAGCGCGAGCAAGGTAAATTGTTTTATTTGTTTCTTTACTTACCTTACTCCTGTCCGTCGTATGAAGGACTCCACTACCCCCCACCCTGCCCCTCCCCGCCGCACCGCCCCACAGCACTCCCTCGGCTAACCACCACTGGTGTCAAGGATAACTAATATTTGGACGGAGGTGCCGGACACCATAAAGCAGAGATCTTCAAGCCATATTACTTTGTGCCTACAGTGATCGCACTAACCAACTGAGGTTTTGCATTTCCCACGTATTATTAATTTTTATTCTAGTTTTATATAATGTGAACTGGACCTGAAGGTATTTAAGGATGCCTTCATTTTTTTGGCACAGGAAATTAAGTAATTTGAAAAGATTCATAGGACGTTTAACTTGCATTTATTGTTCATTTTATCTGTGGTGTGCAATATTTTATATGTAGTTCTGTGAAGCCAAAAAATAACAAAATATTTGTAGAATATGTTTTGTTCTTTTTAGCAAACCTCTTTGACACTGCCACCATGCTCAATGTCCCCTCTTCTCAGAGCACTCTGGAACATAGTTCCCATTCTTTATTTTGCACTTCAAGGATTGTTTACAAATGAAGACAACATAGAAATGCACCAAATAAAGGTTGCATTTCCAGGCGATCTTCTTTTGCACTTCCTTGCTGAGGCATTTGCGCCTCCCTGGGAATTCAGACATGGACCCCACAGTTTGAAGATCTTTGCGATAAAGGAAGTGATGAGATACCCAGTGCGAGCAGAACCAGAGGTTATGGTTTTAGGCTTGCGGCCTCAGGACTGTGAGGAACTGGAGAAAGGACATTGAAAATGAATATACAAACTTTTATTGATTGCTTGTCCTACAGTTGTTAGATTTTGGAAACAGGTATGGGTTCCCACTTGGCGCGCATGGACGGCTATTCAGCAAAATGCCTGGGGTCGCGGAAGTGACATCACATGCTCTTTGACCCTGCTGACATCACAGAATATGACATCCCGCATCATTTGACCCTGATGACGTTACATGCCATTTATCCACATACAATAAATGCTCAAACAACCAACTAAATATTTGATAAAAATTAAACTAAAACAGACAAAGGAGCAGTTAAGTTGCCACTTGAACATTACACAGAGAGCTGCAGAGATGTGCTTTGCCCAGGCACAACCATCTGACTTGACTTGCATCATGCATTATTTTCCCATTATTTGAGTCATACATCGAGCTGTTATTATACACAGCTATTTTAACCTTTCCTGCCACTGAGACATCAAGAGAGTTCTTCTAATGCACCTCAATCCTGACATGTACAGCACACTAGTTCAATAGTCCCAAGACATATGCAAAACTCTTGCAATGCATCCATCTGAGTTTACACTGTCCTTTGGTTTCAAAGTACTGACACCTGATGAGTTCTAACATCTGTATTGTGGCCTAGAGTACCCTTATCTAGTGAAGCAAATATATATTATTAGAGCTCTCACAGTGCAGCAGTGCACCCTGGAATCATAATATGAAAACAAGGAGACGGCTCCTAAAAAGCACCTCAATCCTAATTTACACCTTACACCACTATATCGGTATAGAAAGATCCACAGAGCTCATACAATACATATCTGTCTTGATTTGCAGTACACCCCAGTATCACAAAACGTTTATAAAGCACTTCAAACTCAACTTGTAGGTTGTGCGATATGTCAGTACTGATACATTGATAGAGCTCTCCCACAGCACATATCTACAGTGTGTGACCTGCAACCCGGAAACTATGATACCAGTAAGACAGCTGCAAGGGTTAATGAGATTGTGCATAAAATTATTTGTGTTTGTGTTTGTATGCTATGGACATGCTCATTGACTACACAATCTGTTTTACTCTTACTGTAGCCTCTAACTTGCAGGTTTTACATAGATCTCTTTGTCCAGATACTCAACCCTCTGAACTACTGTATTGAAATTTAACTTCTGAACTGCATGAGAATAATTCTTTACAACATGAACAGGTCATTTTACTATTACCACTTTATCTTAATCTCTCAGTACTGGAATTTCAGTGTTTGATGCAGGTCCTTATGGGTGCACCATTAGCAGTGCTTAATTGGAGATGCTCGTTGCAGGTGGGCACACTGGCACTCATTTTGGGGACCAGCACTTATTCTTTTTCACATACTTTGATCCAGGACAAGAGAGAAACACACAGAAAGGGGAAAGAAGGAGGAAGAGAAAGATGTAAAAACTGTGACAAAGGACAAGGCTGGGATGAAAAGAACCAGCAAGATTAAGATAAGGATGCAGGGAGTGACTGGGGGGCATCAAAGAGGCATGAGGTGTAATCAATACTATGCAGCCTTGGTATTTAGTTCCCTGAAATTCAACAGTGCCAGCCGCAGGATTCTCAGCAAAACTGTGGGCCTGGCACTTATTCTTTTACAAACCAGCAGTGACCGCAGGAGCTCTCTAAACCTTTCAATACTGTAATGTTAGTGCATGATTCAAGTCAAGCCTTGCTATTGCTTAACTACTGAAACACAGGTGCAATACCGCTGTCTCAAAATTATTTCACATTCACATTTTCACTTTCTTTTCTTTCTCTCAATTTAAATGTGATAAATAATCTGAACCACCTGACACCATTACTCAAAGTGAGATCAAGTGCAATTTAAGTATGAACTTTAAAATACATGGTTATTTAATCAAATTAAATGAACAATTTAGTCAGTGCTTAATTTGAGCCGGTGGTTTCCGGTGCTCAGCACCAGCACTTAATGATCAACACCTGCGCTTTTCATGAGCACTCGTTAAGGACAAATTAATTTATGGTAGGCACAGTGAGATTAAGTGATTTGCCCAGATTCACAGGATGTTGAGCCTACGCAGAGATACGGACCTGGTTCCCCAGCTCCAAAGTCGGCAGTTCTGGCCATTACACCACATCCTCTCCGCACTTTCATGGTTGTTTTTGTTTTAGGAGGCGCTAACAAGAGAAATGGCTGACGAGAGCCCCGGCACTTATTTTTTTACAAATGAACCACTGAATTTAGTTAGCCAGAGTATCTGGTCTGGGAAACAAGGTAACACCAAGCCATCAAGTTGCATGGGAGGACTGAGCCAGGGAGGTTTTGCAAGGTTCACCAACCAAAGACATTTTTGAAAAAATGAGGCAACATCAGTGGCGGCAGGCACGGATTGGGGGTGGCGGGGCGGAGCGCGAGAGGGGTGTGGGGGGAGGGAGTACAGAAAAAAAACCAAAAACTTACCTCCCTGCCGTGACTCTCCTCCATCATCTCTCTGCATCTCTCCCAGCCTGAACAGGAAGCACCCAAGCTCCCCTAAGCCAATCACAATGCTGCAATGCAGCGTATTGATTGATCTGAGCGCTGTGGTTAGATGCCCAGCCAGGGACTGGAAGCCTGGGCAGGTTCTGCACACAGGCTGTAATGCAGCCTGGGTGGAGAATATGCAAAGTGTGCATGTCTTATGAGCTCTTACAGAAGGCCCACCACTCCTTCCCCTGCTCTGAGAGCAGAGCAGTCCCACCCGCCCCACAAAGCTGCAGCAGCAGGAAAAAAATAAAATGATAATAATAACAAGATATCATTTTATTTTTCCTTTATTTGCACTGCTGAAAGCAGTGGAACGATGCCCCTCTGCCTTAGCGGTGGAGCTGTCACTGGGCAACCTGCTTCATTTTCCAACACATTTTGGCAAAGACACTGGCATTTATAACAAAGGACATGATGTCCAACAGCCTCTGCAACTTGGGTTCTAAAGTGTATTCCTTTATGCGACCATATTATAAAGTCAAACTTGTGCACGAAAAGTAAAATTTGGGTATTAAGACTTAAGACTGCAGATATAATAAGGACCTTAGTCATCAACAGCCTTTCTACAGACTGTCCTCAGATTTCAAATGAGAACATTACGTTATCAACATTTTAAGGATAGTGTCAAGAACACAACATTAAATTGTGAGAGGGTGAATGAGGGATGTATGGCATCACTCCATAAGCAGGAGAAGAAAAAGTAATTATATAGTATGTCTGCTATATGACAGGCATACCAAAATGTAGCAAGTGGATTAGGGCACACTGAATGTATATGTTTGGATCTTGGGGAAAAACGTTCATTGGCAGTGCTGTGCAATATTAATACTTATGTTTTACATCACAGAGTCCTTTTTAAGTAGCTCTTAGTCATTTAAGCAGCTCTAAGTTCTCCTTAAAGCATATCTTCAAAACAATATCTACCCCTTCAGTGCAACTCTCCTATTTAAAGCATAAGCCCCCTTTAAAACAGGCCTTTTGCTTAAAGAATCCCCCGTTTTAAAACACTTTTTTCCTTTATAGCATTGCCTACTGCATTGCACATCACCTGTTTATAGCATATCTCATCTGTAAAGCAACCCTTTCTGGTGCACCATCTCTCTGGCAAAATACCTCTGTCATCTAAAGCAACTTTCTGCTGTAAAGCACCTCACTCTTGTAAAACACCACTGTCATGTAAACCACCTCTTCCCTGTAAAGCACACATGTTCTCTGAAGTACCCCTCTTGTCTAAAGCATCTCACTTCCCCTTAAGCACCCCTCTTTAGGGTCTGACTAGGTCAGAAAATAGGCTTGGGAACCAAAATAAAACTGGACCCTATTAGCGAACAAGATTACTAAACAATTGACCCATGTTTGAAAATGTGGGCAATTTTGAACTTGTAAAGGCACGCTGAATATATATTTTGTAAGGTATAGAAGACTGCATGCATTTGAACTTGCTGCAGGTAATGTTAGTGGTAATTTAAGGGAAATCAACAGTAGAAACCGGTCCAGCAGACCATAAATAGGCCCACAAAGAACCAAAAAAAACCATGGCCCTCACAGTGACCTGCCAAACCAACCCTTCTGGCACTGCTGGAAAGCGCCCCTCTCTAAAGCATTGGTTTGCTCTTCGGAATCAATTCTAGTATAGCTTTCTTTGTATCTAGTGCACCAGTCTCCTATAATGCATTCACACACCTACTGTAAAGCACACACCATGTGAAGCATCTTTTCAGTAAACAATCTTTTGATTAAAGCATCCCTCTACAGTAAAACACCTCTTATTGGTAAAGCCCCTCTGTTTTAAAAGGAAATCCTCACTTATTCTCCCTCTTCTCCTTTAATGAGGCCATAAAGGATAAAACCACAGAGGTTCCAAGCCACTCATGGTTAACAGGTGCCAGTTTTTGGAGACCTGAGTTTGTCCCTTCCTGTCATGCCCCTTTATTTACCTGGGTCCAAGTCCGAAGCAGTGGTCATTCCCTCACTGAGCATTATCTGTGGCCACACTTGGAAGGCACTAGGCAGGCTGGAGAATGGATTCTTCTATGCTATCAGTAACTCACTTGTGTGCCTGTGTCAGACTGGGCTGCAAAGAGGCAGTGTGTAAAAACTTTGTTCAGGATGAATGTTCCATCATTAAGCTGAGTTACATGACCCCCTGAAAGAGAGAAGCGAACGCCCACTAGGTTGTTACAATTTTGTAACAAATGCACTTGCCTCACATGAAGAACTAGCAGCAGCAGATTTCGAAATGGAGATGGCAACAATGTCCTCATGCTTTCTGAATGCATGGCTTTGAAAGATAAGTGGACCAAAAATTGTTGCTTTTTTATTTTGATTTCAGCTACAATCTTAAAAACAGGTAAAATGTAAAAGCTTATGTATTGTACTTCCCTACCTAGTATTTTCCTGCTAGAGCTTCTTTTGCTTTTTCTTGTCTCAGAACAGTTCAGAGAGAAATCCCCTAATGAGCACAAGAAAGCCTGTTTACATAAAATGCAATTCAGAGCCAGCTTCCCCACCCCTTCTGTGGACAAAGAAACAATGTGTACACTGCCATCTGGCTTGAGCAGCAAAGTTGTGATTGCAGCAGTCCTTTCATTTCCCAAGTGTGAATTGTAAACTGGGCTGCAAGCCCCGTTTTTATTTCATATCTGATGCGCTGCCCCTGCTTCCTCTGTGGCCAAGGGTCGAAAGGGCAGTGCTAGGGGTAGCAAGGGGCAAGCCAGGGGTTCACAGATGCAACCGCTAAATGACGTCCATGTTGTCGCAATTGTCACACTTGAATCTGGAGTGTACGGGAGACCATGGTGATGGAAAGAGTATCAATACACATTAAGCAAGACTTTTATAAAAACATGGCAGCCAATGCTGTACTACATGTCAGGAGACCTCTGAGAGCTGACCTATCTACAGAGACTTAGGCATTTTAATTGAGAGCGGATGACGCACACTCAATGAGAAAACCAGAGGCTTGGAAGCAGACACTAAGGCACCAATTCCCAATGAGCCTCCCCACTCGAGACGGACGCTCCTTAGTCATCGTGGATCTTCGCAATAAGAAACTACAGTGCTGAGATCCCGCCACAAGTGCAGAGATCCCACCATGACTGCGGAGCCTCTGCCATGAGTGCGAAGGCACTTTGTGAATTAGAGTTTGAACTTGTACTGGTGGGAGGGGATATCAAATATTACGTTAAAGTTTAATTTTGACAATAAATGATTGCTGTAATGAAAATTTAATGTGGACTTAACCACGTAAATAGCATGGGATGCTGGTGTTCCAGCTCCCACGTGTATTATTGATGTATCAATGAATTAATGAAAACCAAATGAAGTGTGTTTTAAAAAAAATGTTTTTATCTGCAAATGTTTTTTGTCATTGAAACTATTGCTTAGTCTACCAGGAAATCAGTTACAGAATCTGGAAGTTGCCTTCTCTTGTTCAGTGGGTGCCTTATTTCTCCTATGCCCTTCTGCTGTAGTATATTTGTATACAATGCTTAAATTCTGAAGATTACTAAGATGCCATTTTTGTGGTTGAAATTTAGACCAGCTACAATATTTATGAAGAGTATAGAGTGTCTGGCAATTGTGGTTGAAACTTTAAAATAAAAAGTTATCAGAAATTAATTAAAGGGCCTTCGTTATGATGCCTGCCACATGTAAGATGATCTACTCTTAAGTCAGGATAGTAAAGCTGAAAAATAGCCTGTTAAAGATCAAAGCTCTTAAGTAAAAGTCACCTTTTACTTAAGAGGGCACGATTCCCTGTGCGCAATTGCCATGAATATTTCAGAAAGGGAAGCCAGCATACACAAGCATGTGCATCCCCTAAAACCCTTACATAGACATGAACAGTTGGAGATATGATCTACTGTGAAGAAAAATACTGTACTACAATTAAACCTAACCAACCCTTCCACCACCAAACCAACTGTCCTTGATTAAAGGCAATATTGGTTTTAAGCTGTTACTGATTTACAAACCCGCTGATTAAACATTGTAAGAAATTACTTATTTTCTTTTTGCTTTTTGTAGCTGTACTTCATGATTCCAAAGATCATGGACTACCTTCCAGGGGCTCACAAAAGAGCAATCAGAAGCATTGAGGGGCTTCTAGAGTTTGTTGAAAGGAGAGTAAACATCAATCTTGAGACACTGGATCCCAGTTCACCCCGAGACTTCATTGATAGTTTTCTCATAAAAATGGAGCAGGTACAGTATTGCCAAAGAAATAAATTAGATAAGAAAATGTGTCACAGGGGAAGGGTTTCACATGAAACGAGGGAGTTAATAAATGTGTTCATAAATTATACTGAAATTACGAGAAGATGTACATTAGGCAACAACTTTCTAATGCAGAGTTATATCGGAGGTACTGAATTTAGTAAACTAAAGGTCTATGGGATAATGTAGAACGAGATCAAGAGATGGGTAAACATATGATGGTCAGCAGATAGTGCAGAGGGTGGGAGGATCAGAGGAAATGAAGGAGATTAGAGAAGAGGTGGGATTTTGGTCCTTTCCTGATTTCCTAAAATCCTGGAGAGAATGCAGTCTAAGGTGAGAGAAAAGTAAATTTACATTAAACATTAACACTTTTCATCATGTCTTTCCATTTCTTGATTTTTTTATTTTAATTTTTTAACATGTGGTGAAAGCTCATCCTGCCCAAGTGAGTTTTTCAGCTAGGTTGTTTAGTTTTTGGAGTGCAATACTTGATATCTGATGCTGATGCATAATTAGCTGAATTGTATTGTCTTTATAATCATAATTATGTTAATGTACGTGGATGAGGCCATAATTAGTATGTGATTTAGTTATAGTTAGGCCTGAACAAATCCAAAATGTGTGACTCATACTAGATCAGATGACATTGCAGTCACAATATGGACTGCTAATTGTTAGAGTAGCAGTTTACACACATCTGCAAGTTAATATTTTTGTTAATAACTAGTAGCCAATTTCAGCTATTTGCTTTTAGCATGACCTAGGTGAATTTTACAGGATTTCACAAATTAACTTCATGTTGAGTTGCTGCCAATGCATGTGGGAAATAGCTGAGTATTCAGGAGTCAAGTTTTCAAATTCCTGGTCATAGAGTGATGTTCCTGATCTTATTGCAGTAGGAGAGAGGAGACAGTCCAACCCAAATATGAAAACATTTAACTTGTGGTACTTCAAGGAGAACTTTGATTTAAGAGAAACCCATTGGCATAGTCTCAGAATATGCATAATACTTTCCTACAGATCATGTAATTGTAATCAATGGCAGCACAAGAAAAGTTCGTGATTTTTGCCTATGCCAAATGAAAAGCTGAAACTGGGGTATGGCTCTAGCTGATAGTATGACACAGATAACCATACTGACATGGAAATCTATAGGACCACCCTATGAAAGTTTTCAAACTAATTTACAAAATGTCCTGTTGCTGGTTAGATTTAGGTGTATAGCTCCACAAATGTTAATATTTTGAAAGAGCTTTATTCATTTTTTCTCACAATCTTATTAAGGAGAAGACAAATCCTGCTTCTGAATTTCACATGAAGAATTTACTCGCAACTGTGGTTGGCCTGTTCTTTGCTGGTACAGAAACCATCACAACTACTCTTAGACACGGCATGCTGTTACTCTTAAAATACCCAGATATTGAAGGTATGGCTACTTGTATCAAATCATTCAACATAAATGTATTTGCAAGACGTTCCACAAATACAGACGCTTGTTGAGAAAAATATGTGAAAATATTTTTCAGATGGAATAAACTGGTATTGTTTAAAGTACTAGATATATGACAGGTGGTTGAAAAATGATTCTTTGGTATAGTGTTGTTTTTGAGGATCACATGCTGTCTGCAGTACCAATGGCAACCTGCGAGGACACTGCAACACCTTTGTTATTTTAATTTCTTAGTTCTGTCACTTCACAAGGACCCACATCTTTTCTTCAAGATTAGTAAGACATTACATTTGCCACAATTCATTGCCCATTAGTATCACTTTTTATTCCTTTTGGAAAACGGGTATGAAAGGGTCGTTTTCATATTCTTCAAAAGATGATGATAATGCTCGAGAACCAAAACCAAGATCAGAAAAAAAATCTTATCCAGTATTGATCTTTCTTTAACATCACTTACTGTTTAGACAAGATTAGCAATCAGTTAAAGCCCCAGAGTGAGCAGGAAGGCATAAAAGAAGAAACCTTCAAAATGAATGGTGGTTTGAGAATGACCAGGCCTTCATGATTGGAAACCCCTGAGTAGGAATATGACAGGGGCTTTGTAGAAGTTGTGATCTCTCCGTATGTAACTGTCTGACATATTTTAAAAAGGAAATATTGACAAAAACCTCTTCTGTGGCAGTTTTTCTCCATTTGGAAGGAAACCTGGTTGATGTTGGGAAGGGTATTTAATGCAAATATTCAAATTATATAATGCTAACAAATTATCTTCTCCATAGCAGATAAAAGAAGCAACAAAGGATTGTCTTATCATTCTAAACACATTCATCCTCTCACTCTCAAGGCAATAATAATGGACATGGTAGAACCCATAATTTGAGAAACTGTTTGTCGAGAGAAGTATGGTAATGATAGGATACTGGCGGAGGGCCAGATGATACACATCAAATCTAAACTACAGAGTGATGAATCTTTACAGCTACAGCAAAGCTGCCAATCATCAATGAAAAACACAAGACCTATCAGCCGATGGTTTTTGGAAGAATTAAGGGGGTCTGAAAATGATACTTTCAGAGTAAAATGGGCACCAGATGCACCCTTATTTTAGTTAATAAGACCTTTAATTACAAAAAGTGAGATGGCATGTCAAATCTCAAAAATGTGTTCCAGTCATCAATAAAACCTTTAGTGAAAGACAGCAAATAGAAATCTTTTTTTACATTATGTTTTAGTAATATTTTATGGCACTCTGATCACTTTGTCGCAAATTTACTAATCTTTCACACAAGGTAGTGAAATATCAACATTAGCTGTGCTGCATTTTGCAAATGGGAAAACACAGCTCAGAGTCATCTGCTGCTTTCATACCCTCTGCTGATTCACAAACAGGTTACATTGTGTCACGTAAAGCCTTATACCATGGCACATAGGCGAATGTGCGCTCTGTCCAGTGTTGAGATTGTACTGGAAGCATACCCTTCATGTACAGATGACTGTGCAGACAGATTGTTTTTTTTTTTTAAATAATCACATTTCCCCTTGCTTGTATCTACTTCAGGAAGGCATTAGGTTTTTGACACAAAGCCTGGTCTGGCTGTCTTAGTAGATCAGAATTTACATCAAAACCTAATGGTGTGTGCACTGATCCACCACCCAGAAACTCCCCATTAATGCAAAGCAGTTTTGGCGTTGTGAAAAATTCACTTTAGGAGCAAAAATGCCCAGGCCCAGATTTACAAAGGTTTTGCATTACTTTTTAATGTAGACCCTATGCAAAATTCTGTTTGGAATTTACAAACCAATGCCAATGTCGATTTGAGTTGGTTGGTAACTAAAAGTAACGCAATGCGCTGCCTTGTGCTACTTTGCGTTGGGGAGGAGTTCTTTGGGTGGTGCAGGGCCATTCCCATGCATTCATTCATGGATTTTGACGCCAATCCATATAGACATGGATTTACGCCAAAATCCTACACCTACCTGAGGCTGGAGTACACAGTAGAAATATCTTTACTTGAAACCAATTTTTCAAATATATAAAACCAGAGAAATTGAATGAAAAAAACAAAGGTTGAAGATAAGTTATAGTTAGGAAAACTTTATTTATAATTTCAATCGAAACACAACTTACAGTACACAAACCCTGGACCATGATCAGTGTTCTCATAAATTATGTCATTTGAGATGGCATGGATATTGTTATGAATGCTATGATTTTAACATGCTATTAGTGGTATATTATGAAAAGGGATAAGCAGTGCATGCTGAAAGCATGCATTATGATTGATTTAGTCTGTCTTGTGAGTTTCCATCACTCTGTACTAAGGTGCGTGATTTATAGAATGCTTTGGTTGTGGTAGAATTATAAGTTTAAGTTATAACTGTAACTTCTTAATTTCTATGGTTTGTGTAGTTTAAGTAGTTGTTCCATAGAAATAATAAAGTTTTCAAAACTACAACTCATCTTCAACCTTTGTTTTTTTCCATTGAATTTCTATGGTTTTATTTGTTTGGAAACATTGGTTTCTAATCTTATAATATTGTTTATTTTGGTATTAATTCTTTTATATACATATTTCTTTCCATTTAAATAGTACCACAATACTTTCTAGATATTTTCCTCGTAGAGTGGAGTAGCATGGTGTAGAGTGGTGTGGAGTGGTGTAGAGTGGAGTAGAGTAGACTGCAGTAGAGTGGGGTGGAGTAGAGTGGGTTGGATCAGCATACAGTAGAGTAGCATAGGGCAGAGTGGCATAGAGTGCAGTAGTGTAGAGTAGAGTGCCGTATAGCATAGTGTGGTAGAGTGCAGTGGAGAAGAGTAGTGCAGACTAGAGTAGCATGCTGTAGAGTGAAGTGGCATAGAGTACAGCAGTGTACAGTGCAGTGGCATAGAGTTGAGTGGTGTAAAGTAGAGTAGTATGGCATACAGTAGAGTGCAGTGGCGTAGAGTGCAGTGGTGTACAGTAGAGTGGTGTAGTGAAGAGTTGCCCAAAATGCAGCAGAGTATAGTGCAGCAGTGTAGAGGGCAGCCACGTAAAGCAGAGTGGTGTACAGTGCAATAGGATAGCGTAGAGTGGAGTGGTGCAGACTAGAGTACAGTGGCGTACAGTGAAATGAAATAGAGTGGTGTGGTGTAGAGTAGAGTGGCCTGGAATAAAGTGGATTGGAGTAGCATAGAGTAGAGTGGCATTGGGTAGAATGGCATAGAATAGAGTGGCATAGACTGAAATGGGGTAAAGTGATGTGGGGTGAATAGAGTGGCAGACAGTAGAGTGGCATAGAGTGAGTAGGGTAGAGTGAAGCAGGGTAGAATGGCGTACAGTACTGTGGTGTAGCGTGAGGTGGGGAAGAGTGAAGTGGGGTAGAGTAGAGTGGCATACAGTAGAGTGGCATAGAGCATAGTGGAGTAGAGTGTAGATGCCTAGATTAGAGTGGTGCAGAGTAAAGTTGTGCAGAGTAGAGTGGCATAGAGTGAAGTGGGGTACAGTAGAGCGGAGTACATTAGAGTGACATAGAGTGCAGTGATGGAGAGTGGAGTGGAGTAGAGTGATGTAGAATGGAATGAAGTACATTGGCTTGGAGTGACGTACAGAAGATTGGCATAAAGTATAGTGGCTTAGAGTGCCATAGAGTAACATGCGGTACAGTGAAGTGGGGTAGTCTAGAGTAGAATGGCGTAGAGTGAAGTGGGATAGAGTGAAAAAATGAAGTGGATTAAAGTAGTGCAGAATGGAGTACAGTGGCATAGAGTACAGTGACATACAGTAGATTGCTGCAGAGTGGAGTAGAGTAGAGTGGAGTAGAGTGGGTTTGAGTGGCATTGAGTATAGTGGCGTACAGTATAGTGGCATAGAGTGGCATACAGTACAGTGGTGTAGAGTGAAATCAGATAGAGTGAAGTGGGGTAGAGTACAGTGGTGCAGAGCAGAATGCATTGGCATAGAGTGGAGTACAGTAGAGTGGCGTAGAGTGGCATAGAGTGAAGTAGGGTACAGTGAAGTGGCATGAAGTGGTGTAGAGTAGAGTGTAGTAGAGTGACATTGAGTGGAGTACAGTGGATTTTAATGACATAGATAGAGAGGTGTACATTAGAGTGGCATTGAATGGAGTAGAGTGGCATTGTGTGGAGGGGAGTGGCATGGCGTACAGTTGTGCAACATAGAGTGCAGTGGCAGAAAGTGCTGTGACCTAGCGTAGTGTTTCAAAGCAAAGCAGAATAGACTGCCGTAGAGTGCAGTGGCCTTGAGTAGACAGCAGTGGCCTAGAGTAGAGTGCAGTGCCGTGCTGTAGAGTACAGTGCAGTAGCAGGCAGTGGCGGTACAATGGTCTGGCATGTTGTATAGTGTTGTTTGAGTGAAGTGGTGTGTGGTACAGTGTCGTTTGTCACATGTATTTATTTATTTTAATTTCCATAGCTACTGTGGTACTACCTAGATAGGTTTGAAGTAGTACTGTGGTACTCCGTAATGCTTTTTAAAAAACATATTAAAGAATAAAAATTATTTTCCCTAGCTCTAGACACTTTTGTAAAGTGCCTGATTAGGTTTTATAAATTATTAAAACAGTAACAACTAATATGTCCTCCTCAATCCCACAACAAATACATAAATTGGTAGAAACAATATGGCTGCCTTTCACGTTTGTAAAGGCTGTCATTAGCCAATAGTATTGTGTTTTGTCCTTGTCATGTACCACTGTATACTGCGAAACACTGCGGTATACCATGACCTAATATATCACTAAGATTTTTTCCTTTATTACTATAAAACTACTGAACAAATTTTCATGAAATGGGAAAAAACATCCTTTCCACGCCATAATCTATAATCCTGCCAAATTTCAGGAAAATCTGTTTAGCTAATTTGCCGCTACGTCTGATACAAAAGTCTATAGAAAATTAATTGAATGTTTTGGCACTCCCTTTATTCTTTGCACCCTCTTAACTAATCGCCATAAAACGTTTCATCATCAGCGAAGGTAGAAACAGCAAAAGGTCTGCATTTCGTGGAGATTCGTCAGATGATGGTAAAGTAATTACCAATCAAAAATGTGAGAAATGTTTTTATCGATGGGAACCCATTGCACCATTATTACCAAAATGAAAAAAACTATTAAATATTGGGTAATGTGTCAAGGTAGGAAATAGAACATCTTTTGTCTTATTTGTAAGGTGAGCAACCACATGCCCTTAGTGGGTAATATGACACAGTCTCATGATTCTCCCTCCAGCAGGGAATGACAAAATATGCACTTCTGATGTCTTTGCATGGTTTCCATGGCTTTTGTTTGTCAAATGCACTGTCCCCTTTCACAAGAGCATTAATGAAGCATCTTGTTTCTTTAATTTCTTCATTCGTCACCAGAAACACTATCTGTTGTGGCATTATTTTGAGTTCCACTGTGCTACTTCTGGTCTTTAGCTTCTGCATTGTATAATTCAGTTTATTTAGATTTGCTTTTATTTATGTGGTTGTCTTAATATGTTGCATTTCCATAAAAGTAGGCTCACATGGTGGCAGTGTTCTGGGTGATCTTGTTCATGGGATTCTCACTCTCTGTATCCTACTCTTGAAGAGACATAACATGGCACCTTCTGAGTTAATGCTATCTAGGGACCCTGTGACATCCATAGTCTTCCATGGCTGGAGGTCAGAAGATCTCGTAGACAATGTCATGCTCTCAGACTGTCCTTGTACAATGCCTTTCACTGTGGGGGCGTGGCCACGTCAGCGACTAAGATGGCCACCTGGCAGTTAAGCTCAGGTGACTACGGCCTCTTTACCGAATGGATCACGAGCATTCCCGCATTTAACTCCATCTGCACAATGGGAATGCACTCCTGAAGACAGGGCGATGTGGATTTTGGCCTCAGGTCCCGCAAAAATTGCCTGCTGCCCTCAGATCCAGAGAGAGGCTGTGCGCGGCCCAGCATCGCAGAGGCCCTGCGGTGAGTAGGGCTTTGGATGAGCCTGAGACGGCTGAGTCTCACTGGCACTGCAGCCTTTCCCACTACCTCCTGCTAGATAGACAATTCCTCTTGGGCACCTGCGCGACCCTATGTTACCCCTGATGGTCTCTCCGATGGGTCCCCCACCAAAGAAACTCTGCTTTGGCTGGGAGCCACTTCTGACCATCTCGACCTCCTGATGCCGCATTGAATGTGCGCGGTGAGTCAGCTGCTGCTGCTATGCGGGGGGAGCTCAGACCATTGCAGTACCGAGACGGCTGTGCCAGCTGTCCTTCTTGGGCATACAGGACGCACCTATTAGATGTCTGAGCGGCCGGCGTAATGCAGCCTTAACCCCTCCTCCTTCCATTGCCCTCCCGCACTACAGTCCCACTGCTGCACCACACAGATGCTATGTCTGGGTCTATGCATCCTACACCTGCTGGAGGATCCTCCTGCCTCGTGCTGCCAAAGTAGTCCCCGGTACCATGTAGACCTCTGCCTAAGCCTGCAAGAACCATCAAACATAGTGGACTGATCCTGCTCGTCAGCAGCGGTGAAGGTTCCCATCACATTCTGCTGTCATCAGGGAGGCACTATTCACCATACCAGGCCTCAGGTCCCACCAAACACCTTACTGTGCTGACTGTGCCGTGACATGGTGATAGATAGTAGCCCCCCCTCTGTCCCAGCATAGCCCCTACGTGGGCCTTCTCCTGCTCTGGTGGGGTGCTGCTGAGTACATACCTATGAGTGGCGTGGCACAGGGAAGCGGTACTCTGCCTCTCAGTGCAATAAAAGACTGCTCCTTCTCAGACATCTTGGAGTGTACTCAGCCCACCCGCAATGCTAAACCGGTCCTCTCCGCTGCAGCATGGACTATCTCCCAAATGCATAACTATCACTGACGGTCATACCTTGGACCGGGTATATACACCCACTTCCATACCTGGATCTGCTTCGCTATTGGTGTTACCTCATTACCTTCCAGCAACATCCTTATATCTGATTACTGGCCTCCATGATGGGCCGTGGAAACCCCAAGCAACGCAAATTGCTCTTTGCGGAATCCAAACCTGCCCAGCTCCAAGCTCACATTCAGATACAGATGAGGCCCCAGACAGGAATGCAGGCTCTTAATCCATAAACGGAACTGACGCCATCATGGCTGAACTTTGTACCCATGTTTTGCCCTATCGATGCAAGCATTTAAGCCCTCACCAGTCGCATTGATCATATGGGCCGACCGCAGTGTTGCCTCTTCCCTGAGGTATATGCCACAACGTTGTTTAAAGGGATGTTTGTTTTTGTTCTGATTGTTTTGGGGATTTTCTGGATGTGTTATTGTCTAGTGTGGGTGGGGGGAGTGTTTTTTTAAGTCTGTATGCCGTTGTTTTGTTTGTCTTCTGTTGCCCATGCGGTGCATATTGCCTGGCTGAAGAACATGACCCATTGTGATAAAATTAGCAAGGACTACACACTGTTATGGCTGCATACCTCCAGACCCAAGGCTATATGACAACCACTGCAGGGTTATTTACTTACTCTGGAATCAGACATTTTGGACTGAGGTGCTGCTCCTCTTTAATTGTTCAGACATTCTGATATATGCCTGTATCGACCCACCAGGATGATGGACTCTAAACAGATCTCCAATTATTGCTGTGAGTTTGCCTGAAATTTTAAGTAGTCATGCTACGCTAATTACTTGTTTGTTCCTTTATTCACCTATATGTTGATGTATACTATGCAGTGATGTCTGCATTCATACCTATGGGCAATAGATTATTGTTTGCTATTGCTTTATGAAACTTAAAAAATAAAGTTTAAAAAACAGACACTGCCTTTCACTGCGATGACATACCTTGCAGGAAAACAATGGCACTTTTATTTTTGGCTCAGCTCTACTTTTCAGGTTTAACCTCCTTTTGTCCATCTGCTAATAACAGTTGTCAAATTACCGAATGTACTTCATTACATCAGAAAGAGAGATGTTGACTTGCAGTTTTCTTGTAGCCTATTCTGAGCCATTAATGGATGCCAAAACCTTCTGGGGACAAGTCTTGGTGGCTTTTCATCCAAAGTGGTCCTAGTTTTCTGTACCTGGCTCTGAGGAATTGTCCCAAATCTCCCTTTATTTTAGTGGTTCCAGAGAAAATTGAGAGGATGGGCATATCAAGTGAGGTTAAGGCCTTGCCCTAGTCAAGAGTAACTTTTCTGTATCTAGTGATTCCTAGAGATTTGACCTTAAGTGCTATTGGCACTCAGGATGGACAGAGGACCTTGCGTGTAGGGAATGTTGGAGGTAAATTCAGCATTGAGGGAGAATGGTTATTTTATTATTGCATGTATTGTCATCCATGAGAGGTAAGCATGCTTCTATGGTGTGCTATCAATTGAGTTGAGCCCGCTCATCATTAGGATGGTAGTGGATGTAGTTGCAGCAGATGGTATCAATGAGAGGGGGGATTTTGAAAGTGTAGACTTGTTTGCAGGAGTTAGATGAGCTCAGCAGATATGCTATCTGTGCCAGCTCCCTGAACAATCATCTGCCTGGGAAGGTGTTTTGATGAAACAGTGCTGCCAGCTGCAGATGACATTTGGAGACCTGAACAAATTCAACATCTGATGATTAAATAAATGAGAGCCTGTTATGATTTTCTACAGTAGTCACATGTGACTGGGCAAAAACCATACAATGACACCCAATTTACCTTTGTTACATTTACACCTATGGCCAGTTAATCATAGGAGAAAAGAAACAACAACAAAAAAAGAAAATAGTAAATAAGTATGATTTTATTATTTGCTTAGAAATGTTGAGCATGCATTTTAAAATTGTTTAAAGTATAGCTATTCATATTGAATGTCTTGATCATACCCAAATTGATCATTTAATGATTCCACATACAGAAAAAATACATAAAGAGATTCAGCAGGTGGTTGGTCAAAACCGCACTCCAGCCCTAAGTGACCGTGCCAAGATGCAGTACACAGATGCAGTGATCCATGAAATCCAGCGTTTTGGCGACGTTCTGCCCCTGGGTATACCACATACTGCAACTCAAGATGCTCATTTCCGGGGATTTACGATTCCCAAGGTATGATTCCAATGCATTCTGTGATTCTCTGCATTAGCTAAAATATTGGCATAACCAGTGTCCATGCATGTGTCTGACTTCTCCTCCTCTTTCTTTTCTTGAGAGTCCTCTTGTAGTATGAGAATAGTTCCTACCCTCATTCTAAATAAAATACTTCCTTTTCAACTTTAGATTTTTCCACACATAATAATAATGCATTTTCAATACAGCACTTTACACTGAAATTTAGCCATTTCTAAGTAGTTTAAAGGACCTTTTTCATGAAATTGACCGCCTGCTGGGAGACCTATTGTGGGGCATGGGGAGAAGAGGGGTAGCACTGAAAAAAAATCAAACTGCCACCGGCATCCAGAGGGCTGGAGGTGCTGGATTTTGAAATGTATCTAGATGACTGGAAGGTACAGAAATAAGATATACACCTACGTGATTGGTGGAGGGTGCACTATAAAACAATGCTTCTCCTGGGCAACCCACCACATAAAGGACTTCAATACATGCCTGTGTTACGGTAGGTTATTTAGCGAGAGGTTGCAGGCTCACATCCCCGGAGTGACTGTGAGAAGTTGGCCTGGTATATGCTGTCCACTAGTTATAGTGGGCACCTTGCACCAGTCCAAACGACCTTTATTGATGATAGGTTTAAAGACAACCTTTATTGAAAGCTATCCTAGTGGTAGCTATGGAGAGCAGCCTTCAGGCTAAGTCTTGAGTGATAAGCTGTTTGTTTTACCAGTTATAATCTCGTGAATGACCAAATGAAAGGAGAACCACACCAGGTATATATATAAAATATATGTATTTATTACTAAACACTACCCAATAGTTTCTTTATGAGGCTAGAGGTCAAAGTACACAAGTTACAAGTCAAATAGCACAATAAATTAGCACAATATACGATTAGCCCTAGGGGCGTACCAAACCATATATTAAGAAAGTGGTATAAGAACCACGACTTAAGTAGACACAAGGCCTAGAGCCTGTAGAATCGCTGGGACCCCAAGGAACCACTCAAGGTAGTGACACAGGGGACCCACGGGGGCTGTGTGCAGTGTGTGAACACAGCCACGAGCTCCGTTATCGTCTATGGGAAAGTCGCGGTTAGAGTTTTAGAGTTTAAGGACACTTAGAAATGGATTAGGACCAAACCCTCTTGGACTTAGACAGTTCTAGGGTCAACACCCACGGGAGCACCGGAGTACTTGAGTTACCTCACCCAGGGAAGCCGGGTGCATAGGTGTCGAATGGTGTCGGGTCGCGTCGTCGATTTCAATGGCAGCCTGCAAGGAAGTGCTGTTGCCGGGAAGATGCAAAGTGTCCGAAGAGATCCAAGCCTGGATCGGAGATGAGAAGAACTTGAAAGCAGAGGGGACAGAGTCTGGGTCACTTGCCAGTGACCAGGGGCATGATAGTCGACTGCCCACCGATGTCGGGTGCTTCAGGTGAAAGAGGTGAAGCTTGACTCTTCAGCCACGAGGACCAGGAGGTGTCAATGACAACCAGGAGCTGGAATCTAACTGTCCTACAAACGATGTCGAGTGCTGCAGCATTGGTGTCCGGATTGAACACAACAAGCCTTGGCAACAGCAACCCATGTAGAAAGGAGAAAGATGCTTCTGTACAGACCAGCAAGGACTGAGGGACTCACCACTCGGTGGGGAGACAGGGCACGTCTGGAGTAACCAGAGAAGCTCAAAGAAAATCAGTGTTGCCTTCACAGGGACCCACCAGTTGATGGACCAGTGATCACAAAGGAGCCTCAAGCAGAAATGCAAGAAGCGGGCCCACGGAACACTCGTGGAATGTAGGCTTACAATCTTCGGTGCAAATGGTGTTCGGGGCCTGGGCTACAAGTAACCCAAAGCAGGACTTCAAGAAACGTCAAGAAGTTGGTGCACTAGCAAATGTACATGGTGTCCAGGAGTTCCGGTTCCACGTTACTCGGGAAGGCTGCAGGTCTCAGCTTTGCTGGGGACTTGGGTTGGCCTCTGAGAAGTCTGGAAATCTTCTTCCTGGGCTGCAATTTCTTCGGAGTCCGGCGGCGGGAGCTTCGGAGATGCAGACCGGCAAATGCTTTGTTGGTGCCTTCCAAGCAGGGGAGTCACTCCTTGACCCCAAGGGAGATTTCTTCAGTCCTCTAGTCTTTAGTAGAGCGTCGAAGTTCCAGGATTCAGTTGCAGAGTTTCGTCCAGGGATATTTAAAGTCCTGTTGCCAGGGGTTCCTTACTTATACCTAAGAAAGGGGATGGACTAACTCTGTGGACCCACCTATGGGAGGGTTTGGAAAGAGGGGTGGCTACACCCATTTCCTTTGTCCAGTTTCGCGCCAGAGCAGGGGCTGGCAGCCCCTGCAACCGGTTTGAACTGGGGTATGCACGAGGACACCAAATGTGCCCCCAGTGCAGGACTTCAAAGCACTCTTGGAGTGCACCCACCCAGCCCCAATCCACTAAGGCCTGTCTGGGAGGTGGTAACACCTCCCTGTGACAGGAAACCTATTGTACAGGCCTCCCCTGATGGCATTTCGGTCAGCAGCAGGAGGCCAGACTCGTGTCTGTGGCTGCAGCATCCATTTTGTGATGCCACGGCTCTGTTTAGTTGGTACCGGGTATACCGGTGCTGTCATGTCTCTCCCTCTAGAAGGGTGGGATCATACTCCCACACCAGTTACTGGTGTGGGGGTATGATTCCAAGGTGTTTGACACCAAACACGACATGTTTCCGTGCAGCCATCCCAAAGTTAGCATTAACCGCTAGGATATAATGCACTTAAGAGTATATGGTCAGGCTGCACCACAGACAACCCCGGAGAGGAGATTCCAAGGGCTGCAGAGGGGCTCTGCTCATGCAGGGGCACCCTCTCACATATAACCAAGCACCCTGCCTTCAGGATTGATAAAGCCTGCCATAGGGGTGACTGATAGGTTTCTATGTGCAGTGATAGGTGAGATATAGTGAACCTATATCTCTGTAAGGGGTGCATGCACCACCTCACTCAGGCTGCAGTAGCAGTCCTGTGGGGTCATTTTGGATGGCCTTCCAGGGGTGGCACAATACATGCTTCAGCCCCTGGTAGGCCTCTGGGGTACCTATGCCCTTGGTACATAGTATACCATATACTAGGGACTTATAAGGGCACCACAGAATCCAATCTGAAGTGTACCTAAGGTACATGGAATCCATTTAGAGAGGAAGCAGCTAGGCTTGGGTCCTGGATAGCAGGGCCCCAGCCAGACTAAAGTCGAAAAACAGTGATACATCAGCAAAAAGTGGGGGTAACCATAAGAGGCAGATCCTACTCTCCTACAGTGACCATTATAAACTAATGGGGTAACCCAATAAATGCCTACAGACCTGGGTATCGTATAATATAGATAACAGCTGGTCCTAGACTTATTCAGCGCGCATCGAGTCAGAAAAATTAACAATTCAAGTGTAATTTAGTTGCTTGAAGGAATCAGCACACAGTCATTAATAAATATCATAGTAACATTTCCAAACTTGCACCATAGAAAAGAGAGAGCACCCTCATTCTTTGAAAACTTAATATTCTTTATTTTTAAATAAAAAAAAAAAAAAGAAACAACAGCACAACTAATGATTAAATACCAATTAGAAAGTTGCCGGACACGAGAAACAGAAGGGGATGTAAGGAATAAGTGCTCCTGAGTGTAGAAAAAGAAAGAAGGACTTCGAAATGAAGACAATTTGAGCTGAAATGATTGCAACAATTTTACAATTTACACTAGTTATTGGTAGAACATGCACCAGTGTAATACGGCCCGTCCACAATACATCCATATGTCATCATCTTTTTACATTTCTAATGTTGCAGAGAATCATCATCTTTTAGTTGGACGGGGGAAGGGGTGAAATTATGTTACATGCCCAAAGATAGGGGGTTACTGTCGACGTTTCGACCCAACTTAAATGCGTAGGATGGTTAAAGACCTCCGCTTGCGGGTCTTCCTCAGGACAAGGGGCTGGGGGAGGCAACCTATTTAGTACACCCGACCTTGGCAAAACTGGTCATGATTCCCGGGAAAAGAAAAGGCCGCATCGAGATGCAGTAGTGGGAAAGCTTAGCAAAGCATCCGAACCGATTTGATGCTTGTCGGGGTTTCTTTTTTTTTTAAATTTAAAAATAAAGAATATTAAGTTTTCAAAGAATGAGGGTGCTCTCTGTTTTCGATGGTGCATGTTTGGAAATGTTACTATGATACGTATTAATGACCGTGTGCTGATTCCTTCACGCAACTAAATTACACTTGAATTGTTAATTTTTCTGACTCGATGCGCGCTGAATAAGACTAGGACCAACTGTTATCTATATTACACATCCCCGGAGTGAGCACCACGGCTTAGCATATGGGTAAGAATCACTACAGTAGGAGACTTATTTAGGGAGAGTAGACTGTTTACATTTCAGGACATAAATGAGGAGACCCGGCTGCACAAAGGGTAGCTCCTGTTGAACTGTAGGCTTTTTTTTAGCCTGCAAAGCTCTTTGGAGCATACCATGCAAAGAGCCAGTAACAAACACTGTTATACCAATGACCCATGCAATGGAGGGGGTGGGGCGATCATTATCTGGTAGCCGGCTCTACCAAACATTTCTGGACTGCACTAATGTCACATTATCCCTAGGGAGAAAAGTGGCAATGTGATTTGTGCCAAGTGTTTAATGACAAAGATTGGCTTAAAATTGTATGTTATCCCCATAGAGTTTAGTTTAATGCCTGATGTGATGTTATACAATTTTACATCCTACACAAGGCGTACCTTACACCTAATAAGTTTGGCCCTATGCCCATTGGGGATAGCTCTGACTGCTCTTGATGTCCTATAATCTTAGAAGACCTAAAACACTTGTTCTGGGAATGCTCCCATGTTGTTGCCTTTTGAGATGCAGTAACAAATTATTGATCGCATATACTAGGCAGATAGATTTGCTTCTAAATGTTAGGATGTCTATTGGGCATGTTTCTATGCCCAATGAAAGATAAGTTAGTTAAACTCTTAGGTCAAGGCCTGCTGTTAGCTATTCAAGAGATTACCATGTCCTGGAAGTCATCCAGTTTCCCCCCTCTGCAGAACCAGTGGGATCCCTGTCTCGCTGGGCAGAAGCAGATTCCAGCCCTTTCATGAGAGGAAGGAATGTTGCTTAGGAAAGTCCCTACAGCGATGCAGTGGGATAAGCTATTCTTGACCCTTTCTGTTACATGCAAAAACAATGACCCATCCCGTTAAGCAACTGTAGGAAAGCCATGTGATATAAAACAAATGGGGAGGATACTCCCTGCTCAACTCTTTTGTTTACTCTACCACAACTTGATTTCTATTTTATTGTGCCTGTTATGTATTGCCCTGCACTCCTACCCATGTTAATTAGATTAGCTTACTGTTTTGCTCCATTCAATTTGTCAAATGCCAATGGCTCTTACACGCCTGAAGATGGGGAGGTAGGTGGGGGATGGTTTGTGGGTTATAAGGAAATAAATTGCATGATGAACTCTAAAACTCTGCAGTGACAAACTCAATTTTGAATGTTTCTCAAACCCAGCTCCGCATCCCAAGCCAAGCCATAAAAGGTAGGGATCATATTGAACCCAGATGAATTGTTTCTAACCAAAATAAGCATCACGGTCAAACGTATAGACATGCTCAGAAAAATTCTCCTGTTTCTGCAAACATATCACTTTTTGGTGTTGGCAAGGTGATGGAGTAGCTGAATTACTGCACTTTAGTCTACAGGGAACTCTAAATCAACGTCAAGGCAGACTGCAAAGACAAAAGTGTGCATTTTTTGCAGCACAATCATTTTCATCCGGCTTTGAAAGCTCTCTATTGGTTATAGGTTGGGTTGATAGTTATATTCAAATTAATTTGTACCATTCAAATCTTATTAAACAAAAACTCCAGTTAACTCTACAGTCAGCCTTGTCTCTACACACCAGTTAGGACCCTATAATCAGCTACTTACTTTACTAAAAATGGACCTAATGATGATATTAATCCATATCCAGAAAGGATATATTAATGCTTATTATTTTGTTTCATGAAATGTAAACAGTCACTTATTTCTTTGTTCACAGGAAATGTGCACAACACTACATGTTTCCTTATCAAGCATGGTTTAGAACAAAGAAGGTGAATCCAGAGAACTACCTTATATTGTTGCAAAACATTGTACATTTTAGAAGCATACAGGTTTTGAACTTTGCTGTAACTCATGGAAGTGTAGGCAAGCATCAATGATGTTTTCAAAACAGAAGGTTAAAATTACTTCTACATGAGATGACAAAGAACACTTTTCAAATTCTATCTGGACGTGAAAGAGGGGGTAAAGATGCGTGACACAAGTCACGATGATTGTTGGCCTTATAATAGATGGCGAAATGTTAAGCCTGTTCATTGCAGATACCTGCTTGAAGGTGGATTTTATATGTATCAGCATGAGTGCACAATTCCACCAGGTATCCTATAAAGACAAAATATTGCCCAGAGAGTAAGCAAGTGGCTTTATTCTCATGTGCATGGAGCAAGGACAGAATATCAGTTGTTTGTTACTGTATTGGGACCTTAAAGTGGATTTCCTTCAGTTACCAGAACATCCAAAATGTGTAGAAGAGGACTAATTGAGAAAAGGACAATTTCTCTAAAGCAAAGCAATACAATTGGTCAGTTGTGACGAGGTCCCATTGCTTTGAAAACCACAAATTACCCAGGCATGAGCCACAAAAATGGAGGACCATTTTGGACTTGTTAAACCTTCCTAAAGACTGTTAGCAATAAGGGAGTTGAGGAGAATGAATGGAGGAAACTACTTTCTTCATCAATCATGTGTCCATCTCAACGTATTAGAGGGCACTGCCTGTCCAGAAGTGAATGGCCACACACTACATTGTCATCTAGGCTATACAGATGTTTGTGTCTAGGTGGCCCAATATATTGATGACATCAGGTAAAGTTCACATTGTTGGACTGTGGACGGGCTTCTTCTGAGCCTGCTTTAAGAATAAGTACTTGTTACAAATAGGACACATGAAGAAACCTGCGAGTTAACAAAAGACAGAAAAGTGAATTTTTTGCTATGTCATGGAGTGAAGTTTATAGTTTTTGTATTGTTAAAAATGCAATAGTTTTACAAGGTGTGATGAAAATACAAGACCTTGAACACGGTATTTATTTGAGGTTTAGCAGTCACAGTATCATCAGAAATATTATCTAAGTTCCTCAATTATCTTACTGGAATAGGCAAAAACCCCTGCAGTTGTGGCCAATCAAAGGTGATACCAATGGAACTTTGGAAGCTGCAAAGGAGCATCTAAATTTTGCTGAGTCAATATCTTGGTTACCTAAGAACCAGTACCTTGGTTTTTGGTGCCATTGCATCATAAATAATTCTCCTGTATCCAACTTTGTATCCTTAACTAATAAGCAGATATCTTGACTGAGGTGGTGGTGTTGTCATGGATATCCAGGAGAATCTGTATCTTACCAACTTTCAGTTGATTCCACAACACAGGCCATGCCCCCTGTATACAAATTCCCAAAATATATGTGTAATGGTTGAAAAGGACGAAGATCATGGCTGACTAAGTGGAATGCCACAGGCAGGTCGTTTACAGATAAAAAATGGTTAGGCATAATGTGTTGTGATATATTCCCAAGGAAAGACCTGACCCAGTCCTATAATCTCAGCCTCATAACTGGTTGCCCTACAGTTTCAACTGGGGGAGGAATGTACAAGGATTTATGTATTGCTCAACATGCAAAACTAGGCACAGAAAAGACGCCACCTATATCATGCCCTGATCAGTCACATGAACCATAGGGCCTCTGAGTTTGCAGCCTTACCCCAATTTCACTTCTCATTATCCTTCCTGGATTGTGATGAGTTTCACCACAGTTCTGGAGCACTAGGTGATCTTGACCTCCCTCATTACATCTTGCAGAGAAGGCCCTCAGTCTCTGGGTAGTTCCCTTTCCCGCCTTAACTCTAAACTGCACTTATCAAGAGTGGTACCTTGTTGCCAGAGCAGGATGAGAGCAATGTGAAGGAGAATAGCACTTGTTCAATTAGAAATATATCAATTACACCTTATGGAGGAAGCTGACATGCCTCCTGTGTTAGCTCAAGATGAGAGGACATTGTAAGGAGTCAGGAGTATTGTTTCCAGAGAGGAATGATTGTGGTTCCTCGTGTTGCAATAGACAGAAACTATACCCAGAAGAGCAGAGGATCAATAATAGGGGACAAATGTTGACTTGTGGCACCACGTGTGTAGTGAGAGCTCCACCCAGCCTGCCGGTGCAATAAACTCTGGTATGAAGTAAGGGTCTATCCTCAATTAACTTTTAACTTTTTTGTAAGACCACACTAAAACCAGGAT
Organism: Calotriton arnoldi; assembly: GCA_963921515.1. Classification (NCBI taxonomy): domain Eukaryota; kingdom Metazoa; phylum Chordata; class Amphibia; order Caudata; family Salamandridae; genus Calotriton; species Calotriton arnoldi. Next base: position 120,288 of record CAWUFW010013977.1, on the reverse strand, counting down.
AAGCCAGTTAGGAGTTGCTTTCCTTCTTCCTGTCCACTTCAACAACCAACTACATTGCAGTCCCAATAATTCCACAACCCACAATGGCATTCCAGAAATACATAAAGGAAAGACAACAGAACAGAACACTAGGAACACAACACACCTCCACCGTTACACATCTAACATGCACCAAGTACACACAGACCCCTTAATGCCTAAAGAAATGAGGAAAGGACAAAAACAACGTAAACAAATAAATGGCTAAGGAAAGCGAACAGTCCCATGGCCAAGTACAGAAAAATACTCTGATCATCCCTAACCAAATTACTTGAGTGTTCTAGGCATCGTTGAGGTGTGGAATCCTACCTCACATTTCTTGAGGCAAGTGAACTATAATCCAGACGAACAGCTGAATTATTTTCCCCCATTGTGTTATCTTAACCACCCATTTGAAATTCCACTATTTCCCTTTAACAACTTCACAAAATTACGCGCTGTACCCGCAACCACTACTTTTTACCAAATCTCACTCCACCTTTCAAGTCAAGTCAAAGAACCTTTATTCACCCATCCTCGGCCATAAAAGCAGGTCGAACACACAATTAAAAGAACAAGAAATACCAAAACTAATCAGTATAATATATGAAAAAGACACAGAATAGTAATTCATATGGCTGTATCGGATACTACAAAGGTGTGTAGTTTGGAGAACACTGAGGCTAAAAATTTAAACCACCCTGTAAAGTGCAGAATAGTGCAGTACTTATGTATAAAAACCATTATTATAATACAAATAAAACTGCTAAAACGGCTCGGTGCTAAAAAAATAATAACACACTTAAGCTACAGACAGTTTTTTCCTTTGTCTTAAAGCACCTGATAAAAAACTGGCAACTTCAAAACAAATCAGAGGGGAGGACAGCATTTGCAAATAGATCAGGGCTGGTTTCACTTGTGCAAATTTACAATGCCTTAACAATGGGAGAATATATATTTTTTTGCAGATTGCAATACAAATCACAGAAAAAAATAAAATGCAAGAGGTCTTATTCCGAGAAATGATCACAAGAGCAAGGCATTAAAGTACCCATCTTGGAAAAGTCCCTAGGGACAGATAGATCCCAATGGATAAAGTTAAATCTATACGTGGTTAAAAGAGAACGATAATATTGGCTCTTGATATACGTTCAATAAGGTTGTCCTAGGGTCCCTGGGCTCACTATTGCATATTGCCTTACTGTAGATTTAGTGAGTTCCTTATTTTCCCTTTCTACCATTTTTCTTGCTAAGAGTAATGATTTTATATCTCTCAGCTCATTAGGGCGCATCGGCCTATGATTCGTGAACAGCTCGGGACAGCCTAAGATCTTCAACTGCTCTGAGACATAACCTAACCACAGGATATCAAGGGCCCTATCAAGCTTCATACAGTCCTCTACGATAAGGTGGTTTAGCGTAAGAATAGGGTTCGACCAAATTTTCAACCAGCGCATTACAGGGGCTATAGCAATAGTATCAGAAATATAATCCTGCCTAAGTTCCTCATGTACCATAAAAGATGGGGTGCAAGGAGGTACTGCTAGGAGTCTGCGGAGATGCTTGTTCTCAATAGCCTGCAGTTCACTAACATCTTTATAGCCCCATACATCACTACCGTAAGTGGTCATGGGTATACATTTCTCATTGTAAACCTTCAGTAGGGCGGGTAACGGTTTGGCCCCCAGTCTCTTAGCAAAATCCATGATGGCTCCAGCTGCTCTTGCCAGGGTGTTTTTTGAGTACCCTCTATGCCACCCAAGACCCTCTTTCGTCACACAGGATGCCTAAGTAAGGAAATGTAAAAACTTTAGTCAGATCACCTCCCTTACACAAAAGCCTGCATTTAGAGAGCTTTTTCTTCCTACCATCATTATGTGTGACTTAGAAAAATTTATAGAAAGGTAAAGTGAGACCTTAAAATGTAAAAAAGTATTTACAAGACTTTGCAACCCCACAGTTGTTCTGGCAAGTAACACTGCATCGTCTGGATATAGCAAAGCTGAGACAAGTTTAGAACCTGCTCTGTGGATGTCTTTACAGGCAGCTGACAGAACCTCCCCAAGTTTATTGATGTAGAGAGTAAACAAAACTGCGGCTAAGATGCATCCCTGTCTTACCCTCTGCTTGACCTCGCATGATGCTCTGCCTTTCATTACTTTGACAACTCTTCACTCTGACTACATCCCCAATGTCTTACCCCACGCTTGACCTCCAAGGGTGCTCCACCTTTCATTACTTTGACCACTCTTCACTCTGACTACATCCCCAATGACTACAACGGCCCTCTTAACACACTTCATCCCATCCTTGTTGCCTCAGTTAAGACCGCACTGGAGCCAGGATAAGCATAGTAGGAGTTTTATTTGAAACAAACAAAGTGGCTGGAGCATAGCACCTACCTCCTTCTAGTCCACTCCAATCTCCAAGACTTATTTATATTTGAACAAGTCCAGAACCCTCATGATATTCCACAAGGACATGAAAGAAAAACAATGCCACACAACTTTAGGAGACAATACTGCTCTGACAAAAGCCCATTTTATTGATTGTACAGACTGGCTCCAACAGGACAATGTTACCTCATACAGAGTCCTGGGGAGTTAATTAGCATGTGTGCCTATTGCTCTTCTCCTGGGGCACCGTTGTATTACAGCAGAGGGTGCAGATGTTTACGCTGTCTTCTGTAATATAGGCAGCACCAGTGGATATATAGCACCAGCACTATTTTAAGGGGGTATTCCCTCAGTAGCATCGGGGCATTGCCCCAATCTAATGAGAAACACTTTGCCTTTGTGCCGTATATTAGGTGCGGGTGCAGAGGCAAAGAGGCCATCAGAAGGCCCATCGACAGTGCTCTACAAAAAGGTGGCACACAGACAGTGCACCCCGGTCGACACCCCAGATATCCCCCTTCAGGCAGGTTTCTTTTATCAATGCACTTCTCCTGGGGGCAGAGTCAAGTTTAATTGCAATGGAGTGCACTGTCGCTATTTGCTATCTGTTTAAAGGTGCGCCATGGGGCAAACAGAGACAGTGCAGCCCATTGCAATTAAACTTGACCCTTTCTCCGGGGAAAGCACATTGATAAAAAAAGAGCAGCTGCTTGAAGCGTCCATTACATAATAAGTGCACTGATATGTCCCCATCTAATACATTTACTTGGCTCACAAAGCTATCTCAGAGGAGCGTGGCAGGTTAGATACTAGTTTGACTCCCACTATCTAAGGCCTTGAATGTACGTCATGATTCTTCATCCACAAAATGTTATAAAGCATCACTTTTAGTTTGGCTACAGTTGTGTGTGCTCTGCATAAAAACCTCAAGAGATTTCCAAGATCTTGCCCCTAAATATTTATATTTGTTAGGTTTTCACTGTATTGCTGTTCCCAAGGCAATTCCCATGAACAACATTCATGCAGACAGCTTCAGACAATTGCTTCTGGCGCATAGTCCAAGGCTTACAACTGGAATATGGACATAGGCTGTCCTAGCAGGAAGTAAGGAGGAAAAACGGTAAACAGCAAAAAAAGAGAAATAGGGCTAAAGTCCCATTGTGTAGAAACACAGAGTACGAGAGAAGCAGGTTCTATTTCTCGGTGATTGATGAAACTAAAAGGACTTGTCTTAGTTGTCCACCCACGTGGAGGAAGGAGACTGAGATGCCTACTCCTTGTGCATTCATATTTTGGACCTACTCAGCACACACTTAATGAATAGCTGTGTAAGCAGTTTTCAATCCCAACAGTACATTGCAGAGTACATCCCTTATTAGAGATTGGGAGTCGGCCAAGGTCTAGGAATAACCTTGGGAACTCTAGCTGGTGTCACAGAGCTGAAAGAATTGTTATGATCTGAAGGCCAGACCATCACAATCTGCAGAAATCTGACCCGCAATGTATTGATATCCATACCAAGTACTAACAAAGGGTAAGTTATGACAATGGTCGCTTATCTTGCTTTATTAAAAATAGCGGAAGATATTCCCTTATCTTTACAGGTAGACATCATACTATTATTTGCTAAGTGTCCAAATGTGCAATGCAAACATCATAATCACCAATATTGAAAACTCAATTACCTATTGTGAAGTGTGATGTTCTTATTCTAGTGTCTCAGACTGAGAAGAGCAATGGCGTATTCACTTGATAAGCTTTACATGTTGAAAAAAGGTAGGGTCATAAATATCTAAAAATAGGGTTGTTTTCCACCATTCCCTAGAAAATATGTAAACGACACAATTTTCCCCAAATAAATTTGCTTAAATCATTTTCTTTCAGGGTACCGATATGTTACCAATGCTATCTACTGTACTGCACGACTCAACACAATTTCCAAACCCTGAAGAATTCAAGCCTGAACGCTTCTTGAGTGACAATGGTGGAATTAAGAAAAATCTAGCTTTTGTCCCATTTTCTACAGGTACAAAATACTGCTATCTATCTTATAAATCAATGGATTAAAAAACGCAATGCAACATTATATGTAATGTTTTATCGTATACTGTGACCAAAGTGGGACGAACAACAATCAGTACATAGAAAAAAAAACGTGAAGAATGGAGTGCTTGAATTAATGTCTGCTTCTAGTAATAATTACCTGTGGTTGCATTCCAGTGCATCTTTTTTGCCGACTGTGGCAGGAAGCAGCAAAATGCTAATCACCCTTGCCCTTGCTATTGCTCCAGTAGCAGCAGTTCAACCTGAACCGCCAGCCTAGACTGAACCAGAAAACAAGCAACCCTGAACTTTTTCAGCCTATTTGGGCCTGGTCTTTGGGATGCAGCTTGGTTGCAGTGGCATGTTGAACACTGGACCCAGGTCTGGGCACACCTGTTAGGGCGGCACAATGAGGAAATCAAAAAAGTAATAGGTGTAATGCTTACCTTAATCTCAGCCACAGAACCTACTGAATATCAGGCTTACGGTTTAACGCAACTGGGTCAAGATTTGCACATCAGCTAGAATAGAACATGTATGCACACTGTTGGTCAAACTAGAGCATTCCCCTTAAAAGACATTCTGCATATTTCAAATATTTTCTGAACAAAATAAGGACAAACGTTATAGGGATTGAATTAGAGCTTTTCTGATTGCCTCTGTCCTATTTTGAGTGCATACATGGGTTTACAACCTCCTTTCCGACCCCTTCTCAGTCTGGATGAAATCATAGATTTACTCTGGTAAGGGCAGCCAGGACTGCAGTAAATCCCTTTTGACAGTAGAAACAGTAACAGAAAACACACACAAACCTATTTGGGTGTGGGGATGTGGTTCAACAACAAAAGTATCATATTTTTCTCATGGACAATAAAACAGGGACATTTGGACTTGCACTGCAGATTTTTCAAATGCAAGTATATGACTATATATTTTCGGAACTACTGTGTCATAACACTTGGCTAATGTCAGAACTGGTCATCTTACCTTTTGTCAGACAAGACATCAAACTGAAGATGATATTTGACTTCGGATACGACCATGGGGCTACATCCTTTAATCAATATCGGAGAAAGGATGATTTTCTAGGGATGATTACAAATGAAAAAGTGACATAACATTGGTAGTAGATGCCTAACGAAGGCCTAAGAAAAGAGCTTTAGCTTTTGGATGTAGCCTTATTGCACATACTGTATCTTTTGCTTTTTATGGGCTATGTTCCTTGGCTGGTATTTGGGTGAGCAACCCTGGAGGAATTATGGCAATTTAGACAACTATATTCTGTGAATATTTTAAAATGGCAAAGTTTTTTACATTTGACATTTGAGGCCAATCTTATCTTTTGAGTTCTCTATAGTGTTTGTCGTTCGTTGATGTAGACCTCTCACTTCATATTGGCATCATCCTCAAGACCCACCCCTGCTTGAGACCATCAGAGTGAGAGAGCTGTGGGTCAATTTCAGAATAATACTCTGCATCTACCAAAGCCTACTCACATTTGTTTGTGACTACTTTGAATGCCCTGATGAAATGTATTCGACTGTTGAGCTAGCCAATTAAGCATCTGAAAACTATGAATAAATACACTATGTAAATGGTGCAGGATTTTTCTGGTATCGCCTCCAAGATGTTTAAAAAAGTGATGGGTGCTAGTGACGTGGTATTCTTGTGGTATTTTCCTAAAATATAGCAGACATGACTCTTCTATATTTGAGTGCTTTTTCTGAGTATTCATTTTCATATCTATCTGCAATCCAATCTAAGAATTCACTGTTTGAGAAGATTTCGATTTTAATTGGCTGTCAAGCAAGCGCTCTTTTGATGGTTTCTGTTCTCTAGAATTCCTAGAAAATCTGTTGTTTGAGAAGTGTACCACTCACTTTGAGCTTTTGGCAGTGGCCTTAAATGGTTGAATGACATTTATTAGAAAGCTGAACACTAATTCTAACAAACCATTTCACCTAATCGAAAGTTTCATGATTAATGGCATTTTTCAAAAATGTATTTTATTTATTTGCCTTTGACATTGTTTTAAGGTATAAATGCCAATAATCATCTAAATAGAGTGACTGTCTTAATTTTTCTACAAGCCTTACATTTATCCTTTTCCTCTTCACCTCTTTCTCTTTCCACGTCAGTCACTGGGACACCATTCACTTTGATTTTATGGTGCTGTTTATGGTGCTGTTCAAAGAGGCGCACTCCTTCAATGTTTTCACTGCTCTTTACCCGCTGCTTCACCCATGCTTTAAATTAATTTATTAATTAGCCCAACACTCATACTCCTCCTTTTCCCACTTTTTTTGTTGTGCTCTCTCTTGAACTCCTTCTTCCACTTAACTATTTCTTACTCTGACACCCTCTTACTTTTCCCACTCTTTGTTTCTGCTTAAATACTAAGTACTGTACCATAACTGATATTCGCTAAGAGGTCAACTATTGTTTTTCTTCCGTTTGTTACAATTATTTTTTAAGGGTTTGTGAGTTTAACGGATCTTGATGAATGACTCCTAAACATACTGGAGTCACAACCTTTGCACAAAAGGAACATTTACTTCTGCTGCAGTTTGTAAAGTCAAATAAAGCTGATAGTTGGACATCTGTTGGGTAGTGTGAAAAGTTGGCTTATTAGCCGAGGTGGATTGAAGTCCATCACAAGTAATAAAGTGACTGCTGTTAGTTCAGTTAAAGGTGTCAGTAATTTAAAACTCAACTCATCCCCGGTAGCTATGGCACAGAGCAGACAGGCTTAACTTGGAGTATTTATAAACTACCTAAACACTAAAACAGTCAAAAGCTCAACACAATAAAAATCCCACTCCAATTTAGAAAAATAGAGTATAACTTAATAAACAACATGAAAACAAAATGACAAACATCCAGTAAAGGTAAATGGAGATATGGAGTTTAGAAGATTTAAGTAAAAAAGGCACCAAAAAAGCATAAAGCGACAATGATAGTCTATAGTTGTAGTAGATCATGACCTAAGTGCTATTGCAGGCCAATGACAAAGGGGCACTGGTCGAATACAGCATCCATGTTGGACACAGTCAGAAGTTTTACCTTTGGACTTAGTCTGTGAAATGAAAGTCAAAATCCTTCAGCAGGGCAAGACTGCAAGCTGTATCCTAAGAAGATTTCACAAAGACAAATAGGCATTGGACGAGTTCGCTAAATCCATTAGTTTTGGCGGGAAAAGCTCAGAGTGGTAAAATTTGATTTGCCCGCCCAGGGAAGTCCTCTCGGGGGCCAGATACATTTGGTGCCTTCACCAGGTCAAGATCTTTACTTTAGGATTAAATTCTTTGTCAGAGCTCGGAATCCTCTGGCAGGGCAGTGCTGCAACGATGAGTTCCTTGAAGCTGTATCTCTTCTTCCTGAGGGATGATTGCCCAGATTTGCTGCTGCAGAGAAGCTCAGAGCGGCAGAAACCTGTTTTTTCAGCTGAGCGACTATGCACATTGGGTGGATAGGCTGAGGAGCTTTATTCTGGTCTTCCGGAGGTCTTGGAGTCCAAAAAGTTTCTAAGTCCCAGCTTTTGAGAGGGGATAGGAGAAGTCTAGTTTGACAGACTGGTGGGTCCCAGGACCATTGGAACAGCACTTTGGGATGAAGATGCATTCCAGAAGAGGCTACCAGCAGGGTCCAGTCTAGGTGCAGTTGTAACTGGTCAATTGGTCTTTTTCAGAAAAAAGGCCCTTTGGCAGCTTGTGATGTCCCTGTAGGCACACACAAGATCAGCCAACTGACCTTTAGAGTCCACTTCTTTGTACTAGGTAGAAGTGGGAGCATGTTCAGCCTTTCAGGTCTCCTCACAGGTCTTAAACAGATGCTGTCTTTCTCCTGTTCTTCCACAGTTCCAAAGTGTTCTGAAAAGGGTGACAGAGGGCAGCCACATTTATTCTTGGCACTAGGTAGTGGGTGGGGGTGATACCTGACCCCTCCCTAATCAATGGGATAAATGTTCCTAGGGGCAACCCTACTCAATTTTGCTGTAGTTCTTGTTTTCCCTACTGCAAACAAACGCACCGAGCCCCTCTCTCAAAATCCATCAAAACTCACCTTGTGCAGACCCTGTGCATACCCACCCATAGGTACAGCTAGAGCAATGAGTAGTCCCCTCTTTCCTGGTTATTTCAAACCAGTTCTGGGGGCAACATTTCCCCACTGGGTTTGGGGCCTGCCTAATGGGAGAACAAAAACTAGACCCTTTCTAGGTGTCACTTAACATTTGCTTGTGACAGGTAAGGCCCCTTTAAAGTAAATTAACTTCCTGGGCCCACCACGACTGGTCTTTCTGCCAAGGGAACAAAAACATCGGGAACAAACTTATTATTCATCATCATCATCATATGGCTTTATTTTTGATCCTATAAATCTCGAAAAGCACTAATCACTTCATAGAAATAATAGAATAAAAGACATATCAATCATAAAATACAATATATACAATAAAAGTATAAAAGCAATTCATACAATGCATTTGGCGCACATGAGCCAAAGTGCATGCCAATATTTGGCCAAGCAAAGTACGGTTGTCCTGCTAGTATCAGTAGAGAGGATTGTCAACACCTCAAGATAGTGGCCTGGACCAACCAGTCTGCACAATGGAATAAACCACTTGCCCCTCAAGTTTTTATAGTCGGGGCAAAAGAATAGCAAGTGCTCTTTAGATTCTGCACTGGCTTTACAAGTTGGACAAAGAGTATCCGAGGAAACATTACAGCTCCATTTGCTGCAAAACACCCTAATTGGTAAAGTCTTGTAGTAAAACTGTATAAAACATTTGCGAGCCAAAGGAGGAACGATTTCATTGATTGTTTCCTCATGCCTTGCGGTGGGCTTGAAGTCCATAAAATCCCTAGACAGGGTGACAGCCACATTCAGTGTTTCCTTCTCCACAGTTTATTCCCAATAGTTGATTTAGCCCTTGCCTTTGATAATAAAGATAGGCTCTCCAGATTAGACCAGTAGGCCTCCAACCCTAGTTGCCGGAGAAGACCCCTCAAGGAACTAAACCAAGGGATCAAAGTTATCTGGGGATGATACAAAAGGCTGGTCACTGATGCTCGATCTGGAGCTAGCTCTTCAATGGACCACAAGCAATGCCAAAACATTAGCAGTTTATAGTCAAGCTTGTGAGCCAATTTTCTCTGGGCAAAGTCCAGGCACAGGGGTGTCAGGGGAGTGCTAAGGGGTAAGTTTAAAAGAGATCCTAAAAACTGTTTTCTATTACAGTAAAACAATTTGTATTACCAATACCCCACAGTTCCGCCCCATAAAGTGCCCCCCCAGCGATTTGATCTTGTAGATTTCTAGAGCAGGGGCCACTTTCCTAGACACCATTTTTTTCTGGATTTTTGAGATATGGGCAGTCTGCTGGATTAACATCAAGTTAACTTTGTCAATGTGAGGTGCCCAATTTAAATTAGATGTAAGACGGATACCCAAGTAATTGAAAGCCAATACTTGTTCCAAAATGGTGGCTCCTGCAAACAAGTGTCTTTTGGTCAGTTTTATATTTTGTTTAGTAAAGACATATACTTGGTTTTGGCCTCATTTAGCTCCAGACCTTGCTTGTGACAGAACCTTAATAGGGTGTTGTTGGCAAAGAGGAGCGCTGGTACTCTTTTTTCACCTATTTTGGGGGCGTCACACCCACCTCTGTCTAGAAAATCGACCTCCCCATTTACGAAGAGTGAGAAAAGTGTAGGCGTAAGCACTTACCCCTGCCTCACACCTCATTCAATTGGGAAGTGCTTTGTTTGTTGATTGTTCTCACCCCATCTCACTTGTGCTAAATTTGAGGTGTGTAATCTAATTAGGATTTCTAGGAGATTAAGAGGTATGCCCATCTCTTTCTGCACTCTCCAGAGAGTGGCTCGGGGAACTAGATCGAACGCAGACTGGAGATCAACAGAGGTCACATATAGCGTCCCGCCCTTGATGGTCACTTCCTTCCAGTACAAACAGAGGAACGAAAAACCTGATCAACAGTGCTAATATTTGCACGGAAGCCAGCTTGGAAGTCACTTAAAATACGAGACTCCAGAATCCAGTCCTGTATTCTCGCCAAAACCTGCTTGCACAAGACTTTCTGGAGGGAGTCAATGAGACTTATGTGACTATAGCGAGCTGGAACAGCTCTGTCGCCCTTCTTATAGATGGAATTATTTCAGCTAACTTCCATGATGGTGGAATACCCATGCCTGATACAATGGCATTCGTTAGCATATTGATATACGAACCACAGACGATAGGATCCTCCCTATACAGGTCATTTGGGATTACATCAGGGCCAGGAGCTCTGGCAGGGACACATGAGTGGATTGCAGCCCGAGTTTCTTCCAGTGAGAAAACCAGAGCGTCTTTCGCTCCTGACAGGGCTGCCCCCCTTTCTATAGGGTCTTCTACCGCTAGATTGCCCACTGCATAAAGAGATTCAAAATGGGACACCTATGCTTCAGGTTGTACAGAAATGTCCAGTTAGTCCTTTTACCATTAAGCCATTGGGCCACCTTTTTCCCAAAGGCCTAGCATCTCTAGCTGCTAGAGCCAAATGTAGCGAAGACCACAGGGAATCTTCCCAGTCTTTCTTGGATAGCTCTATTGCCCACCTATATCTTGCTCTGAAGCTTAATTTTGTGTCGTACATCACAAAACTATCATTGCTAAAACTTAGACCACAAATATTGACTTTTTAAACACACTATAAAAGTGCCTTGAAATCAACCAAAATATATCAACATACAAAATATTGTTCAAACTGCATCGACTATAAAAATGTTGAATAAACAGAGTAAAGTTTCCAAAATAAATGCAAGTGGGGGTGCGCCAGGAAATGAAGTCCAGTAGACTCAGTGTAGTTTCCCAAAAAGTTTTTTCCGATATTTCAATGCTTTTATCACAAGATCAAATAGCAAACAACGCTCAGCCAACGCGTTTCATTCCCTCACGGGTAACTTCATCAGGGCTTATGATTTCATCAGTGTACATCATCAAGTACAATTGCTCATAGGTAATGTCATCCAATATATTGCGCTGGACACCGTGGAAGTTTTCACAGGTATGATAACGCATGAAACCGTTAGTCCGTATCTGCCGCCCCGTGCAACAGTGACAGTTTGTTGTTAAGTGTCGGCGAGGCCCAGGACTGCCCAATGTCAAAGGACTTGGTACGTCTTATATTGTTACTTATAACCATTTTTTGGCTTATGCACCTTGGCAGCAGGTGGTTGTACTGTACGCACACATTAATACTCATTTACATTTGAAGATAACACTTGGAACAAACTAGTAAGGTGAAGTCTCCAAGGTCCTCTGCTTGTGCTCCATTGGTACTGTGTAAAAGGCAGGTATTTCATATGCCATGTTATACATCCACAACTGAGCATTGACCACGGAGGCCAACAAAAAATGTGTGCGAACCCGAAAACTGCTAGAGACTATCTGAAAAGTAGAACATTGCGGAAGTGAAACCAGCAATATGTAGATAGTGACATTGAGGACATTTAATATAGAATTGAAAAATTGTGCTGGATGTACGTGCTTCCAGGTACAGCATGGCGGTGCACTGCCATGAGGTACTTGACGTTGGTGGGCACTTCATCCCACTGCTGCCATCATTGATGCAGGATGGCGGCGACCTGTGAGCCTGGCCACCTCCATAACATTGGAGGGGAACTGGGCACCTGATGACTCTCAAGAGGGAGCACCCCGAATGACTTTGATAAGTACACTAATTGCAGTGAAAATGTTCTGTGTTACTGTTTTGTTTCAGATGTGAATGTTCACTAGGGAAGATGTCTTTAACATGTTTGGGATGCTGAAGTGGGTGAGGGGATGCTTATTAAATGTTCTCAACACCACCATAGCATAGCTGCATACTTATGCAACACCACCCACTGCACACCTCCAACAGGTCTACAGGCAGGGTTGAACACTACAAGATGGCAGTATAACGGGACTGGGAAGACATGTTACACTGATATACTGGAACGTTAGAGGACTCAGTATCCCACGGATCACCCGTATGGTACTTTCCTATCTAGATAGGCAGCACATCCAGATTGCCTTATTGTAGGAGACGCACTTGACACATCACACAGAACAGACTATAAGCCAAATGTGGGCAACATATCACCTAGCGCCCTTCTACTCTACGCACTCCAAAGGGGTATTTATACTGGTGAAAAGAGGGGTACCCTTCACTCTTCAACAATCTGTGGTAGACAACCAAGGTCAACTGGCAATAGCTCAGGGTAGTATAAATGGAAACCCCATAATGCTGCTCTACTTATGGTCCTAATGTAGATGACCCGGAGCACTTTCACATAATCTGGCGCCACATTCAGACATTGTTTGGGGCGGGTGGAGCTCACGGAGTTGCACCACGTGGAATTCCGCTGAGTTGCATAAAAACTCAGCGGAATTCCACAGAGTTCCCCAAGCGGGCGGATTTGCTCCACTCGCCCTCTCCTACTTTTGTAGCCACTGTAAGAGAGCAGTGGATATTGTAGCAGTTGCACCATAAGGTACAGAGTTAGTGCTACGGTTTTCTCTTCTTGAAACAGGTTTCGAAATGCCCAAGCTCCTTGATCGATTTATAGCCTTCGGTGTATCTTAGAACGGAAGCAAAAAAATGCTGCATGGTTACCATTTCTGGGAGGAAGGTGAGAGGTAGCTCACTCCCGGCATGCCCGATACCGTGTTTGCATGGCAGCAAACCGAAGCAATAGAGAAAGTGAGAGGTTTGTCGCAGCAACCTGTGTGTAACTTGGAACACAGATGAGGGCAGGATCATTGAATATATGGATGTGCTGCTTTCAGGACACAAGCTCGGCCCTGCCCCTTCCTGTCATAAATACGGATCCCGGACCAGTGTGCGATGCATCACGGGATGGGGAGAGTGATTTGTTCTCGCAGTCAGGTGCGCACGGCACAGCTGTATAGATGCCTATCTCTACATTTAGAGAAAGGGAATGGCATCAAACTGAGACAGGGCAGGGTTACACTTTCAGGGGAGGGGAGAGGAGATGAGGGGAGTGGCGAGTGGGGAGAGATGATAAAACACAATAAAACTTCACCCTTGGAGTTCAGAAGGAGCAGTCCATAAAGATATCTAAAGATCTAGATAGGTTGAAAAAAGAAGAGGTGGCTCCTCACCAGGCCTTGGCCTTGGGGGCATGTGCTGCTGGTGGTGAGAGTAACTTACCCACAGTGCTCTGCACCATTGAGATGGAGGTTCAAAGCTTCCTTATGCCCTTCCACCCTCAGACTACAATCTGCAGGCAGGGACAGGCCATTAAGGGTGGCAGTGGGGGAAAACTCCACTGCGCAGCAGAACCAGAGTAGTTTGCTGAACTCGGATCATGGTGTTGCAAAAGTCTTCAAACTCTGTCCACAGTGTGAAATTAACTGCCCACCCCTAGACATTATCACTCTCGAATATTGCCTGGGTGAGACTTAAATACATACCTAGACCTGGAACTGGACTGCTCAGCAGTGATAGAATGGAATGGTAAACAAGGAGCTGGGGCCATGAGGGCAGGAATGCGAGAAAATGGTCTGGAGGGTATTTAGAGGCTCGCTCACCCAGGCCGGAAGTGTAGTGTAGTTCCTATAGTACCCCTGCAGGACCTGCGCTTTTGGATAACATACACTGTGGGTCTGGTGGTAGACTGACTCTGTGCACCCCCACCGCGTATGTTAGCCTTGTTTGCATTAGCTAGCTCACAGTGCCACTAGAATCTCCTTTTATCAGCGAGATTAGTTTTTGGCAACCTCAGAACATAACAACCCTGATTCCTCAGACCCGTGGAAACAATATGCTACTTTTCACCCAGTCACTCGTGCTTTCTCATTTGGTCTCAGAGAGTTACACAGAAGAAACAGTTGAGCGTGTTTACAACAAGAATTTATTGCACCGTTGTTCTTCTAGTGTAACATATATGTGTTGCTACAACTGTTACACAGTAGCAGAGGTATAGGATCAGCAGTACAGTGAATAAAAATGAATAGTACAGTTCTACCATTTTGCAATAGTCATGAACATATAATGAATATAAAATGCATTTATAAAAAAAAGCGCATACTCCTACGATGCCTGTCTAGATGTACCTAAGTGTACCTAGCATGTGAGTAGGTGCGAAAGAGCTAATAAGCCTAGGAGTCAAGAATCCCGCTAGGATTTAGTCGAACCCCATTACCTGAATAATGAGAGTGTGGGACCTCGTCCTGGTCTCGAGTTGGACACCCCGCAAAGGATGTTTAGACCACTGTCAGCTGGAGCGACTGCAAGCAGGAGCCTCGGCGTCTCTGGTCAGTGTGTCGGCCTTGAAGTCTCAGTTCCCTCCAACTACTGATAGCAAGAGGTGCTGTATTTATACAGAGTCCCTTTGCCCTTGTGCGTGTGTTAGCCATTGTTTAGTATGAGGATGACGTATGGGATAATCCTTATGCGTAGATAGGAGGAAGGTGAAGTATACCCCGTGGGTAGTATCCTCATAAATTATTCATATGTGCTAAGGATGACATCCTAGCAGTATTGATTGGGAAAAACCCTCCCTCTGCATGGAACTAGGTGAAAGGTTTCGTCCATAAAAGGTGTTCAATCCTTATAAGGCTCGTTCATGTGAAATGTAGGGGAGATGATGTAGGTGAAAGGGTACAATGTTCCCTGGACCTATATTAGAGTACCTATATGAAACATAACAGAAGGAGGGCACATTCACTTCCACTGGGCACGGATCATGGTCCAGCCTTGATTACTGCTTGAAAACCTGTGCCCTTTGCACGTAGATGGGCGAGGTCTCACACATGCCCAAGACACTCTCGGATCATGCACCAGTGCTGCTGAGACTTTCTCTGCCAACACTGTGTAATGCCCTGTATACTTGGAGATTCCATGTGACAGCACTACTAGACATGGTCTACCACGATGAGCTCAAGAAAGCAATCATAGGTAACGTTACACATACTGAGGGGGTCAGTCAACAGCAGGGGCACCTTAAGGGAGGTGTTCAAAGTGATTATTAGGGGGGTATGTATCAGTATGTAAGTTGGAGTATCAAGCCAATCCACGCACAATTGAAAAAAACATAGCACTCCATACGGGAACTTGAAAGGAACTATCAGCGTGCACCCAAAAACGCGACCCTGACCTGTGTTAGGGAATGCCTCACTGAATTTCAAGATTTAGCAGCAAAAGAAGTCCATTTTCTGTCCAAACAACGTGTCCTCCCAGGTTGATTTTGCCAACTGAGGCCAGAAAAATGCTCAGATTGCACGTACTCTTGGATAACTGTGGCTCAGTGAGTGTTGGGCTCCCTAAAGTATAAGACTATATCATGTGCATACAGTGATATGTTATGTGGTCACAATCTAAAATGTAAGGCAGATGTAGCGTGTTTCTGACGTATGGCACAGGCCAGGGGCTCCACTGTGAAAGCAAAGAGGTGGGACGTTTCACGGAACTCAGGTCCCTTACATCTAACTGTAATCTGCATAGTGTACATTTTAAGTTTATACACAAAATGTACTATACACCTGCCAAATTGTATTGGTTCGGGTTGAGGGCTGATGCGCGGTGTGTGCGATGTGGGGTGCCTGAGGCGGACTTTGTTATGTTATGATATGTTATTTCAACTTGTTAAGTGCACAAATACCCTGGGGTGTATTGGCGCTGAAGCTCAAAGAGAACATCACTCAATCAATCAATCGGCATTGTATAGCGCAAGCTACTCACACGGAAGGGTCTCAAGGTACTGGACATAACTGAAAGAACGAAACAAGTTATGAAAAAGCCCCATTTTGAGCTCCTTCCTAAAGGAGATCTATTAAGGCGACGATCTAATATGCAGGGGAAGAGAGCTCCACAGCTTAGCTGTTACGTAGGTCAGGTTTCATCCACCCCGGTTAGTCTTTTAAAATCTGGGAAAAATTATGGGGCATATTAGCAAGGGCACTATCGCCGCTTTAGCGGCACTTTTGCCGCTAAAGCGGCGATATTCTTATCGCTTTATCAGCAAACTGTCTCTAACAGCAGTTAGAGACAGTTTTCGGGCATTAGCGCCCGTGTTTTACCGCTTTGCATGTCAGCGATATTTATCGCTAATGACATGCAAAGTGGGCGTTCCCGACGAACACACCTGGGAAACACCCGCTAACAGGCCTATCGCCTATTAGCAAGGTGGCCATGGCCCCAGTTAGCGACGTGAAAAGTCGCGCTAACCGGGGTCATCGCCATTTATTTAACACCTGCAATTAGCAGGTGTTAGCCATATCTAACATGGGGGGTGGATTATGCTGATACGACCACAGGGTCGTATCAGCAAGGTTATCGCCGTTTTCCATGAAACATCGCTGGAAAACCAGCGATGTTTCATGGAAAACACTGCTATGGCTGGAATAATTATCGCCATAGCGCTAAATGTCGCTAATACAGCGTTAGCATGGCAAATTATTCCGACGATAGCCGGCGATAAAAAAGTGCTCGCTAAACACGCTTTGCGATGTTTAGCGCATTTTTTAGGTAATATGCCCCTATATATTTAGCTCCAGTGGAACGTAAAAGTCTACTGGGTTGGTACCAGTTAAAAAGCTTTTTAAGAAAGACAGGTCCTGCGTTATTTAAGGCTTTTTAAGCCCTGCATAAGGCCTTAAACTTAATTTGGCTCCCCACTGGAAGCCAGTGCAATTTTCATATTTCTTTAGAAACCGACTGAAATTTGGGCAAACCTAGCAAGACTCTAGCGGCTGCATTTTGTGTCATCTGCAACTTTTTTAAGTGTTGACTTTGAATATTCAAATACAAACCGTTGCAATAGTATAATTTAGATAGCAGTGCAGTCATAACAGTCTTCCTAGTATTGGCTGGCAGAAAAGGGAGAATTTTCTTTATTTTCTTAAGTATAAAGAAAGAAGAGGAGACCGTTGCATCTATTTGATTTACATATGTCAATTTGTTATCAATCTGCACACCCAGATTTTTAGCTTTAGCTACTGGTCTAGGATTCTACCACATGTGACTAGTTTTTGTGGGTGGAGACTGTGCCGGAGCTGGAAGCTGGTGCCAGCCCTACCACCGCCATAACTGTAGCCACGATCGTCTGCTTGCCCTTCCGTGTTCGACCCGAACAGACTTAGCCTCTCCCAATTCCACCCGCGGGAGGGTAGGCGCCCGGCTCTGGCGGCCGGCGGTGAACGCAGTGTTGTTCTGAGCAGTGGTTCATGACTCGAGGCGACTATAGCACCGCATATTCCTTTCTGACAGCTGGCTGGGGTGGGACTCGGTCCCCCAACGCCTCACCCTCCCGACAGTGCCACACTGCAAGCAGCTGCACGGGGTAACAAGACGACCAGAGCATGAACTGGGTGTGAGCGCAGTAGCTGTGCTCAGCAGCCACCAAGTGAGCGCTCCAGGAGACCCATGGAGGCACCCGGCCATTGCCAGGTGCAACTTGCAGGATCTTGTAGTGAGCCCCGCTTGTGCCCAGGCCAGGGCCTTCTTCTTCAACCTTCTATCCTCTCCTCCAGACGTTCACCTTGTGGGCCCTGCTTCATCCGCAACCAGCAGCATTCAAAAGCAGCATCACCGAGGTGGCGTGGTGAGGAGTTTTCTCAAGTTTTCCTTGTGGGAGCAGCACAACTATGGCGTAGGCAGCAACGGCACCAGCGAGCAGGGGTCCGGGGAGTGGCAGTGGACTCCGGTGAGTGGGGAGGGAGCAGTGGTTGAGCCTTGGGCAGCCTTTGCCTCTGACTCATGTCTGATGCCCCACAACCCCGTACCCCACTTTCTCCCCCCTGCCCCTGGTCCAAGTTTGCAAGGCTGATAAGGCCTACAACGCCACCAAGGAACCATTAACCCCCGCAGAAGGGCACCATAAGGAAGTCCCCAGCCATACATATTCCCTAGTGCGTATTGGACCGCCCAGCATCTACCTAGCCCGCAGGCCACTCGGCCAGCCTCGGGATGCCTTCAACAAAAGTTGGCATACACATCCCACAGGAGGTCATAGGAAGACTGTTGCTATGAGGTCAGGAAGGAACAGGGACCAACCCCCCCCCTTACGTGGACCCAAACGCAAAAGGAAGACCAGAGCAACAAAACTCGACCAGGCGACCTCTTCAGAGGACTTAGTGGATGTAACCCCCTCCCCAGGTTCAGTGTCACAGGGCTCCCTGGCAAAGCTACCGGGGAACTTCAGCAGTAGGTGCACCCATGGGGGAGGCTTAACCCTCACCTCTTTCAACCGAAAATTTACTCTAAATTTTACTTCTTAAGGATGCAGGTTCCTCCATTTTCTCCTCAAGCGGTGAAATCCAAGGCCTTCAGGAGCCTCTTTTCCCTACCCAACTAAATACCCAACCCGCTGCCCCACAATCGAGTGAATCACCACCCTCTGAGCAACTCACGGCTGCCCCAAAACCAATGGAGAAGCAAGAGGACCCAGCCAAAACTAGTAATGCTGGTCAACATATATTAGGGTAAAAAAAAAGAAAAGGATAATTCTCCAACCCAAGCTCTCCCAGCCCTTCCTCTAGGAAATTTGCCTATGGTCCGGGTATACCAGCTTACTCACCCATTCAAGCAAGTATTAATCAAGACTGGGAAACAGCTCAAGCCTCCATACATCATCACTCAGGTCTTAAAGTACATAGCCCCGGAGAATATGACAAAGCTCATCCCACTGCTCAAAAAGTAGCTGGAAAGGAGAAGGGGAAAAACACAGCACTCCTGGTGAACAATACACGACCCTGCTACTTTCATCTTATCCCCAAAAGTACACTCCAGATCGACATTCACAGCTGCAGTCAAACAAGGCTGCAATGGAGCACCCTGAAGCAATGATGGAGGGAGGCGACTTGGCCCTAGAAGCCCTGGCGAGCGAACATGAAGCACTCTCATACTTAGGGTCTCAGGAGTGGGCTGATTTGGTTGCCTCTTACACTCTGGACTCCCCCACAAAACTCAGCCCCACGCCCACACAGTAAATATGCAGAACAAGGCCAGGCATGCTATGCTGTGAACAGCAAAGAGTCACCTAACCACAGGACCACAACCCACATCACGGTCTCGCTGAGCCGGTCAACCAACACTTGGGACACTTTACTAAACACCATGCAAAGAACAGTTAATGCCTTTCAATACCAGTCCAACAAAATGAATCTGCAATTGACACTATTTCGACACCTGAGCTCTCTTTGTAGGAGTGATAGATGAAAAACTGGGGAATTTAAATTCACTTATCAGCCGAGCCCAACAGGAGGCCAAATTGCCTTGTAGTTGCGGACCCATCATTGACAAACTATCCTCACTGCCTTCAATCTTGTCCACCCTGTTTAAGGGCTTACATAAAGAACCAAACAACAATAAAAATACTGCCATACTAGAAAAGGTAGCATCCAAGAAGCCAACTGCAACGCAAGCCTCTGCCAAAAGCCTAATTCCTTCATTAATTGGGAGTCACCCGGGGGGAGATCACAACATCTCACCATTACCGTCAAAAGCAAAATAACCACAGTTCAAATCGCCAAACAAAGATGCCAACTTCGAAGGAAAGGCTGCAATAAAACGACTAATCTAAGTCATGCAGCAGTATGCCCCCTCTTCAACATTAAACAAAAGTCTCAGGCGACAACACAACTCAAAACAACTAACCAGTCAACTGACACCCTGGTGCTACAATTTGGATGGCAGACCAACCAGAAATAGCACCCAGCAGGCCTGCTACAGCTACAACGGGTGGCCTAACCTACATACCAGTTACCAAAACACAGACTTCATGCATCCCCAGCGGCATAGTGGCTACTGCCCTGACCCACCTACGCCAGATGTAAGGGAGACACCTGTAATTCAGGAATCCAAACAGGTGAGATCTCAAAACAAACACCCAATGGGTCACAGGGCACACACACAGGACAAGGCAAGACCTAACATAGCCCCACTAGAAGCACAGACAATCTCCCTTAACACAACCAAAATGACAGCAGAGACCTTAGTACCTAGCCCTGCACATTCACTAAAACCAAGGGAATCAAAAAGAGAAAATGCCGGGGTAAATCTAGTCTCAGCAACAGCACAGGGAACGCCCCTCGGCACAATCATAATGATAGCAGAAAATTCGGACCCTTGCCTCATGCAACACCAAAAATATCCAATGACTACAGAACCCGGCACAGAAGGCTCTCCCGGCTACTGCCGCCCAGAGTGTTTGGGGCCCCAAGGTCACCACAGGAATATCCGGCAGCACCTCTGGCCCTCCGGTCGGACAGATACAGGGGAGTACCTCCCCAGAGCAACCCTTGCCTGTCAGCCAACACAATCCAGTACCTTACTCTTTATTCCAGAGTACAAATCGAAAGG
Source organism: Calotriton arnoldi (assembly GCA_963921515.1). Lineage (NCBI taxonomy): Eukaryota > Metazoa > Chordata > Amphibia > Caudata > Salamandridae > Calotriton > Calotriton arnoldi. The sequence continues at coordinate 99,465 of CAWUFW010013977.1, read as the reverse complement.
GAACGGTGACACTCTGAATAGAGGGAATATTCTCCAACTATTGGCTTCCATACCTCCCTTAAGAGATATCAATACAACTGATCTCCTCTCAGTAGAATTTATAAGGGCTGATTTGGCACCGGGCAGGGAATCCACCAAGGCCACCTGGAGATCAATCCAACTAGCCAACAAAGTACTGAACAAATGGGAAATCTTTAAAGCATGGGTCATACGTATTTCACCCTACCACAGTACTGGATACCCTATCCCATTACTTGCCACTAGGCAGCTGGAAACCAATGATAGCAGAGAAACCACATCCTCTGTGCTTAGGGGAGCACTAGGCCAGTCGCCGCAAAGGGAGCGAGCACACAGCGTCCAAACCAGCCAAAAACAGCACCCTCCCATGTACCCAGACACCCGGCAGATTCTTAGAACCACTAACATAAACATGGCCACACAATGACAAACCATCCAACACAAAAGGCAGCCACAACAGGACAAAACAGCCCTGAGCTTATGCTTATGGAACATCAATGGGCTAAACAGCAAGGTAGCCGACCCGGAGTTTAAATCATACCTCAAATATTTTGACATTACTGTAGGAAACGTGGACAACAGACCCATTCCAACTACAAGGGTCCATCTGCTTCCACACTCCAGCTCTAAGGAAATCACAATATGGACACCTCTCAGGCGGCCTAGCAACCTGCATCTCAATAACAAAAATTGACACCTCAAGGGAAATTCCATCTCCCCTACCATCAGTAAACTCTATTAAGCTAGTCCTAAACCTTAAAGGCTTCAAGGAGGAGGTGCTAATTGTCAATACTTATATTAATCCAAAACAGAAAAACAGTATTCAAGGCACCAAATAGACCATCTGCTGACAACCATAAGCTTGAGAACACCCCCAACCTTATCCTCTCCGGGGATCTAAATCAACAAATCCTAGGCTCATCAGAAAAAGAGGACGTACTACCTCAGTATCTCCACTGGAACATACCAGCCCAAACAAGAAGCGAACACGGTAGACCAACCAAGATGGGCAGGAAATTACTGGAAGACTTGGAGCACATCAATCTATGGGCACTGAATGGAAGATTAAATGAAGATTCCCCACCGGCTGCCTCATACTACTCAGAAACCGCAAACTCTACTTTAGACTACACTCTAGTCTCCGTCCCGCTCTTCCAACATGTAACGGGATTCCGCTTAGGGGACAAAGGGGACAGCAACCATTGAATCCAGGAAGTTGTACTCCAAGCAATCCCACACAAATTTACACTCAACCCAGTTGGCAGGCATGCATGCCACACAATAAACTTAAAACAAATCAAGTCGTCACTGGTAAATTCCGGGGAGGTTCTCCGGACTGCAAAGGCATTGATACAGAACCAAATCGATCCCATAGATAACCCAATTAGCAAATGGTAAATTTTCATAGCCAAACTCTCAAGCTTCTTCTCATCCACTGCCAGATATATGCCCCCTCACGAGCCTAGGGATGAGGGGAGGACCCCTAGTGCACAGTGGAACGAATTGAAACTATTAAAAAAATCCATAAACAAACTACTCAGATCATTGAGGCACTACCCTGGAGACCAGAAACTAACTTATTACTACGTCAATAGAAAGGCAGAATCAAAAAAACTTAAGTGGGACATCAACAGGTCCAATGAAAATGCATGTTGGGCAAAATTCTACTATGACTCCAAAGCAAACAACATTACCCCCTTCTAGGCCACCATCAACGAAGCTCTGCACCCGGCCCATGGAGGGTTATCATCACATATCACAGAGGAGTCCTGGACAACCTTTTTGGAATTCCACTTTAACCAGCAAACACCTGGATCAAGTACTAACTCGGATCCCCAACCGACACACCTTACTCAAACCAAATGGAACCTCGAGGAAGCAGATAATCGAATCTGCACAATAACTATTAAGAAACACATTTTGAAAGTAAGGAGAGAAGGGGCTCCGGGGCCAAACAAGATCCGGAGTTTTGGTCAGGCATCCTGGTTCCCCTCTTCCGAAGCGTCAGACAGTTCGGGCATCTACCAGCCTTCTGGGAGGGACCTATAATCTCCCCAATCTACAAGTCCAGCGATAAATCCTCCCCGAAAAATTATCGTTTGATTGCACTATTAGACATTGAGGCATAATACTTCACCACTACTTTATTGACAGATCTCCAGGACTGGGCCAAGGAGAAGGAAATAATCCCCCCAAACCAAACTGGGTTTTGTAAAGACACTAGTACCTCAACTAACATACTAACCATGTCACTGTTTATCGACAAGGTAAAATCAATAAAACAGGTGCTTCATTTCTGTTTCATTGACTTTAAGGCAGCCTTTGACAATGTCGATCGAGCAAGATTGTGGAGGAAACTGATGCATTGGGGCATCCTGACAGCACTCTTGAACCTTCTAATACACCTCCACACTGACACATAGGCAAAGGTCAAATTAGGCAATGGCACACATCTTTCGAGGCGCATGCCAACCACCAAGGGGCTCAAACAGGGTTTTGTGCTAACCCCAACCCTGTTTAACCTGTACATGGCAGACATGATATCAGTTTTAAGTACCTGTAATGCACACGCTCCTCGACTTGGCAGCAAAGCCATCTCCAGTATTTCATACGCCGATGATGTGGTCCTGGAAAGCCATACCCAAGTGGGTATGCAATGCGTACTCAACAAAATTCAAGAATACGCAATGGAAAACCATCTAGAAGTTAACCTTGAAAAACCAAAACCCTGACAATTAAAAATGGCAAACGACGGTCCCATACTTGGTACCTGCAAAAAACGCCAATCGCGAACACCCCCGCTTACAAATACCTACAGGTAATCATTGACTAAGGCGGTTCAATTTGCCAGTCAACTCGAGGCAATTGGAAGGAAGGGGATGGTAATAGCAACAACATTTAGGCAGTTAATTACAAAACTAACAGGCCCTATATTTTCTCCCCTCCTCGGGGTAGCACAAGCCAAACTCCTACCCCCTATTACTACTGCAGTGAAGCCCTGAGGGGTGGGGACTCCAAAAGTTTGGATTCCACTGTGGCCAGGGCCTACAGAGTTTTGTTTAATATTCCAACTTACGCTTCACCATTCCAGATCCGGTTAGAGTTCAGTCTAACCAAACAACTTCTGGCAAGGCAAGGTTCTTATATAATTTGCTGGCACAAAATTAGGAACTCACCCCCAAATACATTGAACCACCAGCTTTGGCAAGAACTTTGGTATTGATTGACATTGCCGGCCAGACAATACTTAAAGGACTCCCTGGCTGCCACCGGTCTATCTGACCTATAGGAAATCCAAACCACCCATACAGTCTTCAAAAAGGCAGTCAAAAAGGCAATAAAGAAACTCTCTCTTGTTTAAGACAAAGCTGCCTTTGCCCGTTGAAGACATGCCTGTCCCCATGGGTAATCGGAGACGAACAATCAGCGTTGGACAGGTACAGCTGCGCTACGCCTGGGAACTGCTGCAAGTGTTGGTTAGAGAGAGGACCGGTTTATGAGGCGAGTGAAGCGCCGCAATCCACCGCACCCATGCCCGGAGAGAAGAACATTAGCGTGCGGCTGCTGATGATCCGGATGTTGGGGCGGTGAGGGAAGAGCCGAAGCCTTGAATGATGGCAAGATGGCGCATGGAGGATATCAAGCCGGACGGACCTCCTCTCAGACGGAGGTGAGGAGTGTGAGTCTGATGGTGGTGCGCCCGACCGGAGCAGTCTGAGGAGATGTGGCGATGCACCCTGGGACCAGTGGTGACCTGGGCACCCTGGGGGAGTTCGAGTGTTGTGTGGAGACGGCGCTGGCCCTCAGTGGGGGCCCCTGATGTGTGAGAGCCCGCTGAACCATGTGAGATGATCTGGTCGGGCTGGACTGCGGAGGCCTCTGGGCCCCACCCTGGATCTTGGAGCCTGGAGCGGGGCGCTAACAGTGGTGCTGCCCCCGGCCACTTTGGCGTGTGGGTGGGGGTGAACTCTATACTACCGCCTGATTACCGAAGTCAGCCAGTTACACGGGGTCCGTGATCTGGGTCTACCATCTGGGCGACTTTGACCGGTTGCTTCGATGGCTCTGGGCTGCCGGTATTTATCTTGGTATTGCCAATCCTGTTCTAGTTCTTCTAGTCGACTACCCCCTCCCCTCAGGACGCTTAACTCCTCCTTCCGATAATGTTTGCCACTGCGAGACACCTCCTTCCAACCTATGGTGCTCCGGTGCAGAGAGGGAAACTGGCCCCAGATGATTTGTTTTTTTCTATGACACTAATCCGGACCGTGGGCTTGTGGACTGCGAATTTGAGATCCCACTGATGTACTATCTTCCTATGTCGGTTTTGACTAACTTCTGTCCATTGCTCCTGCTGCTGGACTCCATTCCCACCAGAAAAACTGTTTGTTATTAACACACAGCCTGAGCAACCTTGGCCGATGCCCGGTGGAGCTGTCCTATGCAGCTATAGAGGAGTCTGGCTCAGGTTTACCTCCTGGGCCGTCACCTACCCAGCCGGACATCTGACATTGTTTTCCCTGTCTCCCTGTTGTGTCTCCTTCCCTCCCCAACCTCCTCCTTCCTTGATTCTTTAACTTTCCGCCTGACTCAATCTGCATCCCTCCCTCCTGTTCACCATTCCCCCCCTACCCTACTTTACCCGTTAAGACATGTTCGCCTGGCTATTTTACACGCTAATAACTCGTATTATTGTATAACCTCTTGTTTTCTCTCATATGTCTACTCTTGGAATAATGTGCAAATTGTAACTGATGTAACTTTGCAACAATGTAACCTCTTGTAAAGCGCTCTGATACCTCTGGGTCTAGCCAGCGCTATATAAAACTCATCAAATAAATCAAATAAATGACAATGAATGGGTATAAATTACTAGGTACACAGGCATATTTTAGCCTGGGATACTCTAGGAAGATAAAAGAAAAATTCTTAAAATACAGGCTAGGAATGCTGCCGGCAATCCCACACCTCCCACCATGTTTGAAGGGGCAATTTGCTAACACGTGTTGGCTATGCAGCAATGGAATAAAGGATATGGCACACTTAATCTGCTCCTGCTCCAACTTAAATGATGAAAGGGTACGCCTACTCAAACCGCAATTAAATCTTCGAGAGTTCCGTACCCGGAGACAGGCTGTGATTGCATGCTTCAACTCCAAAGACCCGCAGCCAAACGGGAAACTAGTCAAATTCTTGACACTAGTAGAAGCCAAGCTGGGAAGAGTTGCACACCTTTCAGTTGCTTAAATAGCCACTATTGCCATCACAATGAGATGCAACTCCCACAATCAAAAATTCCATGCCCAGCCTCAGGAAACTCCTTGGAACAGGCTCCAGCATTGAAGATGAACAAATAAAAACGAAACAAACTGAGCAAGCCGCTGCAAAATTTTGAGTCTTTTACAGCTTTTAGAAACCTACTTTTTAATATACACCCTTTTTCCTTTTCAATATATCCCTTCTTTTCCCCTTTTTCCTAAAAAAACATGAATGTAATAGTGTAGTTTTGTAATGGTTTTAATTAATCAAATACAATAAATTATTTACTTACTTACTTACTGGTCTAGGAAGATCGCCCAGCTCAACCGGCCACCAGGAAACATCCCAGTTTGGCGAGAGGCTGCTGAATATTATTACCTCTGTTTTATCAGAGGTGAGCATTAGGCAATGGTTACTGATCCAGGTACTGATTTCCCGCATACAGTTGTGAAAACGTAGCCTGATAGATGGTTTGTTTTTAAACGCTGAGGCCACAATTTGTGTGTCATCAGAGAATGATGTCATATTAAAACACATTTTTGAATCATAGGTGCTAGCTCAGACACATAATTATTGAATAGAGTCAGGCTGAGGGAAGAACCCTGCAGAACCACACAGGGTAAAGAATATGGGGCTGTTGATTTTAAATGATCCAGAGCTACTGACTGTGTTCTGTCAGCCAAAAAGGAGGTGAGCAGCACCAGAGCTGATTCTTTAATGCCTAGTATTTTTAGACATTGTCTCAGCAATCTCTGATCCACTGTATCGAAAGCCACTGACATGTCCATCACAGCCCTTATCTCCTAGGTAGCTTTAATGAGCGCAGTCTCAGTACTGTGTTCCGAGTGAAAGCCAGATTGAGTGGGATCGAGCAAACCGTTATCGTGAATATATTGTGCCAGCTGTCGGTTCATGGATTTCTCCACTAATTTCGCAGGCAAAGGCAAGCGAGATATCAGTCGATAGTTAAAGAGTGGCAAAATGTAGGCATTTTTCCACTTAGTGGGAAAAAACTGAAATAAACATGTCATTGAAAATATTCACAAAATTAGTACCTATCAACCTGGCAATAGTTTTAACAGTGGATGGCGGACAAGGGTCCAGGGGAGGACCCGATTTTGCCACTAGAATACGTTTTTCTACCTTTTCACTAGTGATAGGACAGAAAACACATTGTCTTTTAAATTGATTATAGGAATATCGTCACTGGAATCACTGGATTTTGCGACCTCAAATTTTGAATACATTTTATTTACTTTGTCTCTAAAGGTGAGTGCAGTACTATCCCAGAAGGATTGACTGCTCATGTTCAATTCATTTCTCGATAGTGTGGTGAGTGTGTTTACTACCTGAAATAATTGTTTTGAAGAATCTTTGGCCGTTTCAATTTGCTTTCTGAAAAAAGTGCTTTTTTCATTAATCAAGAAGTTTTGTATTGGAACAGCGCCAATTTGCAGTTTTCTTTATCTAGGTTATCATACTGTGACCTCCATCGTTTTTCTAATCTCCTACAATTTTATTTTCTAGCCTCAAAGCTTCCAAGAAACAGAGAGAAGGAGTCTTCCTATTTTCCACTACCTGTATGATTGGTGCTGCCCTAGTGAAGGCCGAATTAAGCCAATCTGTATATTCCTTAGCAGCTATCTCAGGATTCGAGTTTAGAATAGGCTGAGAATAATTCAAATGCTGCAAAATGTGGTCGGTATCAATTCTGTTCCAAGCCCTGTAACCTACAGGCCGAGTACCTTTATGCTTATCTAATATCGTCGCACAAGTCTCAAATTCGAACAAGATGGCTGAATGATCTGTCCAAGGTAGCGGTAATGCACCCTTCCCGATGATAGCAGAATTGGATGTAAATGATCCATCCAATGTATGCCCTGCCCTATGAGTAGATTGTTAACACATTATGATAGTCCTACTGTCCCCATTATATCAAGTAGGGCTATTCTTTATCAGTGCCATCTTCTAGAATTTTTTTTAAATCATCCAAAATGGTAAAATCGTTTGAACAGAGTCCAAATTCTAACAGTACGTGGGTGTTGTTAATACTCATGCTCCTGGAACCTGGAGGACGATATAAAAGAATTCCATACATTTTTTTTTTAGAATTAGGTTCTAGTGAAAAGTAAAGTGCTCCACATTCCGTATTAACAACAGGAGAAAATGTGGCTGCAAAAGTTTCTCGATAAATCATGCCCAGCCCTCCTCCTCTTTTAAGGGGTCTATCTAACCTGGATGTCTCAATCCAGCGGGAACCGCGGTAACAAAGTCGGGATCAGAGGTAGAATCTGCCCAGGTCTCACTAAGAAACAACAGATCCAATTGATGATTCGTACTAAAATCTGTCAATTCATATTTATGTTGGGCGAAAGATCGAACATTAATGAGGGCACAGCTCATATCCGATGTGAATATAACCACCAGTCGTCTATCAGCAGTCCCTACATCAGAGGCCTGGCCAGGCTTGTGGTCCTGAGCCTCTAACAAAAGAAATCCACAGCTGCATCTATATAGCCTTTGCAGGCAGGGTTGACCAGCAGGGTTGTATCGGCTACAATTAGTGTTAGAACAGTTCAATCAATTCAATTCTTTCTTTATTCGTCCTTCCGAAGACCGGTCATAAAAGATACACAATATTAAAAACATCATATAAAATCATACACATCTCAGTAAATACAAACTCATTTTCCATTTAAAAAGAATACAACAGCAAGCAAATACAGTAATTTTTCTCGGAACTAAAGTGACAATGCAAAACAATTGAGTTCATAAGTAGCAGCAGATATTATCCAATAGTGCAAAAACGACAGCAGCCATCAATAGCAGCAAATATTATCCAATAATACATGAATAATAAAATCAATCCTATAAAGGAGTTAGCAGCAGGGGTGGACATTTTAGCAGCAATATAAATACAATCCATACAAAAAATGGTAAAATGCATTGAAATTAAAATAGCATGCTCCTTCTCTTTGCTAAAATACACTTCAAAAAGCTCCCAACGGCAAAGCAGACATCACGGTCATTGAGTTGCTGCAAAAAGTACAAAGCCGCTTTGCACTTGGAAAATGTGTGTCTGCGCAGAAGAGGTATTAAAAATTTCCCGGTAAATGGAAGATAAAACTGACAAAAAAATACAAAATGTAAAATGGTTCGACTCGAATGTTCATCACAAGGACAGATAGTAATAGATTCCGAAGAATACTGACGCAGGGGAAAGCATACCAACCACCGAAAGGACCCCCGCCCGAATCTAGTCAACAAATTCCTTTCATGCACATTATTTACATATAATAGATATGGGGCAATATAGGGAGGTACTTGTATAAGGCAATAATCCCTGACAGTGGGTTTGGCTACTTTGGACAGTTCCCTAGACAATTCTTTGTGTTTTTGAAAGCTCACCAAAACCCTCTGTTGATCCCTCTTACCAATTAGATCTGGGTGCTCAAACAAGGAGGAGTAACCAAGTTCCGTAAGACAGGTTTTAATGTATTGGAGCCACGGGATGCAAAGGCCACGAGTGCAGCTTAAACAGTCTCTAATAATTGCCCGATTAAAATCAGCTTCTTCATTTGTCCAGATAGAACACCGGGTAGCTAGAGGTGCAGCATTTATGGTATCTTGGACATACTCGAGACCTAGCTCCAAACGGAGGGAAAAATGCGGCGAGGAAGGGGGCACTCCTAAAACTCCACGGCAAAATCTGTTCTCCTCCAACTGCATAGCAAGTACGTCCCTGCATCCCCAGATCCCCATACCATATGTTAAAATCGGAATACATTTACGCTTGTAAATCTCTAAAATTAGGGCTATGGGCTTTTTACCTATGGACATAGCAAGTGAATAATTAGTGCCAACTGCGCGTGTGAATCTTGTTATTCTATTATCTATGCAGGTATGCCACGTACAGCCTTCATCAAAATCCAGGCCTAAATACGGGAAGGAACTAACCCTTTGCAGCTTTTTACCCTCTATATTCAGGCTACAGGACTTAGTATTTTTGGGGCCACAAATCATGACAAAAGTTTTCTTATAGTTTGGCTCCAGCCCCAAGTCTTTCATAAAGTTGACATAGCTGGAGATGAGTTTTTTTAGGCCAATCGCAGTCCTTGCCATAAGGACTGCGTCGTCCGCATAAAGAAGTGCTGGCACAGCCTTTTTCTCAACTTGTGGCACGTCAGCCCCAACCGTAACTAGAGTTTTCTCCAAATCGTTAGTATAAAGGAGAAATGAGATTGGGGAGAGAACACATCCTTGGCGCACCCCGCGCTTAATGCTAAACTGTTCTGAGCATTCACCAGCATTACCATACCTCACTGAGGCAGAAAGACCATTATGGAGAAGCCTCAGAAAGGAGACCAGACCCGCGTCAACACCCATGTTTACTAGAATGTCCCACAGCTTAGAGCGTGAGACATAGTTGAATGCGCTAGTCAAATCCATAAATGCTAGATGAGTAGAGGTGTCCTTCGTATATTTATATTTAGTCAGGATGAGGTGCAGATTAAGGCACTGTTTGATCGTACCTAGACCCTTCCTAAACCCATACTGGGTAGGAGCCAAGATATGGTTGGCATTTATCCAGTCCAGAAGGCGGTCTAGTACAACTCTGCCGATTACTTTGGCCGAGGAGTCCAAAAGAGATATTGGTCGATAACATTTGGGATCGTGCACATCACCTTTTTTGAAAACAGGCACTATCACAGATGAACGCCAGGAGTTTGGAACACTCTTGCTGCAAACTGAATTAAAAACAGTGGTAAGTACCGGGGACCAGAATACTGGGTCTTCCTTAAACAAATCCAAAGGAATTCCATCTGGGCCCGGTGCCTTCTTACCTTTACTGTTGACAATTGCTTTCCGGACTTCCCCTCCATTAAAAACAAGGTTTTGGCATGTTAAATTCAACTGTGATGGGGCATCCTCTGCAGTAAAGTCAGCGGAGTAAAGGCCAGCGTAATAAGTCACCGAAGTCTCAGGAGGTATGTGGACAGTTACTTTGTCGGCTGGTAGGGTGGGAGATAGAACTGACCGTACAGCCTTCCAAAAGGCCTGAGGATCTTTTGAGAGGCAGGAGCCAACCACTAAGTCCTACTTCTCCTCCTTCAATGCTAGCTTTCTTTCTTTTGTGGCAAGCTTATAAAGCTTCCTGCTTTCCCTGATCACAATCTGGTCTCTGGGACTTTGCTTTAGAGCCCTGCGTAGGGTGTTATTAGCCTCTCTGCAAGCCTTGTCAAACTAGGAATAAGCTCGATTACAGGACTGGGAAATGGGTTTAGAAAGTAGATGTTTAACTTTATCTAACAGGGTTGCAAAACCTTGTAAAATGCGAGTTGGCTCACATGGTATGCAATTGCAACTAAACACCAGGGCAGAACTAATCGGAATTACTTGTGACATAATACTATTCATATTCACTGTGCACCAAAACACCCTACGCCCAGCATCTTTGGTGGATAGTGTCTGGGTGGATAAAGGATTGGGCTTCTGTTCCCTATAAGGTAACACTATCTTGGCAGAGATAGGATTGTGATCATTATATGGCTGGATAAGACCTCACAGTCCTTAATAAGGGAAAACATGCTCCAGGAGACAAATACATAGTCGATAGTGCTTCCTGTACCTCGTCCAGTAAAGGTGGGAATATAGTGGTCAGTCAATTTGGGCGCCTTATTGACCATACCTCTTTCTAACAAGTGGGTAAATAAAACCCACCCCTCGCGTCCATCACATTTTGGTCCGGCTCAGAGGCGACTGGATCAAAGGTGGTCGGGGAGAGAGGTAATGAGAGCCCCAGTTTGGCATTAAAATCCCCGCCACCAACAACTTAAAAGGACAATCCGCTCGAGCCTCTCTCTCCACGAGCATGTCAATCAGCACAAAAAGCCCTTGGAAATTACCTTTAGATGTAAAGTTATTATAAAAATTTACCAGGTACAGCTTAATAGTTTCTTTCCAGGAAAGACAAAAAGCCTGCACCTCCCCCTACTCCTGAAATAACTGAACAATCATGCCTGCAATTTCCACTTTGAACCAGGCAGACAAGCCCCTCTTAGCTCTGCCTGATATAGAAGGAATAGCGGGCAGGCTAAAACACATAAATCCATCAAATACAATAACCTTACACTCCCACGTTTCTTGCATAAAAACTATGTCATAGGTCATAATAAAAGACCGCCATCCCTCCAGTACGATCTTTGAGGCAATACCCGCTATATTCCAATTTAGGATTTTCAAACAGACATTATATATGTGACCTTTATCATTGCCTAAACTTACGCTTACCCCAGCAGGGGGGGGAAACAGTAGGGAAAATGATAAACAGAAGTTAAATTAGCAGAATCCACCAGGCTGGTCCCAGTACGAGGTTCTACCCATGGATAGTCATGCGGTAGAATATTATTTGTTAATACAGTAGGACTGGGATTACAAGAAACCCTGCCCACCTCCTCTAAACCTGACACCAAGAGCGCAGGATTAAGTCGGGATGGTATTTGGGTAACAAGAACTGGGCTGGCAAGTGATCTGTCCGCCTCCTGGAAGACCGGGTAGGCGGACACCTCCACAAACCATCAGTCAATTTCTTCCAAGCCAGCCAGTGGGGTAAATCTATTGGAAAGGTGGAGTGATAGTGAAGGGGGGGTCCACACGGTGCAGAGTCTCTGGTAAGAAAACTACCAAAGGTACCTGGTTGACTCACCAAGTGCTGATAAAAGAAGCCAAGGGGGACTATCTTGATGGAACTATCTTTAACCATTCCCATTCTAGCTTTGTACAGTATTTCCTGGAATACCTTTGGCGAGCGGAAATTTACCACAATAACATCTCCATTTTTCTGCAAGCCCCTGCCCCCAATGTCTCTCACCCGCCTGGCCATCAAAATGTCTCTTGAAATACCCCAGCTACCAGTAACGTTGTTATTCAGCCAATGAATAGATTTATTTATTAGACCTCTAGTAGTTTCCACATTAGTTTCTGTGAGCCTAGGCACGTTAGTCAATACAACAACATATGGAGCCGATGCTGGCGGAAGGTCTATCACAGGAAGAATAGCCATGTCTGTCGGGCATGCTGCCGGACAAGTAGCAGGTAGAGATGTTGGCAAAATTTCAAGTGGATGGGAAGCACCCTTGCTTTGGTCAATGGAAGTAGAGGTAAAATCACAGGCCGAATACTGGGTGCAAGTGGAAATTGAGGACCGGAGATCCGTTGACTTTGCCATATTGGATTCAATTTTATCCAGTCGATCAAGAATGGGGCATAACTTGGAGTCCAAGAGATCACTTAGGCATTTTTTCAGAGCACCCCATGTATTCTCATTGGGCTCCACCAGCCCCCCAGATAAAACACCATCTACAGCTTTGTTTTACGAAGGAAGGTTGCTAATTTTGACAGAACTTCTCGACTTAGTGGATTTAGCAATTTTCCTCCTCTGCTTAGTTCTAGGGCCAATTTCCCCTTCGGAGACACAGGGCTGATCAGCACCATCAGTCCTTGATGAGCCAGGCACCGGCTCCCCTCCAAGCACAGCCCCCATGCTTGCTGGACCTGCGCCCTCCCTATAAGGCTGCGTCACTGAAGAGTTCAAAGTCCTTAGTGCCTCAGGTGGACTTATTACCCCAACAACACACTGTATTGGTAAAGGTTCGTTGCAGCTCTGATCAATGTGAGGATGGTTGACCTCTTCAGTTGTAAGGGAAAGGTGGCGTTCAACCAGCCAGATCTCACTTGACACCATATCCATGGCTCGAGTTAAGTAATTATCTATTGTCGAGCGCGTGCAGGGAGGTGGTAGCATGCTGGACACGCTTGGAGCCCTCTTTCTCTTACTCATTTTTGGGACTTCACGAAAAGGATAATGTAAGTTAGGCGTAACTCAGACGCAAAGGTGAAGTGGACTGGATAGGCAGGCGTTCTTTACATCAGAAAAAACATGCTATTCGCAAAACATTAACATAAATGAAAGCACAGTACCTCAGGCAGGGAATTCAATATGAATATCCAAATAATCCACTGTAGGCCTTAGGGGCCTTTGAAGGTTCCTCCTGGTGCAAGGGGAATGTTGGCGGCCGTGCTGGATGCCGCAGGGGATGCTGGGGAGTGTAGTCCTGCACTCCCTGGCTCCCGATCCCGGTCTCCGACCTCCTCTTTGCTTGGGCCCCCAATGGAGGGCAAACGAGCAACAGCAGGGCTTCCCGCATTGTGGGAGCCCGTGGGAGCCTTTGAAGTCACCTCCTAGCACAAGGGGAATGTTGGTGGCTGCGCTGGATGCCGCAGGGGACCCTGGGGAGTGTAGTCCTGCACTCCCCGGCTCCCGATCCCGGTCTCCGACCTCCTCTTTGCTTGGGCCCCCAACGGAGGGCAAACGAGCAACAGCAGGGCGATATAAAAGAATTCCATAAAAAAAAAATAGAATTAGGTTCTAGTGAAAAGTAAAGTGCTCCACATTCCGTATTAACAACAGGAGAAAATTTGGCTGCAAAAGTTTCTCGATAAATCATGCCCAGCCCTCCACCTCTTTTAAGGGGTCTATCTAACCTGGATGTCTCAATCCAGCAGGAACCACAGTAACAAAGTCGGGATCAGAGATAGAATCTGCCCAGGTCTCACTAAGAAACAACAGATTCAATTGATGATTCGTACTAAAATCTGTCAATTCATATTTATGTTTGGCGAAAGATCAAACATTAATGAGGGCACAGCGCATATCCGATGTGGATATAACCACCAGCCGTCTATCAGTAGGCCCTACATCAGAGCCCTGGCCAGGCTTGTGGTCCTGAGCCACTAACAAAAGAAATCCACAGCTGCATCTATATAGCCTTTGCAGGCATTGTTGACCAGCAGGGTTGTATCGGCTACAATTAGAGTTAGAACAGTTAAAATGTAAATCTAAAAGTTGCTTACCTGTATAGAATCTGTGCTAGATAGTCTCTCAATCAGGGGTCCCGGCGCGTGGCACGTCCTGGCCACGGACGGACGCAGATGGGCTTCCTTAAATGACCCTCCATTTGAGGGGGCGTGTCTGAATTACAGCTGTGAGCGTAAATCTTAAAATGGGGGGGCAAACTAGAAGTGCAAAACTGGGCTCCAGCAACCCCACAGACCATCACAGGCTTCCCTGTGAAGGAACTGCTACTGAATAAGTAATACTAACCAAATAAAACGTGCAGAAGAAAACACATAAAATGATTAAAATAGGGACTCAGTCCCTTCCAAGATGGCACCCGACGTACGTGAGCCAGGCACTTCCCGAAACTGGCAAGAGTTGCCTACAAGGAAGTGAATAGCAGGGCATTTCCAGTCGTACTCAGAGAGACCTGCTCGGACGCGCAATTTGCTTCCTTAAATGACCCTCCATATGAGGTGGCGTGTCCAAATCAGTGCTGTGAGCGCGAATCTTAAAATGAGGTGGGGGCAAACTAGAAGTGCAAAACTGGGGTCCAGCAATCCCACAGACCTTCACAGGCTCCCTGTGAAGGAACTGCTACTGGCAAACTAATACTAACAAAATAAAACGAGCAGAAGAAAACACATAAAATGATTAAAATAGGGACTCAGTCCCCTCTAAGATGGCTCCCGACCTACGGGAGCCAAGCACCTCCCGAAACTGGCAAGAGTTTCCTACAAGGAAGCAAATAGTAGGGCGCTTCCAGTCGTGCTCAGAGAGAGCTGCTCGGAAGCGCAATTTGCTTCCTTAAATGAACTCCATATGAGGGGGCGTGTCCGAATTAGCACTGTGAGCGTGAATCTTAAAATGAGGTGGGGGCAAACTAGAAGTGCAAAACTGGGGTCCAGCAACCCTGCTGACACTCACAGGCTCCCCTGTGAAGGAACTGCTACTGGCAAAGTAATACTAACAAAAGAAAACATGCGGAAGAAAACACATAAAATGATTAAAATAGGGACTCAGTCCCATCTAAGATGGCGCATGACCTACGGAAGCCAGGCACCTCCCGAAATTGGCAAGAATTGCCTACAAAGAAATGAATAGCAAGGGGTTTCCAGTTGTGCTCATAGAGAACTTGGCCTGGTAGTGGGCCTCCAATAGACGCTACTGAACTCAAATCACTGACACACTAACTGAAATGGTCTTAGAATGAGTGGATTGTGACCCAAGTGTGCCGTCTGGATTTGGTGAAGCAACTACCACATGCCAATCGAAAGTTTGTGTCAGTAGCTTTGTTGTTGGCAAAAAAGGAGAATGGCAGTCCATTGGGGAGCCAGGGTGAGTCCAAAAATAGAACTGGGTGCTGGATTTGACACACTGTAAATCCCAATTGCAATCTATGCTGAAGAGCTGCCAAGGGCCCCATGAACTAAATACATTTGGAGTCCTCTGACTACTTACCTACTCACGGTTCCAGATGGGCCGTAGTCACAGATGTTTCAATACTGTATTACTGTTGTGTGCTATCGATACTGTACTCTTGACCAGTAGATGTCAATGTATTGCTCACATGCGTGGACATTAGTGGATCTTCTGTTCTTGCATTGTGTTGTGCACCTCTGGTGCTTCTGCCCTCCTGAAAAGCTATAAATAAAATTATAAAAATTTAAAAAGTGTCCCAAGTTTTAAGACATCTGCCATAATCAGCTTTGGTCTTTCTTTAGCGCCTGTTATATCCTTCCTAGAACCTAAACAGAAAAGGAAACAGTTACGGTCACGTTTCATTTTCTTGACTCATTTCATGGGTTGTAAGCTTTATTAGTGGGGCATGATCAGGAGTCTGTTATAACATTGTATTGTTACATCAGGACTGGGACTAATTTTTCCTTGGATGTCTAGGAACACCTTTGATACTGCCAGTCTTTTTTAATTCTAGATGTTGTACCACATTGACAATTTCTTTCTTTATTACCCCCATGGCTTTTTATACAAAAAAACCACAATTGACTTGACATTATCAGCTCCTGACCAGAGTGATTACCAGTCAGACTCTCTTTTCCCTGTTGCTGTTGTTAGACCAAATGCAATAGTATAGGTATCAGGGGACCAAGAGGGTGGCCCAGACTAGCCTCTTCTGGGCTTGGCCTGGTCTTCATCTGGGTATAACCCAGCTGTGCCCTGCGCATGTCCCATGCAACGTTTTACTAAAGCATATTTTATAGAGCTACTGCTGCTGGTGTATGAGGACCCCTCCTCTTTCTGCCTTTTCATTCTCCCCAGTGCAGGCTGGATGTTGAAATCCACAAACAAAACATCCCCATTTATTGATATATGTTGGTACTTGGAATCATGAGTGACTTTACCTGGCCTGATAATTGTGATTTCTAGGACTGACAGGTCATACAGGTGCTGCAGGGGGTGCATAGTGGAGAGCTTACACTGCTCCATTGGAGGCAGTAGGTGATATGATCTAGGCCTGATGCCAGGGACAATAGCAACCACCTTTATCTCTATCATGCAGTTCAACATTGTGGTCAACCACAATGTTGACCACAATGTTTGTATACTCAACAGAGAACTTCTCCCTTAGGGATGATGAGCATCTCCAGAGTTCATCTATTTCCAAACCCACAAATGATAAAGGTGGAAGAGAGAAACTCCTTGAAGCTGGCTGTATTCATGTGCTTTAGGTTATGTTTAGTGTGTGTGTGTGTGTGTGTGTGTGTGTGTGTGTGTGTGTGTGTGGGTGTGTGCGCGCGTGTGTGTGTGTGTGTATGTGTGTGCGTGTGTGTGTGACTGTGGTCATGAGTGAGTGTTTTGCCTTGCCCCAATTTGGAATGTTACACAGCATATCTGTACATTGCATAGCATTCTACCTACATAACACACATAAATGGAAACATATACTATGTATCTAAAGTTATGTGTAATAACATTACATTGATAGTTTTAGAAGTATGAGTACACTCTCCCAGATTTGTTTAGTTCAAAGGGAGCATTTTTATCTATGTCTATTATCAAATGGAAACCTACATGCAGTTTTTCTGAACATCATATATTTGTTACCATAGTACTGTAGAAAACATACTACTAGGTACTAAAAAAATCTGAATGTAACTTTCCCTTTGAATTGGGTCCATAATCTGGCCCCATGGTATGACAATGCCCCATACACTCGAAAAATATTCTCACCTTCTTGTTCTTGTTACCTTTCAACTAAAATGGAGCACAAACCTTTTGTATCATTAGGTCTAATTTAGTATTTATTCTTTTACATTGTGCTATCTTAAACTAATATCTGGCTACAAATGAAGAATGACCTCTATTAAGTATTACTACTTTGTGTCACACAGTAACTGAGGCTTCAAATCCTTATTACCTTCTAGAATAACGGTCTGATTTAAAAGAGGGCAGTAATAGCACATCTGCCAAGAATAGGAGAATGTGCCAGCCATCTGTATCTTGTTTTCCCCACTTCTGTTAGGGAATGAGGGAAGAAGTCCTTGATGGCAGAGCAATTTCCTGCTCTATGTTAAGGAAAACGTTCTAGTAGTCATGATTCCACCAGAATCAAGTACATGCTGGCAAATGTAGAGATCAATTGGCAATGGACTGCCCAGTTTAGACCAGCCAACCACTGTTTCCAATGTTCAGTCTCACATAGAAAACACTATACATTTACCAGTCATTCAGGGAGAGCTCTTAAAAGAGACATTTTCAAAATGGACCATTGAATTTGACTTCCACATTGGAGGCATATATCAAGGACCCACATTAGTCCAGAAGTAATGCTGGTAAGCAGACCTGGAGAAGGTCATGTGGAGTAATGTTAGAAGTAATGGTAGAAACTGCCTCTAGGTTTTCCCCCACCGTGCTTGAAGGAGCTGCTTTGGACCACATTTTTGGTACATTGACAGGGAACTCAACATTTGGTAGCCTATAGGTGGCACGGTGTAGTGCCCCTACCACATCACTGGTTTAATAGACCTACCACCAAACTTTAAAACTTTAAGCCTTGACTGTTCATCCACACGCTCTTCAGAATCAAGACTTAAAAATACATACACAGCAAACACTGAGCAGTACTAAAGTTAAAAGGCATTTTCTGGCACAGTAATAATCAATAAATACCTAACTCTTCAGATGTAGAGAAAATGAGTGACTTAAATATTTAATTAAATACATTTTACAAGAGTTCTTTTTTTGTCTATAGGGAAGCGGAGCTGTCCTGGGGAGGGACTGGCACGGATGGAGTTGTTCCTATTTCTCACCACGATCCTGCAGAAATTCCATCTAAAATCAGTCACTGATCCAAAGGAACTTGATATAAGACCACAATGCAGTAATTTTGCAAATTCACCAGTGGATTTTGAATTCTGTGTCATTCCTCGTTAAAATGTCAGAAAAGAATTTGAACATATGAAATGTAAAGAAAATAATCCTTAATGGGATACAAAGACCTATTGTAAAATATTCCATTTTATTTTATTTCAAATTAATCTATCATAAGTTTGTATTACTAATACAAAATGAATTGTGTTTCTTGAAAAACTTTAGACTGGATATTGTTATAATTCCATAAATGTTTTTTTCTGAAAGCTTTGTCTAAGTGACACAATATGTGAGGTCATACGCAGTGCATGGTGGGCCGCAAGTTATAGTTAGCTCTGCTAACTATAACTGGTGAATTTCTGTGTTTTTTTTTAGTTAAAAACATTAAGGTTGTCACTGACAAACTTACCGAACTATAATTTTACTTTAACTTTGGATTTTTTCAGTAAATGTTAAGGTTTTTTCTTTTTTAACAAAAACACATCTTTTTCTCGCACCTAACTATAGGGTTACTTTAATCTTTGGGTTTTTTCAGTGAATTTCCGGTTATTTTTTTAACATAAAGTAATATTTCATTACCATACGTAAATCAAACCCCATGCTGCACATGGCCTTTGGCCCTGCGCAGCAGGGCGGTTGCTGCAGGGCCTGACTAACGCCACACTGCGCACGTTTTTCCCCCACCATGGTACCTTATTTTGGACCCAGCCATATGCAAATCAGTGTTGAATCTGTTCCAGTCCGAACAAAGAGCTGTAACCTTTTTACTCACATTAAGTAGAAATTAGGTTTTTGTTTGGGCTGGTATTCAGGTGTGTAGGAAATGTAATGATTCTATAGACATTAATGTGATCAGCAATTTATGTAAGAGTGATCTTACATGTGTAAATTACTCACAAGTGTACACTATCTTTGTGAATTGCAGCAGAAATGTCTCTGTCAACATTAATGTGATCAGCAATTTATTAAACCATGAATACCATTCAAAAGAGTATTAAATTATTATTTATCTTAATTAAATGTGCCTGTAATATGCCTCATCTGACAAAGATTTTAAGTCTGCTGCTTCACATCTATGCATTAGTCACTTTTAAGGCATTCACAATCAGGCTCTATGCACAACCTACTGTAGTTTGTAAAAATACCTCACACATATACCTGAAAAAAGCACAATTGTGTAACCGTTAGGACAATACCTTTGGTCATTCTGTGACTTGAACCATTAGTGAGTCACCTGTAGTTTGTTTATACATTCTTTAACAATGTATAATGTCTCAGAATTTTCAATGAAATTCTGGAAATAAATATCTGCACTTTTTAAATCTCCAGTTCATATAGAAATTGTTGATAGCACCACGTTTAAAGATGTGCTCAGGGTGGTCTTGAAGGGGCTAATAATATGTACATCTAACAAGCAGAATATGAAGAATATCTGTGAAACAACACACTTCATGTAGATATTATGGAGAAACCCATCCCCTCTCTCCAGCGTGACCTGGCGACAAACACTTAAGGCTGGGGCCTAGGCCATGGCTTTACATAGAGAGGAACTAAGCGTTTCCGCCGCTGATCTTTAGCTCATGATTGGAAAATGACTTTGTAGCAATTAAAGAAGTCTCGAGGTCAGCTCTTGTAGTTGGTAGTTTATTCTCCAAGTTACATCTTAGTAAGTTCCAATGTAAGCTCCAATATATGCCCCACCAGGAGCAGCCTCCTTGCTGCTCAGCCTATCATCTCCAACTCCCACTTCCTTCAAGTACAAACATTCATAACATTCTAATGACATCACATTGGCTGAGCATCAAGGCAGAGAACAAGGGCAGGGAGAGTGCATTACTTAACAAGCAGATTACTACACATCTCCCCCTTTATATTGATTAAAGAAAATTCAAGCAGTATATAACACATATATATAAGGAGAGAAGATATTGACATTCCAAAATAAGTATATATGAACACAGTAGTAAAATGGGAAAAAATCCTCCCAATATAATAATAATAATAAAAATGCAATAATGTAATAAAACTAGAGTAAGTAACAAATAGTAATGTAAATAATAAATTGCCTTCCTTATGCAATAATGTAACAATAATAATGTACGTAATAAAACAGTAAGATAGGAATCGTAAATGCAAACAAATAGTAAGACTAAGGAATACCCAGTCCCCTTACTCTCTATTGCATACTCATGCTTAACGCTTCACAGCCATCTCATGCGCAACATTAAAGTAATGAGTGGCTTAACTAAAGTAACGAAAAGCTCAACATCCTCCACCGCCATCTCATGCACTACATTAAAATAATGAGTGGCTCAACCTCCCACATCAAATTAATGAATGACTACACAGTCATCTCCACCGCCATCTCATGCACTACATTAAAGTAATGAGTGGCTCAACCTCCCACATCAAATTAATGAATGACTACACAGTCATCTCCACCGCCATCTCATGCACTACATTAAAGTAATGATTGGCTCAAAATCCTCCACCGCCATCTCATGCACAACATTAAAGTAATGAGTGGCTCAACCTCCCACATCAAATTAATGAATGACTACACAGTCATCTCCACCGCCATCTCATGCACTACATTAAAGTAATGAGTGGCTCAACATCCTCCACCGCCATCTCATGCACTACATTAAAATAATGAAAAGCTTAACCTGTACACTGTAATAGGGGAAAACACCTGAAATAAAAGCTCAGCTCCAGTAACCATAAACAGAACCGAGTACAACCATATAGGGCAATACACCTCCCTTGGAACAGAACATCAGCATCCACAATGTACTAGGGGAAACAGCTCCCAATGATCCAGGACTGGGGTACTTCCTACCCCAGAAAAACAGTAAAAATACACTGTAAAAATAGTGTGAATATGGGACTAAAACAGAGATACTAATACTATAACTTTAAAACATATAAACTGTGCACTCGCCGGTGAGCGACCTCTCACCCGAGTAGAATATCCTCGATGGTTAATTGGAACTCCAATATGTCAAAAGTCAAAGTCATCAGGATAACCATGTAAACAAGTCCAAGAACTAGCAACAGCTCCCCAACTGTGCACTGTATACATTCATGCGCAAAGATTAGAATTGAGAAAGTACCTGAAATAATGGACTGCTCCATAAAACGATTCACCTACAAGTAGTGAGACAAAAATGAAGCAGATGTCCTATCAGCAACGTTTCAGTTAGCGTAAACTTCCAATTAACTCCCCAAAAAAAATGAAGTGAAGCGACCGACCAAAGAGGAAACTTCTGTTGTCAACTCCTCTACTTGTACTACTTTCCTAAAGGTTCTTTTCTCGAGGTGTAGAACGGAGCAAAAGGATCCCACGACGTGACGAGTTCTTAACATGCTGCCCATGTTACCAATATTGGCCTCTGGCTCCAAATGCTTATGTTTGAGCATTTGCCAGGAAAACAAAATATGCGCTTTAAAAATGCAATACATACTTGTAGCTGCGTGCCAACCACAAGATGGCGCCACTTTTCCACAAGTCTCGCTGAATGGTTTACGGCACGTTGGTGCACAAAACATTTATCAGCAGCGCAGGTTTGCTGCGTAGTAACTGTGACGCGGTGAAAAGGCCGAACATCCAGGACACCGCGCAACTACAAAGGAGAAGGTAACAGCTTGCGCGTGCAACATCAGACTTGTGTCACGGTTTGAAATAATACAGAACGGTTAAACTGCCCAAAGTTGCTGGATCACACAATTTGTGGTTGGAAATATGTAACTGTAATGTTCTCACCACAAAAGAAAACTTGCTCCAGCCACAGGCATCACGGCAGGCTCCATTCAAAATACTGTGCATACACCAACAGTAAAGCCAACACAATCCTCTGCCTCTAAAACAAGTGTGGCCAACACAATCCTCTGCCTCTTAAACAAGTGTGGCGGCAGTCTAGCAGTGCCGAATTTTCCATTGACAGGAAGCAGTTCCAATGGCTTGCGCTGCGTGCAGCTCTCAGAAAATCCCAAAACAGTTGGCTGCAGTTCTTTGCTTTTGTGCCAAGGCTAAGTCGATCCTATGTGGCTCAAAGTAATCCCTTCATACGTCGTGTACACGTGGGGCTCATTGGTGCCAGCTTCCTTAAATACACAGCTCGTAAGTTCTCTTGAAGTTCCATATACTTGAAAATCATTTAAGTTTCATAAACCATTATAGGCCATAATATAAATAGGCCAGCAAATAACTCACGGTTGGGGCGAGAGATGTCTCAGGAACTTGTTTCTTGGTCATACTTTCAAAACAGGACTGCAGTTACTCTTTACAGTCTCACACACAGGTGGATCTGGCACCTTGAATTTTTTTTTAGGGCGACCGTTATCGGGGTCACTGGTGGGGTGGGTGCCAGACAGCTTAAATAGTTCAATGTCTTTAGTAATATTAGTACCTTAAGTCCCTGTAGCCTTCTTTTCTCCACGCGTAAGTTCTTTTATTTTAAATCGTCGCCAATGTAGCAATTAAAGAAGTCTCGAGGTCAGCTCTTGTAGTTGGTAGTTTATTCTCCAAGTTACATCTTAGTAAGTTCCAATGTAAGCTCCAATATATGCCCCACCAGGAGCAGCCTCCTTGCTGCTCAGCCTATCATCTCCAACTCCCACTTCCTTCAAGTACAAACATTCATAACATTCTAATGACATCACATTGGCTGAGCATCAAGGCAGAGAACAAGGGCAGGGAGAGTGCATTACTTAACAAGCAGATTACTACACATCTCCCCCTTTATATTGATTAAAGAAAATTCAAGCAGTATATAACACATATATATAAGGAGAGAAGATATTGACATTCCAAAATAAGTATACATGAACACAGTAGTAAAATGGGAAAAAATCCTCCCAATATAATAATAATAATAAAAATGCAATAATGTAATAAAACTAGAGTAAGTAACAAATAGTAATGTAAATAATAAATTGCCTTCCTTATGCAATAATGTAACAATAATAATGTACGTAATAAAACAGTAAGATAGGAATCGTAAATGCAAACAAATAGTAAGACTAAGGAATACCCAGTCCCCTTACTCTCTATTGCATACTCATGCTTAACGCTTCACAGCCATCTCATGCGCAACATTAAAGTAATGAGTGGCTTAACTAAAGTAACGAAAAGCTCAACATCCTCCACCGCCATCTCATGCACTACATTAAAATAATGAGTGGCTCAACCTCCCACATCAAATTAATGAATGACTACACAGTCATCTCCACCGCCATCTCATGCACTACATTAAAGTAATGAGTGGCTCAACCTCCCACATCAAATTAATGAATGACTACACAGTCATCTCCACCGCCATCTCATGCACTACATTAAAGTAATGATTGGCTCAAAATCCTCCACCGCCATCTCATGCACAACATTAAAGTAATGAGTGGCTCAACCTCCCACATCAAATTAATGAATGACTACACAGTCATCTCCACCGCCATCTCATGCACTACATTAAAGCAATGAGTGGCTCAACATCCTCCACCGCCATCTCATGCACTACATTAAAATAATGAAAAGCTTAACCTGTACACTGTAATAGGGGAAAACACCTGAAATAAAAGCTCAGCTCCAGTAACCATAAACAGAACCGAGTACAACCATATAGGGCAATACACCTCCCTTAGAACAGAACATCAGCATCCACAATGTACTAGGGGAAACAGCTCCCAATGATCCAGGACTGGGGTACTTCCTACCCCAGAAAAACAGTAAAAATACACTGTAAAAATAGTGTGAATATGGGACTAAAACAGAGATACTAATACTATAACTTTAAAACATATAAACTGTGCACTCGCCGGTGAGCGACCTCTCACCCGAGTAGAATATCCTCGATGGTTAATTGGAACTCCAATATGTCAAAAGTCAAAGTCATCAGGATAACCATGTAAACAAGTCCAAGAACTAGCAACAGCTCCCCAACTGTGCACTGTATACATTCATGCGCAAAGATTAGAATTGAGAAAGTACCTGAAATAATGGACTGCTCCATAAAACGATTCACCTACAAGTAGTGAGACAAAAATGAAGCAGATGTCCTATCAGCAACGTTTCAGTTAGCGTAAACTTCCAATTAACTCCCCCAAAAAATGAAGTGAAGCGACCGACCAAAGAGGAAACTTCTGTTGTCAACTCCTCTACTTGTACTACTTTCCTAAAGGTTCTTTTCTCGAGGTGTAGAACAGAGCAAAAAGGATCCCACGACGTGACGAGTTCTTAACATGCTGCCCATGTTACCAATATTGGCCTCTGGCTCCAAATGCTTATGTTTGAGCATTTGCCAGGAAAACAAAATATACGCTTTAAAAATGCAATACATACTTGTAGCTGCGTGCCAACCACAAGATGGCGCCACTTTTCCACAAGTCTCGCCGAATGGTTTACGGCACGTTGGTGCACAAAACATTTATCAGCAGCGCAGGTTTGCTGCGTAGTAACTGTGACGCGGTGAAAAGGCCGAACATCCAGGACACCGCGCAACTACAAAGGAGAAGGTAACAGCTTGCGCGTGCAACATCAGACTTGTGTCACGGTTTGAAATAATACAGAACGGTTAAACTGCCCAAAGTTGCTGGATCACACAATTTGTGGTTGGAAATATGTAACTGTAATGTTCTCACCACAAAAGAAAACTTGCTCCAGCCACAGGCATCACGGCAGGCTCCATTCAAAATACTGTGCATACACCAACAGTAAAGCCAACACAATCCTCTGCCTCTAAAACAAGTGTGGCCAACACAATCCTCTGCCTCTTAAACAAGTGTGGCGGCAGTCTAGCAGTGCCGAATTTTCCATTGACAGGAAGCAGTTCCAATGGCTTGCGCTGCGTGCAGCTCTCAGAAAATCCCAAAACAGTTGGCTGCAGTTCTTTGCTTTTGTGCCAAGGCTAAGTCGATCCTATGTGGCTCAAAGTAATCCCTTCATACGTCGTGTACACGTGGGGCTCATTGGTGCCAGCTTCCTTAAATACACAGCTCGTAAGTTCTCTTGAAGTTCCATATACTTGAAAATCATTTAAGTTTCATAAACCATTATAGGCCATAATATAAATAGGCCAGCAAATAACTCACGGTTGGGGCGAGAGATGTCTCAGGAACTTGTTTCTTGGTCATACTTTCAAAACAGGACTGCAGTTACTCTTTACAGTCTCACACACAGGTGGATCTGGCACCTTGAATTTTTTTTTTAGGGCGACCGTTATCGGGGTCACTGGTGGGGTGGGTGCCAGACAGCTTAAATAGTTCAATGTCTTTAGTAATATTAGTACCTTAAGTCCCTGTAGCCTTCTTTTCTCCACGCGTAAGTTCTTTTATTTTAAATCGTCGCCAATGTAGCAATTAAAGAAGTCTCGAGGTCAGCTCTTGTAGTTGGTAGTTTATTCTCCAAGTTACATCTTAGTAAGTTCCAATGTAAGCTCCAATATATGCCCCACCAGGAGCAGCCTCCTTGCTGCTCAGCCCATCATCTCCAACTCCCACTTCCTTCAAGTACAAACATTCATAACATTCTAATGACATCACATTGGCTGAGCATCAAGGCAGAGAACAAGGGCAGGGAGAGTGCATTACTTAACAAGCAGACTACTACACACTTCTATTACAATTATTGTAAATGCCTGATGAGAGTGTTCCATCCTCTTATGCCCCCCCAATGGGGCATCTCACCCTCCTGCTCTCCCATCCACATCAAAGAGCAGGGCAGGTCTTAGACCTAGGAACCCTCTCCTGAATCTTTCGGTTCCCATGCTTTACTCAGCGCATCAGGACCACCCTTTCACTTCCCTCCTTCCCTTACCCAGTTGACCAAACATTTACCTACTGTTGTGCTGATTGGTGTTCTCATGCTTCTGAGCATACCGCCCTCATTTTGTCCATTTGATATGCCCCTACTGAAGCTTTTTATTGTTTCTCCTGTGATGTTTTGGACTTAATTATGGTCTTGAATGATATGTTGGGCTTCTTCTGATATAAGCATAATAACTTTATTCAGGAAACTGCCATAAAAGCAAACACAATAACTTAAAACTGTATAATCACACAATAATTAAATGCTTAAAAACATGACACGTAAAATAATTAAAATACCCACAATTAAAACTAGCAGCATATAAGGAGATCATCGCAACGATTTCAAAATGCGAAGTTCAACTTCATCCAACAACTCTTATACTTATTATCTACTGTTGCATGTGCTTTAAGAGATCATACAAAACAACGAAATACAACTAGAACACACAAGAATATTAGGTGCTAAGTATTAGACAACAACAGGGCAGTCTTTTTCTGTCTGTGTATCCACATCTATGCAAGAAACCGGGAGACAGCAAAGACAATTGACTGAGCTGTGTCTGCCCTGAATACCTTAGTTGCAATTTTGGAGTCTCTAATTCCCAGTTTGCAGCACAATGTCATGATCCATTTCCTCATATGTACAAAATACTGAGGACAAAAGTACAGGACATGATCTGCAGTTTCCTTGGCCTCTTGGCAAAATAGACAACTTAGGTCAGGTTCAGCATCAGCGAGAGGGCGCCACCACTTCACAGTAAATGATCGAAGCTGCAAGGTCCCAACTCGGAACTTAATGTAGAGTGTCTTAGCTGCTGGAGGCTCAACTGTGTCCATATACATTTCCAAAAGATAAGTGTCTTTACATTCCAGAAAGGTAGAGCTTAGAGTGCCTTCCCCCCAGACCTGTGCAATCTACCATCTACATATCTCCAGTGCCGCTCCTTGAGCATAGACTTGGAAATGCAACTTGATATTTCTGGGTGAGCCCACATGTTACCGTACCTGATCTCCTCAAGTGAATGCTTAATGTATTCCAACCATGCAATCCTGGTGACCCGGGGAGTTTCATAATTTCTTCCAAGCCCAGCCATTAAGATGGTAGATCTACTGAGGACCTGATACTCCTCCAGTACATTAAGGGTCTGAGTTTTACTTCGTGGGTGAGTGAACGAATGCCAAGATCTAAATGAAGTGGCACTCGTGGAGTACTAGGGAGAAGATTGGCAAGGAGTCAGAGGAAATGATATTCGGTCAGTTCCAAGTCACTGACATTAGCATGCCCTCAAAGTTCTCCACCTTATAGGGACCCCCCAGGGCTTGCAGGTTATAAAGTTGCTATACAGGTGTCATTGGACGAAAGCGGGACCCCTTCAAGGCTCGCAGAAGGCCGCCACAAAAATGTTCTAGTCTGAGTTTAGACTTGTGAATCTGAGGTGACCAGCCAAGGTGCTCATTGAGAGTAAACACCAGATATTCAAAGGTGCAAACCCTCTCCAGTTGGGTACCATTAAGGGCCATCTGGCAGGGGTTCAATACCATCATTTGGACTTGCCTGTATTGATCTCCAGCCCTCTGTCTGCAGAATACTCCGAACTGGTCCAGAAGATTTTGTATACCCATTAGGGATCTCGAGAAGAGTAGTGTGTCATCCGCACCTTCTGATATAACTCCTTCACCCAGACACGATGTTTTGTTACATAATATTGTCATATTTGCTGTGATGTAACTAATAAAATCAATTAAAAAATGTTTTTAAACATAGATATTATGCTTTTTATTTTACAGGTGCTGAGGTGCATAAGAAACATAATGGTTCTGCAGACATTAATGAGATCAACAACTGATTAAAACTTGAATACTGCTCAAAGCAGTGTTTGGTCATGATTTACCTTAATGAGATGTTTAAATATTGCAACTGACATACAATTCTAAGTGAATGCCTCCATATCTATGCATTAGCCAATGATGAGGTATGCACAACCAGGCCCTATGTACAACCCTCTGTAGTATATAAAAGTACCCTAAACATATTCACGAAATTAGCAGAATTTCGTGCACCATTAAAACAGCACTATTAATCATACTGACATTTGAACAGTTTGTGAGCCACTCAAAGATTATACATTCTACAGCAAAGTCTGATGTCTTGGAATGTTCACTGAACTTATGGAAAAAAAGACTGGACTTTTTAAATCTCAGTTCATATTGAAATTGTTGGTAGCACCATGAGAATTATTTCACATTAGCATTTGCACAGATATCCACAGGTGAATAATATATTGTAAAGAGAAGCTTTAGATTTATGCGTATATATTGGCAACTAGCTTTTAAATAAACCACAAACTATTTGAAACATATGTCAGCAACTCCCACAAGTTGTGCACAGTCACTGCCTTGTTTAGATTAAGTACTGCTTGCACTTAAAATGTATATGGTGGCTAAAGTATGGACCACATAACTTTTACCGTATTGATTTATACTTGTCTGGAGGATTACACTATGTCTAACTTTAACACACATATATAGTACTTGGAGTCAATCAACACTCTACATGCTCGTAGGCCTAATGCTATCTACAATTCTGAAGCTGGTTATAGAATAATTTAAGGAGCAGAAGCTTGGATGAAGTCATAAATTATGTCATCTGAAATGTCTTCTGTGATGTTATTTAACGTGTCATCCGTGATGCCATCAATGATGTAAATTATCTTGTCATATGTGATGTAACATATGAGGTCATAAGCAGTGCATGGCAGGGGGCAAGCTATAGTTAAGTCAGTAAATAATAGCTGGTCATTCTCAATGTTTTCTGTTTTTTTAATGATAGTTTTTGTATTATTTCAACACCCAACTATAACATCACTTCAACCTTTTTATTCAGTGAATTTCTATGTGTTTTTTAACGTAAGCTAAAATCCTATTACCTTACCTACGTATAACATCACTTTAACCTTTGCAATTTTCAGTGAATTTCGAAGATCTATATATATATATATTCACTTAAAAACCATAGGTTTCAGGCACGTTATAGTTAGAAATTAGCATTTAAAAAACCTTTGAAATTCACTGAAAAAACCATAGGTTTCAGACACGTTATAGTTAGAAATTAGCATTTAAAAAACCTTTGAAATTCACTGACAAAACCATAGGTTTCAGGCACGTTATAGTTAGAAATTAGCATTTAAAAACCTTAGAAATTCACTGAAAAAACCATAGGTTTTAGGGAAAGTTATAGTTGGTTGCACATTTCACTCGTACAAAACCATAGAAATTCCCCCGTTATAGTTAGTTCAGCTAACTATAACTCGTGCCCCGCAATGCACTGCTGATGACATCACATATTACATCACTCATGACATGGTCAGTGACATCACTGATGACATCACTGATGACATCTCAAATGACATCACTGATGACATCACTGATGACATCATACAGTGACTGTGTGTTTCTGAAAAGTTTAAATATGTTTAATATATATAGGGAAAGGCGTATTGAAGAATGAGTGGGTGTATAAGTGTCTGAATGGATGATTTAGTAGGTGCGTGACTGACTCTATAAGTGAGTGATTAAACGTATCTTACTGAATGAATGGGTTAGTGACTAAACGGTGTGAATGTCTGTATCCGTTTGTCTGTTGGTGTGAAGCGGCTGCATGGGTTTGCGAATAGCTACATGAGTGTCTATATGGGTTATTGATTTGTTGTCTGAGTATCTGTATAGGTGCCTGAGTGTTTGTGTGGGTGGGGTGTGTGTGACTCTGTGCATAGATGTGTGAGTGGGTGATTCACTGGGTGCATGTTTTCAAGAGTGCATCTGTGATGGACTGTATGGGTGGGTGAGTGTGTGTATGGCTGTGTTAGTGAGTAAATGTATATCTCAGTGGTACATGTGTGAGTAACTACATATGTGAAAGGCAGTATATATGTGTGTTGGAGTATATAAATGGCTATAAGTGAGAGTGTGTGATTGTGAGAGTGGCTGTATGGATGAGTGTGTGCTTGTATCAGTGATTGTATAAGAGCATAAGAATGTGCTAGTATTTGTATGAGTAAGTGAACTGGTGTGTGTATAACTGTATAGGTAAGTAAATGGGAGTGTGATTAATTATTTGCATGACTGACTAGGTGTGTGAGTACCTCTATGGATGAGTGGTGGTGTGTGAGTGTCTATATAGGTGTATGAGTGCCTATGATAGTCCTGTACTGAGTGACCATAAGTATGAGTGATTGTACGGGTGAGTGAGTAAATGTGTGTGAAGACCTAATAATCAGTGAGTGGGTATGTAGTTATTGGTGTTGGAGTGTCTATGGTTTTGCGAATGGCAGTCTGTAATTTAGAGTGGGTATATCAAAGGTTATATTAGGGTGTGAGAAGATGCATCAAATTATCACATGGATGATGTCATTAGTGATGTCATCAGTGATGTCATTTGAGATGTCATCAGTGATGTCATCAGTGATGTCACTGACCATGTCATGAGTGATGTAATGTGTGACGTCATCAGCAGTGCATTGCGGGGGCGCGAGTTATAGTTCGCTGAACTAACTATAACGGGGGAATTTCTATGGTTTTGTACGAGTGAAATGTGCAACAAACTATAACTTTCCCTAAAACCTATGGTTTTTTCAGTGAATTTCTAAGGTTTTTTAAATGCTAATTTCCAACTATAACGTGCCTGAAACGTATGGTTTTTTCAGTGAATTTCAAAGGGTTTTCAAATGCTAATTTCTAACTATAATGTGCCTGAAACCTATGGTTTTTTCAGTGAATTTCAAAGGTTTTTCAAATGCTAGTTTCTAACTATGCCTACAGAGGTAGGACATGTGAAGAAAGAAGAAAAAACGCACAGAAAGAAGCAAAAGAAATGCAGAAAGAAGCAACAGAAGTCCACAAAGACGAAGAAAAGTGCAGGAAGAAGCAAGACATATGCTGAAAGAACCAACAGAGGAGCAGAAAGAGGCCTTGTTGCAAAATCATCCTGTGCCCACAACTTTTTCAGATGGGTACTGGTGGTAACTGACTCTGACTAACCAGGCCTAGAACCAGTGCTATGCTAAAAGACACTTAGAATACAGTGAAAACACCTACATACACTAGGGAACACTATGCATTGGGGTACCCCTGTGATTAGCATGACCTCCTCTGTAATGCCCTAGTACATAATAGGGCATGGGTATTAAACCTACCTCTTAAAACGCCCTACGGGGTGTGTTTGCACAGTGGTGAAGGGGGGGGGGCCTGAGGTGACATGTGTGCAAACACGCCCTGTGGCCATTTTAAGTTGGGAGATTAAGTCCCCTTGAATCCTGACGGTCCCTGGGGTCCAACTAGCCAACCAGATACCTCCAGTAAGCGCCACAGAGCTGCGTTGCAGAGAGGTGTAAAAAGGGGCGTGGCCTGGCCCACCTCTCTGCAACGCAGTGCAGTGGCGCTTACTGGAGGTACCTGGTGGGGTTGTTGGCCCCCAGGGACCCTCAGGATTGAAGAGGAATTAATTCCCCAACTTAAAACGCACCACAGGGCATGTTTGCACACATGTCATCTCAGGCCCCGCCCCCTCCCTTCACCACTGTGCAAATGCGCCCCGTGGCGCATTTTATGTTGGGGGATAAAGTCCCCTTGAATCCTGAGGGTCCCTGGGGTCCAACTAGCCCACCAGGTACCTCCAGTAAGCACCACAGAGCTGTGTTGCAGAGAGGTGTAAAAAGGGGCATGACCTGGACCACCTCTCTGCAACACAGCGCAGTGGCACTTACTGGAAGCACCTGGTGGGCTAGTTGGCCCCCAGAGGCCCTCAGGATTAAAGGGAATTAATTCCCCAACTTTAAACGCGCCACAGGGCGTGTTTGCACACATGGCACCTCAGGCCCCACCCCCTCCCTTCACCACTGTGCAAACGCGCCCCGTGGCGTGTTTTAAGTTGAGGGATAATGTCCCCTTGAATCCTGAGGGTCCCTGGGGTCCAACTATCCCATGAGGTACCTCCAGTAAGTGCCACAGAGCTGCGTTGCAGAGAGGTGTAAAAAGGGGCGTGGCCTCTGAACACCACTCTGCAATGCAGCTCCCTGGCGCATACTGAAGGTACCTGGTGGGCTAGTTGGCCCCCAGGGACCCTCAGTATTCAAGGGGAATTAATTCCCCAACTTACAACGCGCCAGGGGGAGCGTTTGCACAGTGGTGAAGGGAGGGGGCCTGAGGTGAAATGTGTGCAAACACGCCCTGTGGCGCGTTTTAAGTTGGGGAATTAATTCCTCTTCAATCCTGAGGGTCCCTGGGGGCCAACTAGCCCACCAGGTACCTCCAGTAAGCGCCACTGCGCTGCGTTGCAGAGAGGTGGCCCAGGCCACGCCCCTTTTTACACCACTCTGCAACGCAGCTCTGTGGCGCTTTCAAAACCCAAACCACAGTTTGCAATGACAGGGCGGGAGCTGCGCGGCTCCCGCCCTGTCATTGCAAACAGCAGTGTCCCGGGGGTGAGCACCCCGGGACACTGCAGGAGCCGGCCCTGGGGGGTGGCGGTCCCCAGGGCCATCACTGGCTCCATGAGGGGGGCCGCGCGGCCCCCCTCCCACATAATGCAAAGCCCCGGGGGGTGGTGGTCCCTGGGGCATGTGGGGGGGCTCGAGCCCCCCACACAGGTATATATTTTTTTTTAAAAAGAAGCCCCGGTGGTGGCGGTCCCCGGGGCTGCGGGGGGGCATTGTGCCCCCGCGATTATAATTGACGAACGCCCTGGGGGGTGGCAGTCCCTGGGGCTTGGGGGGGCCTTAGAGGCACCCCCAAACTCTAAAAAAACAATCCCTGGGGGTGGCGGTCCCCGGGGCTGCGGGGGGGCTGTGTGCCCCCTGCAAATATTGTTTCAAAGCCCCGGGGGGTGTCGTTCCCCGGGGCAGTGTGGGGGGATTGGGGCCCCCCACACATTTTTTTACTGCCCCCGGGACCTGGCCCACCCGGGGCTTCAATTAAACGAAGCGCGGGAGTCCGTGCTTCGTTTTTTTTTTTATTTAAAAAAAAAATGCTTTTTTGGGCCCTGGGGGTCCTTGTGGGACCCACTGAGCAGGCCTAGGGGGTCAGGGTGTTTCTACCCAGCCCCCTTTTCTTGTTTTGCGCCTTAGTTTTTCTGTTTTCTTGTGCCTCGGTTACCGAGGCACAAGATGGCTGCCAACACTTCCTGGTTTGAAGTGTTGACAGCCAATTAGCATGAAGCTCGTGATCGGGAGGGTGCGCGGATCCACTGCGGCCATAGATATCGAAACTTTTATTTTTTGAATTTCTCAGGAACTACTGAACGGATTTACACCATTTAAAAAAAAGGGCACTTTCTGAACCAAGCACCTCATTTTTCCCAAATTTGGTGTAATTCCGTTCAGCAGTTCGGGCTGTAGCCGTGTCTAAAGTTTCCTATGGGAATTAACATGGAGAAAACATGTTTTGGGACCCCCCTTTTTTCTCGGCCCCCGCTTGCCGAATCACCCCGAATCTTTCAAGACAGGAGCTGACCAGAGCGCCCCACTAGTTTTGAAAATTTCGCGATGATTCGTCATCCGACGCCAAAGTTATTACGAAAACAAAAAACGCTTTTCCTATGGAAACTAGGTCCTAACTATAACTACCTACTGGCGACCGCCAGTAGGTAATATATATATATATAGAGAGAGAGAGAGAGGGAGAGTCTCTCTTTCTCTGTACACTAGATTTGTATATATATATATGTATATATATACATATATATATTCACTGAAAAAACCATAGATTTTAGGGACAGTTATAGTTAGTTGGACATTTCACTCGTACACAACCAGTGAAATTCCCTCGTTATAGTTAGTTCAGCTAACTATAACTCACGCCCCCGCAATGCACTGCTGATGACATCACATATTACATCACTCATGACATGGTCAGTGACATCACTGATGACATCACTGATGACATTTCAAATGACATCACTGATGACATCATCCATATAATTTCATGCATCTTCTCACACCCTAACATAACTTTAGATACACCCACTCTAAATTACAGACTGCCATTCTCAAAACCATAGACACTCCAACACCAATAACTACATACCCACTCACTGATTCTTAGGTCTACACACACATCCACTCACTCACCCTTACAGTCACTCATACTTATGGTCACTCAGTACAGGACTATCATATGCACTCATACACCTATATAGACACTCACACACCGCCACTCATCCATAGAGGTACTCACACACCTAGTCAGTCATACAAATAATTATTCACACTACCCTTTACTTACCTATACAGTTATGCACACACCCACTCACTTAGTCATACAAATACTAGCACATTCTTACGTTCTTATACAATCACTGATACAAGCAAACACTCATCCCTGCAGCCACTCTCACAATCAAACACTCTCACTTATAGACATTTATATACTCTAACACACGTATATACTGCCTTTTATATATGTAGTTACTTACACATGTACAAATGAGATATACATTCACTCACTAACACACCCATACACACACTCACCCACCAATACAGTCCATCACAGATGCACACTTCAAACTATGCACCCAGTGAATCACCCACTCACACATCTATGCACAGAGTCACACACACCCCACCCACACAAACACTCAGGCACCCATACAGATACTCAGACAACCAATCAATAACTCATATAGCCACTTATGTAGTTATTCTCAAACCCATGCAGTCACTTACACACCAACAGACAAACGGATACAGAGATTCACACAGTTTAGTCACTAACCCATGCATTCAGTAACATATGTTTAACCACTCACTTATAGAGTCAGTCACGCACCTAGTAAAACATCCATTCAGACACTTATACACCCACTCATTCTTAAATACGCCTTTACCTATATATATTAAACATATTTAAACTTTACAGAAACACACAGTCACTGGATGATGTCATCAGTGATGTCATCAGTGATGTCACTGACCATGTCATGAGTGATGTAATATGTGACGTCATCAGCAGTGCATTGCGGGGGCGCGAGTTATAGTTAGCTGAACTAACTATAACGGGGGAATTTCACTGGTTTTGTACGAGTGAAATGTCCAACTAACTATAACTGTCCCTAAAACCTATGGTTTTTTCAGTGAATTTCTAAGGTTTTTTAAATGCTAATTTCTAACTATAACATGCCTGAAACCTATGGTTTTTTCAGTGAATTTCAAAGGTTTTTTAAATGCTAATTTCTCACTATAACGTGCCTGAAACCTATGGTTTTTTAAGTGAATTTCAAAGGTTTTTTAAATGCTAGTTTCTAACTATGCCTACAGAGGTAGGACATATGAAGAAAGAAGAAAAAACGCACAGAAAGAAGCAAAAGAAATGCAGAAAGAAGCAACAGAAGTTCACAAAGACGAAGAAAAGTGCAGGAAGAAGCAAAAGATGTGCAGAAAGAACCAACAGAGGAGCAGAAAGACGCCTTGTTGCAAAATCCTCCTGTGCCCACAACTTTTTCAGACGGGTACTGGTGGTAACTGACTCTGACTAACCAGAGCCAGTGCTATGCTAAAAGACACTTAGAATACAGTGAAAACACCTACATACACTAGGGAACACTATGCGTTGGGGTACACCTGTGATTAGCATGACCACCTCTGTAAGTCCCTAGTACATAATAGGGCAGGGGGATTAAAACTACCTCTTAAAACGCGCTACGGGGCGCGTTTGCACAGTGGTGAAGGGAGGGGGGCCTGAGGTGACATGCGTGCAAACGCGCCCTGTGGTGCCTTTTAAGTTGCGGGATTAAGTCCCCTTGAATCCTGAGGGTCCCTGGGGCCTAACTAGCCCACCAGGTACCTACAGTTAGCACCACAGAGCTGAGTTGCAGAGAGGCGTTCCGAGGCCACACACCTTTTTTCACCTCTCTGCAACGCAACTCTGTTGTGCTTACTGAAGGTACCTGGTGGGCTAGTTGGCCCCCAGGCTCCCTCAGGATTCAAGGGGAATTAATTCCCCAACTTAAAACACACCACAGGGCGTGTTTGCGCACATGTCACCTCAGGCCCCGCCCCCTCCCTTCACCACTGTGCAAACGCGCCCCGTGGCGGGTTTTAAGATGGGGGATTAGGTCACCTTGAATCCTGGGGGTCCCTGGGGCCCAACTAGCCCACCAGGTACTTCCAGTAAGCGCCACAGGCCTGCGTTGCAGAGAGATGGTCAGAGGCCACGCCACTTTTTACACCTCTCTGTAACGCAGCTCTGTGGCGCTTACTGGAGTTACCTGGTGGGCTAGTTGGACCCCAGGGACCCTCAGGATTCAAGGGGACTTAATCCCCCAACTTAAAACACGCCACAGGGCGTGTTTGCGCACATGTCACCTCAGGCCCCGCCCCCTCCCTTCACCACTGTGCAAACGTGCCCCGTGGCGCGTTTTAAGTTGGGGGATTAACTCCCCTTGAATCCTGAGGGTCCCTGGGGTGCAACTAGCCCACCAGTTACCTCCATTTAGCGCCACAGAGCTGCGTTGCAGAGAGGTGTAAAAGGGGCGTGGCCTCAGAACACCTCTCTGCAACGCAGCCCCTGGCGCATACTGGAGGTTCCTGGTGGGCTAGTTGGCTCCCAGGGACCCCAGTATTCAAGGGGAATTCGTTCCCCATCTGCAAACGCGCCAGGGGGCGCGTTTGCAGAGTGCTGCAAGGAGGGGCGTGGCCTCTGGCGCGATGCCGGTCTTTTATTTTATTTTGTTTTTAAGAAGGGGGCTGTGTGGCCCCCTTCTTTTCTAATTTATTGGCCCTGGGGACCCCAACCCCCAGGGCCTGCCCCTATTTTAAAAAAAAAAAAAAGAAAAATTGGAAGGGGGCCTCGTGGCCCCCTCCCGAGGCCTTAATCGGCCCCGGGGACCCCATCCCCCGGGGCATGGCCTTTTTGTTTTTTCAAATATTTTGGAGGGGGCTGCGTTGCCCCCTCCTCAGGCCTCTTATGGCCCCGGGGACCCCATCCCCCGGGGCCGGCCTTTGTTTTAAAAAAAATATATATATTTTTTAAATTTTGGGGAAGGGGGCCGCGTGGCCACCCTCTTGGGCCACTTGTAGCCCCGGGGACCCCATTCCCCGGGGCTGGCCCTCTCTGTTGGGGACCACGGGGGGTCCCCAACACCCCCACGGTCCCGCCGGCTCCCCGCGTCCTCGGGAGTCGGCATTGCTTTCCACATGGGGAGCTGCTAAGATGCAGCTCCCCATGTGGAAAAGCAATTTGCTTTGAATTTTGGAAGAGAGAGCAGGTTTCCTGCTCTCTCTTCCAAAATTCAAAGCAAGTTTGCTATGACAGGACGGGAGCCGCGAGGCTCCTGCCCTGTCATAGCAAACAGCAGTGTCCCGGGGTGGGCACCCCGGGACACAGCAGGAGCCGGCCCTGGGGGGTGGCGGTCCCCAGGGCCATCACTGGCTCCAGGAGGGGGGCCGCGCGGCCCCCCCTCCCAACATGTGCAAAGCCCTGGGGAGGTGGTGGTCCCCGGGGCTTCGGGGGTCCGAAACGGACCCCCACTTTAAAATTCTTAGTGCCCTGGGGAGGTGGCGGTCCCCGGGGCGTGTGGGGGGGCTCGAGCCCCCCCACGCAGGTCATTTCTATTTTTTTTTAAAAGCCCCGGGGGGTGGCGGTCCCCGGGGCTGCGGGAGGGCCGAGTGCCCTCCCGCACCATTTTAAAATCAAAGCCCCGGGGGGTGGTGGTCCCTGGTGCTTGGGGGGGCCTTAGAGGCCCCCCAACATTATTAATAAACCCCCGCATGCCCCCGGTACTTGGCCAACCCGGGGGCCAAATAACAACGAAGCGCGGGAGACCGCGCTTCGTTTTTTTTTTTCAATGCGGGATCCGCGCATCCTAAGCGCATCCCGCTGATTTTTAAAAAAAAAATGCTTTTTTGGGCCCTGGGGGTCCTTGTGGGACCCCCTAAGCAGGCCTAGGGGGTCAGGGTGTTTCTACCCTGCCCCCTTTTTGCGTTTTGCGCACTTGTTTCTGTGCCTCGGTTCTACCGAGGAACAAGATGGCTGCCAACACTTCCTGGTTTGGAGTGTCGACAGCCAATTAGCATACAGCTCGTGATCGGGAGGGTGCGCTCAGGGTGCACGGACCCTCCGCGGCCATAGATATATATGTGTTTTTACTTTTGATTTTCTCAGCAACTACTGAACGGATTTACACCATTTAACAAAAAGGGTTCTTTCTGAACTACCTCTTTGCCAAATTTGGTGTAATTCTGTTCAGCAGTTCAGGCTGTAGCCGTGTCTAAAGTTTCCTATGGAAAATTGCATGGGAAAAACACGTTTTGGGACCCCTTTTATCTCGGCCCCCGCTTGCCGAATCACCCCAAAACTTTCAGGATAGGAGCGGACCGGAGCGCCCCACGAGTTTTGAAAATGTTGCGAAAATTCGTCAACCGACGCCACAGGTATTGGAAATAGAATGTTGCGAATTTCCTATGGAAAATAGGTCTTAACTATAACTATCTACTGGCGACCGCCAGTAGATAATGTATAGATACAGATATATATTTATATATATACATATGTATATATACATACATATATGTTGAAAGAAAATCTCATATATATATATTCACTGAAAAAACCATAGGTTTCAGGGACGTTATAGTTTGAAATTAGCATTTAAAAACCAAAGAAATTCACTGAAAAAACCATAGGTTTCAGGGGCGTTATAGTTAGTTGGACATTTCTCTCGTACAAAACCTGAGAAATTCGGCCGTTATAGGTAGTTGAGCTAACTATAACTCATGCCCCCGCAATGCACTGCTGATGACGTCACATATTACATCATTCATGACATGGTCAGTGACATCACTGATGACATCACTGAAGACATCTCAAATGACATCACTGATGACATCACTGATGACATCATCCAGTGACTGTGTGTTTCTGTAAAGTTTAAATATGTATTATAAATATATATGTGAATGTGTATTGAAGTATGAGTGGGTGTTTGAGTGTCTGAATAGATGATTTAGTAGGTGCGTGACTGACTGTATAAGTGAGTGAATAAACGTGTCTGACTGAATGCATGGGTTAGTAACTAAACTGTGTAAATGTCTGAATCAGTCTGTCAGTTGGTGTGTAAGCGGCTGCATGGATTGCTGAGTAGCTACATGAGTGTCTATATGGGTTATTGATTGGTTGTCAGAGTATCTGTATGGGTGCCTGAGTGTCTCTGTGGGTGGGTGGGGGGGTGTGACTGTGTGCATAGATGTGTGAGTGGGTGATTTACTGGGTGTATGGGTTCAAGAGTGCATCTGTGAAGAGCTGTATGGGTGGGTGAGTTTGTGTATGGGTGTGTTGGTGAGTGAATGGATGTCTCAGTGGTACATGTGTGAGTAACTGCATATGTGAAAGGCAATATATGTGAGTGTTGTAGTATATAAATGACTATATGTGAGAGTGAGTGATTGTGAGAGTGGCTGTATGGATGAGTGAATGCTTATATCATTGATTGTATAAGAGAGTAAGTATGTGTTATTATCTGTATGAATAAGTGAGGTGGTGTGTTTATTACTGTATAGGTGAGTAAATGGGAGGGTGATTGATTCTTTGCATGACTGACTAGGTGTGTGAGTTACTCTATGGATGAGTGGCAGTGTGTGAGTGTCTGTATAGGTGTATGAATGCAAATGATAGTGCTGTATTGATGAGTGACTGCATGTGTGAGTGACTGTATGGGTGAATGAGTGGACATGTGTGTAGACCTAAGAATCAGTGACTGGGTATGTAGTAACTGGTCTTGGTGTGTTTATGGTTTCGAAAATGATAGTCTGTATTTTAGAGTAGGTATATCAAAGGTTATATTGGAGTGTGAGGAGGTGCATCAGATTATCACGTGGATGATTTAATCAGTGATGACATTTGAGATGTCATCAGTGATGTCATCAGTTATGTCACTGACCATGTCATGAATGATGTAATATGTGACGTCATCAGCAGTGCATTGCGGGGTGCAATTTATAGTTAGCTCAACTAACTATAACGGCCAAATTTCTCAGGTTTTGTACGAGTGAAATGTCCAACTAACTATAACGTCCCTGAAACCTATGTTTTTTTCAGTGAATTTCTATGTTTTTTTAAATGCAATTTTTTTTTTTTTTTTTACCATGCTTTATTGATTTTTAGTACCCAAAAGTATACAACATATAAAAAAATACCAATATATCCAATATTCCCACCCCCTCCCACCCCTAGAAGCTTCCCACCCGCCCCACCCTGGCTGGTCCTAGTAAGACAAAAGAAAAGCCAAAAAAAAAAAAAAGGAAAAGCAATAATAAAGAAATGTATTCAGCCTCTGGCTTGAGAAGAAAAGAAATAGAGAAGAAAAAAAAAAAAAAAGAGAAGAAAGGCAAGAAAGGCAAAGGGGAGACAACGTAAGGAACAATAGATTAAAAAGGCATATTTGGCGAGAAACACAATCTGGAGATAGAGGCAAACAATAACTTGCCCTTATCAAAGCACCGGATTGGTGCAGAAACAAAAAATACATATACATTTTTACTTCTCCAACCCGCCGCTTAGCAATTTTCCAACCATCTTGTCAAAGGAGCCCATATACCCATCCCCATGACTCTTGATCTCAGCCCCCTTCTGGCATATACTGCAGTTTCTAGCCTAAAAACTGCTAGGAATGTCCCCAGCCATTGTTGTCCCGTAGGGGGTACAGGATCAAGCCAATGGGTGGCCAAACAGAGTCGAAACACTGTCATAGCAACATAGAGAAAAGTTTGAGCCCGGGCTGATAAATGAGAGCTACTCACCCCCAATACTATCAGCTGGGATGTCATCTCTACTCGCTGTCCCAAATGGGATTCAAGGATGGCACCGACTTCCCTTTTGATCAGCCCCAGCTCAGGGCAGGAAGCAAACATGTGCACGATATCTGGCGCAGGATGGCTACAGCGTGGACATGTTGTTCCCGCACCTCCTCCCCATTTGGAAATCTTCTCTGGTGTTATGTAGAGATTAAACCAGGTCTTGAAGCATTGTAATTGGAGATTTGTAGCAATACAAGAGGTTTGGGCCATATTTAAAGAATCTTCTATTTCCCCCACTTCAACCTGTAGCCGCTCTTGCCACCGTTCCAGATGTTTGGGTAGGTCATCCGACATTGTCTCCATTAACTTTTTATAGATCCCACCGAGTGTACCAGACCCCTTGAGTAGTATCTCAACCAACGTCATTCGATCAAATCCGTTCCTACCTCCGGTTTTCCTCCCTAAGAAATCTCTTATCTGGAGGTGCTTAAAAAAATGCCTATTATCCACCCCAAAAGTTTCCTTAATTACATCAAATGTACTCATCCCGGTGCCATCCATAATGTCTCCAACCATCCTAACTCCTTTGTTGTTCCATATTTTCATAATTCCATCATTAAAAATGCTGGGGAGTGATTTATTACCATACAGTGGGGTGTAAGCATGGATTAGGCCCATACCGAACCTTTTACGAACAGAAACCCAGATTTTAAAGGCACATATTAGTGTCTTAAATTTCACTCTTTTGTAGTACTTAAAATCAGTATAATATAGGAGACAGCCCCTGGCCCCTGACCCTAACAGTAAATCATATATTGAGACGGGACCCGCCCCTGAGATTGATCAATTTCCACCCTGATTAGGCTTCCTATTTTAGATAATATAGCAGCCCAGTGATATAGCTGAAGGTTCGGGACCGCCCATCCTCCTCTCTCCCTGGGTAGCATCAAGAATTTGAGAGCTCTCCGGGGGCGACAATTGGCCCAGAGAAATTTGGTAAATAGCTGGTTTATCTTTTTGAACCATATATTATTGATAGCCAGCGGAATTGCCCTAAAAAAATATAAAATTTTTGGTAAGAACACCATTTTGATGACATTGCACCTCCCCACAAGGCTTAGTTTAAGATTATCTATACGCTGAAAATCTGCTTTAAATTTGTGAAACAATGGATCCAGGTTGGTTTCCACAATCTTAGACACTTCTGCCATTATCTCGACCCCCAGATATGTTGCCTTCTGGACAACCAGAGGGTCACTAGCCTGGAGTCCTTTACCTAATACAACAAGAGTTTTGTTGGAGTTAAGGCGATACCCCGACATATGCCCAAAAATCTCTGCTTCCCTTTCAATTTCAGCTAGTGCTCCAAGTGGGTTAGGGGTCATGATGGCTAGATCGTCGGCATACGCCAAGATCTTAGTGCTCCCCCCATCGCTATGTACAGCTAAGATCTGATTATTATCCATAATTCTCCTGACCAAAGGATCAATGTACAGAGCGAATAGCAGGGGGGAGCATGGGCATCCCTGACGCGTCCCCCTGCTTATTGACACCGGACCTGACAGTTCCCCCATAATAGCGATTCTGGCCACCGGGTTGTTGTACTTTACTGCGATAGCCTTAATAAAGCCAGCGCCGAACCCTCTACTCTCAAGAGTTGCCCATAAAAATGACCAGGAGACCCTATCGAAGGCTTTCTCCGCATCTAGCAGGATCAGCCCGACAGGGTCTCCCGTAATCTCGGCCGCATCAAAGAGAGCAATCACCCTCTGAATATGATCAATTGTGCTCCTACCCGGAACAAACCCATGTTGGACCGGAGAAACTAGTTTTTTAACCACTCCAGCTAACCGGTTTGCCAAAATCTTGGCATAGATCTTGACATCGCTATTTATTAGCGTTATAGGCCTATAGGATCCCAGCTCTTTAACTGGTTTCCCTTTTTGGGAAAGACCACCATATTAGCCGACCCCCAAGAGGCGGGCGCCCTCTGACCTGACTGGGCTTTAAGAAAGACTTCGACCAGTAATTCTAATAAACAGGGAGCCAGTTTTTTATAAAATTCCCCTGGAATGAGATCGGAGCCTGCCGCCTTCCCATTAGCCAAGGAGCTAATAACACCAGCAGCCTTATCCACCGTAATGGGAGCCTCTAATGCTTCTCTCTCCTCTCTAGTTAACCCTTCCCCAGGCATCTCCGCTAGATAATCCCACATCTCTTCCTCACTTCCCAATGTATCTTCAGTATAGAGTAATTGGTAAAAGCGCTGGAAAGCAGCCCGAATGTCTGAGGCCTCTGAGACTTCCCCTCCTTGAGGATCCTTAATTGCTAGAATAGCTCCCTGAATCACCCTCTGTCTCATGCGTACTGCAAGCAGATGTCCCACTCTCTCACTACATTCGTACATTTTGGATCTCCACGCTGT
Source organism: Calotriton arnoldi (assembly GCA_963921515.1). Lineage (NCBI taxonomy): Eukaryota > Metazoa > Chordata > Amphibia > Caudata > Salamandridae > Calotriton > Calotriton arnoldi. The sequence continues at coordinate 55,949 of CAWUFW010013977.1, read as the reverse complement.
ATATTTCCCTGCCGCTTTCTTTGTAGAGATTTCTAATATTTTAGATTTGGCTAGGGCTACCCTGGTCTGTGCTTGGCCCACCTCTCCCCCATTGATATTAGCCGCGACCAATTGTGTTTCTGTGTCTGCTAAATTAGCATAAAGTTCCTGTAGATAGAGTTTAGCCACTTTCTGAGTCCTCCAGCCATACCTTGAAGTTTCCCTCCTTATCCCTGCTTTCAGGGCATCCCATACGATATCCACCCGAGTGCTACCCTTATTCTCAGATATAAATCTCGGAACCCATGTTCTCATATGTACAATATACTCTTGATCAGTTAAGAGTGTTCTATCAAAGGTCCACCGTGATGTTTCCATCTTTAAGGCCTGAAATGGGATCTCGAGAACTAGCGGATTGTGGTCAGACATGACCCGAGGGAATTTAAACATCTGATAATTAATCGAGAGACTCTGGGACACAAAGAAATAAAACTGTGGCAGCCGGAGAAGGCAAGATGGCGGCTGCGTGAGATTTTGCGATTCACCACTCATCTGACTCCCGGGGAAATTCAGTGATGACACCAGTGAGGGAGTATTAGTAAACATGCAATGGCCAGATATCGTTCAGTATATGGGCTGAGGCGAGTTCTGGAGCGTCCATACGGCAAAGTGAGCATTTTTGCTTACCTCCTAATCCGGACGGCAGTGAGGGTGCTTTCTGCTGCGGGCTTCCAGGGCCGCCACCCGTGACAAGGTGACATGCCGCCAAGGGCTCCTAAGTCTCAGCGTGGCCGTGGAGACCCGGGGCTACATGCGACGGAGTGGAAAAGGCCGCAAATCGGCGCGGCCTCTCAGCGACCCGAGGAGCTCCTGGTGGAGAGAGGACGGGAGACGCTACTCTAGCAGCAGCAGTAAGTGTGGAGGCAGCCCCCGCGAAAGCACGGGATCAGCATCCAAGCGAGGAGGAGGGCGCTGCATCAACAAAACTGCGGGTGATTCCGGGAATGTTTTCGGGCCGAGGGAAGGTCCAGGAGAGAGGCGTTCAGCGTGCTGGAGCTGGTGGAAGTGCCGCGGATAACATCACGGATAATGTCACCAATAGCGTCACCAACAGTATCACCGAGACTCAACAAACAACTGATGCAACCGGTGAGGGGCTTGCAGCCTTGGCAACTGTAACTGTAAGTGTGGGACTGGAGCCCTCTGTACTCTTAAATTTAGAACAAGGGACTACTACACAGGCTACTACACAGGGGGAATCCCAATATGTAGAGGCAAATGGCTTAGTGGGAGAACAAGGGGGGGAAGGAGCTGGAGCAGGTCTCTAAGGATGGATTATGTGTTAACTCTAAACCGTCTTTGGCACTGCATTTATCAGTGGGAACCCCGGAAGGTGGCGATAAATTCTTTTCCCTCAATGAGGACTCTGAGCCTTCCAATGTTAGTGTTAGCGCTAGCGGCAATGAGGTTTCTCTGGTTGAGGGGTCAGATTCAGATAGTTCCTTCTCTAACCCTAGTACTCAAAAGCGGCAGCGGAGCAAGATTAAAGGGGGGAACAAGAAAATTATGGGCGCAATGCAATCTGAGTCTGATCAAAGCCATTCAGGGCAATTAAAATGGGACTATTCCACTATGCACTTTGATATCGATGATGGACCGACTCCTGATGCTACTACTTGAGGAGAGAGCAATGTATCTACCCTAACGTCATCCACCACTGCAGCCTCACCCTCAATGGATCTTATTTACTCAACTCTTAAACAGATTCAAACTGAGGCTCGACAGGAGCATAAGAGGGCGCACCGTGCAACTAAGTCGATACAAGGTGCCATTAGGAAAATTAATAAAACTTGTACAGAAATAGCAGAAAGAACCACGGTTCTGGAAGAGCGGGTGTTGACGCTGGAGACAGGAGCAGAAAACATTACCCAACAAGCAACATCAAACGAAGTTAGGATGACGGATGTCATGTGGAAGCTAGAAGATTTTGAAAACCGCCAAAGGCGTAATAATCTAAGGCTACTGGGCATTCCGGAAAATGCAGAAGGGGAAGACATCCGTGGGTTTGTGCTTCGATTGCTGAAGGGCGGCTTTCCCGAACTCTCACATTGGGATTGGGATTTGGAAGTACAACGAGTACATCGCTTCCCACTCATGTTGAAGAAAAGGAAGGGTCAAACGGAGGGGGATAATAAACCCAGAGCAATACTAATTTTTTTTGGCAATTTTCTGCTACGACAAGCAGTTTTTGACAAAGCACGCCCGGAAGCAAGGCGCTCAGCGGAGGGCCACTCCTTTTTTGTCCGGCCGGACTTTTGCCATGCAACGGTCGAAAGGAGGTGGAGGCTTCCCCAGCTTATCTCTCCCTTTCAAAGGGCTGGCTGTGAAGTGTATTTATTGAGCCCTGCTCGGCTTAAGGTCATCCATCAGGGGAATATAAGGGTCTTCACTTTGGAGATACAAGCTCAAGATTTTCTACGAGAGGTATCAGGAGCTTCGGGCCATAAGGTCTCTTAAAACTGCAATACTCGGATATTTGACATATTTAATTTTTTTGGTTTTGGTTTTGGCACAATGGAGTGTGATGGGTGGTGGTGGGAAGCAGTGTCATGCAGGAGGCATCACAAGGGTCTTCGGACCTTTTTTGCCGCAAGGTAGGGAGGGGGGTGGGAAGGGGGGGTGGGGTTCTCCAGGGGGTATGGCTGGTTCCCTGGGGTAAGATAGATGTAATGGCATGGAGATCATATGGTATATTAAATGAATTTTCTTTGAAGTTAATAGAGAATGTTATAAATGGCAAGGGGTAAGATTAGAATCGCTTCGGTCAACATTTGTGGCTTGAACTGCCCGCGTAAAAAGCGCAGGATTAATGAGGATATTCAGTATTTGAATGCAGATATAATATGTTTACAGGAGACACACATTGAAGCGGGGATGCAAAAGGTGGCAGAACTAGCAGGATACCAGTTAATTTCCTCCACAACTCAAGGTACACGGACTAAGGGGGTAGCTATTATGGCTCGAAGGAAGAGTTTTAGCTTCTCACGTTCTAAGGCGGATCACTTGGGCAGATGGGCTCTTACTTTATGCAATGCGAATACCTTCTCTTTCACGCTTTGTTCAGTTTATGGTTCAGTGCTCGATGATCCAGCTTTGTTTAATTGGTTAAGCATGGAATTAGTTGGGTGGCCATTGCCAATGATCATCTGTGGGGATTTTAATATAAATTTGAGGATTAATGCAATGAAATTGGTGTTGAGCTTATACAAAGGACGTAAGCCCAAAGTTTTTAAATCATTGTTGGATCTATGTCAGATTCATGGGCTTATAGATGCCTGGATCTCGCAGGATCCCCAAGACTATGGCTTCACCTTTTTTTCAGCACCACATCAGTCACATGTTAAATGCTAATTTCTAACTATAACGTCCTTGAAACCTATGGTTTTTTCAGTGAATTTCTATGGTTTTTTAAATGAAAATTTCTAACTATAACATAGCAGTCGTGTTTGCAGAGTGGTGGAGAAAGGTGAGCATGGCCTCCAAACACCTTTTAGCAATCCCACTGTGTGGGATTTACTGGAGGTAACAGGAGGGGTAGTTAGCCCCCAATGTCAACCTTGGGGGCCAACTACCCCTTTAATTACCTCCAGTAAGTCCCACACAGCAGGATTGCTAACTTGTTATATCAGGCCCGCCCCCTCCCTACACCACTGTGCAAACGCGCCCCCTGGCACGTTGTAAGTTGGGGGATTAAGTCCCCTTGAATTCTGAGGGTCCCTGGGGGCCAACTAGCCCACCAGGTACCTCCAGTAAGTGCCACAGAGCTGCGTTGCAGAGAGGTGTTCCGAGGCCACGCCCCTTTTTACACCACGCTGCAAACGCGGCTTCTGGCACACTGCTGCTCTGAAGATGAAGTCCACTTGTGTTTTGAGGTCCTCAGGACACAAGAGGACCTCATCGCTCCACCACCAGTGCACCAGAAGCTGCTGACATGCAGCTCCCCTTGCTCAAAAGCAATCCTGCTTTGCTTCATTGAAGCAAGAGCAGGTTTCCCTGCTCTCGCTTCAATGAAGCAAAGCAGAGTTTGCTATGACAGGGCGGGAGCCGTGCTCCCGCCCTGCCATAGCAAACAGCAATGTCCTGGGGGTGGGCACCCCGGGACATTGCAGGAGCCGGCCCTGGGGGGTGGCGGTCCCCAGGGCCATCAAGGGCTCCAGGAGGGGGGCCGTGTGCCCCCCTCCCCATGTTTGCAAAGCCCCGGGGAGGAGGTGGTCCCTGGGGCTGGGGGGCCGTAACGGACCCCCAAATTTGAATATTTGGTGCCCTGGGGAGGTGGTGGTCCCTGGGGCATGGGGGGGGGCTCGAGCCCCACACACAGATTTAAAAAAATAAATAAACAGAGCCCCGGGGAGGTGGCGGTCCCCGGGACTCCGGTGGGGCTGTGTGCCCCCTGTCCTTAATTGACAAAGCCCCTGGGAGGTGGTGGTCCCCGGGGCATGTGGGGGTCTCGAGCCCCCACACAGATTTTTTACAAAAAATAAACAGAGCCCCGGGGAGGTGGCGGTCCCCGGGACTCCGGGGGGGCTGTGTGCCCCCTGTCCTTAATTGACAAAGCCCCTGGGAGGTGGTGGTCCCCGGGGCATGTGGGGGTCTCGAGCCCCCACACAGATTTTTTACAAAAAATAAACAGAGCCCCGGGGAGGTGGCGGTCCCTGGGGCTCCGGGTAGGCCGCGTGCCCCCTGTCCTTAATTGACAAAGCCCCTGGGAGGTGGTGGTCCTTGGGGCGTGTGGGGGGGAGCTCGAGCCCCCACACACATTTTTTTTTTTAAATAAGAGCCCCGGGGAGGTGGCCCCCGCAAATCATCAATAAAGCCCCGGGAGGTGGCAGTCCCCAGGGCTGTGGGGGCCCCCACTACATAATTTGGGCATGCCCCTGGGACCTGGCCCACCCGGGTGCTTAACAATAACGAAGCGCGGGAGCCTGCGCTTCATTTTTTTTTATTTTCTCGGCCGGATTCACGACCCCAGCACAAATTCGGCCGATTTGTTAAAAAAATGCTTTTTTGGGCCTGGGGTCCTTGTGGGACCCCCTGAGAAGGCCTAGGGGTCAGGGTGTTTCTACCCTGCCCCCTTTTCTTCATTTTTACTTTGTTTCACCCTTTTTCTTGTGACTCGGTTACCGAGTCACAAGATGGCTGCCAACACTTCCTGGTTTGGAGTGTTGGCAGCCAATCAGAGTGAAGCTCGTGCCCGGGAGGGTTCGCGAACCCTCCTTCGTGCTCAGATATCGATATTATTCTTTTTTTAATTTCTCAGGAACTACTGAACGGATTTACACCATTTAAAATAAAGGGCGCACTATAAACCAAACACCTACCTTTTTGCCAAATTTTGTGTAATTCCATTCAGCAGGTTGGGCTGTAGCCTGTAATAAAGTTTCCTATGGAAAATAACATGGAGAAAACGCGCTTTGGGACCCCCCTTTTTTCTCGGCCCCCGCTTGACGAATCAACCCGAAACTTTCAACACACAAACTGAGTGTTCCGGCCCTAATTTTGGGAAAATTTCACAAGATATTGGCAAATCAAAAAACGCTTTTCCTATGGAAACCAGGTCCTAACTATAACTATATATATATATATATTCACTGAAAAAACCATAGGTTTTAGGGGCAGTTATAGTTAGTTGGACATTGCACTCGTACAAAACCCATGAAATTCCCCTGTTATAGTTAGTTCAGCTAACTATAACTCGCGCCCCCGCAATGCACTGCTGATGACGTCACATATTACATCACTCATGACATGGTCAGTGACATCACTGATGACATCACTGATGACATCTCAAATGACATCACTGATGACATCATCCAGTGACTGTGTTTCTGTAAAGTTTAAATATGTTTAATATATATAGGGAAAGGCGTATTGAAGAATGAGTCGGTGTATAAGTGTCTGAATGGATGATTTAGTACGTGAGTGACTGACTCTACAAGTGAGTGATTAAACGTATCTTACTGAATGCATGGGTTAGTGACTAAACTGTGTGAATGTCTGTATCCGTCTGTTTGTTGGTGTGTAAGTGGATGCATGGATTTGCGAATAGCTACATGAGTGTCTATATGGGTTATTGATTGGTTCTCTGAGTATCTGTATGGCTGCCTGAGTGTTTGTGTGGGTGGGGTGTGTGTGACTCTATACATAGATGTGTGAGTGGGTGATTCACTGGGTGCATGATTTCAAGAGTGCATCTGTGATGGACTGCTTGGGTGGGTGAGTGTGTGTATGGGTGTGTTAGTGAGTGAATGTATATCTCAGTGGTACATGTGCGAGTAACTACATATGTAAAAGGCAGTATATATGTGTGTTAGAGTATTTAAATGGCTATAAGTGAGAGTGTGTTATTGTGAGAGTGGCTGTATGGATGCGTGTGTGCTTGTATCAGTTATTGTATAAGAGCGTAAGAATGTGCTAGTATTTGTATGAGTAAGTGAGCTGGTGTGTGTATAACTGTATAGGTGAGTAAATGGGTGTGTGATTAATTTTTTGCATGACTGACTAGGTGTGTGAGTACCTCTATGGATGAGTGGCGGTGTGTGAGTGTTTATATAGGTGTATGAGTGCATATGATAGTCCTGTACTGAGTGACTGTAAGTATGAGTGACTGTACAGGTGAGAGTGGATGTGTGTGTAGACCTAAGAATCAGTGAGTGGGTATGTAGTTTTTGGTGTTGGAGTGTCTATGGTTTTGAGAATGGCAGTCTGTAATTTAGAGTGGGTGTATCAAAAGTTATATTAGGGTGTGAGAAGATGCATGAAATTATCACATGGATGATGTCATCAGTGATGTCATTTGAGATGTCATCAGTGATGTCATCAGTGATGTCACTGACCATGTCATGAGTGATGTAATATGTGACGTCATCAGCAGTGCATTGCGGGGCGCGAGTTATAGTTAGCTGAACTAACTATAACAGGGAATTTCACGGGTTTTGTACGAGTGCAATGTCCAACTAACTATAACTGCCCCTAAAACCTATGGTTTTTTCAGTGAATTTCAAAGGTTTTTTAAATGCTAATTTCTAACTATAATGTGTCTGAAACCTATGGTTTTTTCAGTGAATTTCAAAGGTTTTTTAAATGCTAATTTCTAACTATAACGTGCCTGAAACCTATGGTTTTTTCAGTGAATTTCAAAGGTTTTTTAAATGCTAATTTCTAACTATAACGTGCCTGAAACCTATGGTTTTTTCAGTGAATTTCAAAGGTTTTTTAAATGCTAATTTCTAACTATAACGTGCCTGAAACCTATGATTTTTTAAGTGAATTTCAAAGGTTTTTTAAATGCTAGTTTCTAACTATGCCAACAGAGGTAGGACATGTGAAGAAAGAAGAAAAACGCACAGAAAGAAGCAAATGATGTGCAGAAAGAACCAACAGAGGAGCAGAAAGAGGCCTTGTTGCAAAATCATCCTGTGCCCACAACTTTTTCAGACGGGTACTGGTGGTAACTGACTCTGACTAACCAGAGCCAGTGCGCGTTTGCACAGTGGTGAAGGGAGGGGGAGCCTGAGGTGACATGTGTGCAAACGCGCCCCGTGGCACGTTTTAAGTTGCGGGATTAAGTCCCCTTGAATCCTGAGGGTCCCTGGGGCCCAACTAGCCCCCAGGTACCTACAGTTAGGACCACAGAGCTGAGTTGCAGAGAGGCGTTCCGAGGCCACGCACCTTTTTCACCTCTCTGCAACGCAACTCTGTTATGCTTACTGAAGGTACCTGGTGGGCTAGTTGGCCCCCAGGATTCAAAGGGAATTAACTCCCCAACTTAAAACGCACCACAGGGCGTGTTTGCGCACATGTCATCTGAGGCCCCGCCCTCCCTTCACCACTGTGCAAACGCGCCCGTGGCGCGTTTTAAGTTGGGGGATTAGGTCACCTTGAATCCTGAGAGTCCCTGGGGCCCAACTAGCCCACCAGGTACTTCCAGTAAGCACCACAGGCCTGCATTGCAACGCCTGTAACAAATTGTGCAGTTGTGTTTAGGTAGTGAAGAGGGTCGTGCTGGGGGTAGTGTTTTAGGGTTTAGGGTAGTGCAGTGGTGTTTGTGTAGTGTAGGGGGTCATGCTGGGGGTAGATTTAGGGTTTAGGGTAGTGCAGTGGTGTTTGGGTAGTGTAGGGAGTCGTGCTGGGAGTTAGGGTTTTAGGGTTTAGGGTAGTACAGTGGTGTTTGGGTAGTGTAGGGGATACTGCTGGGGGTAGTGTTTTAGGGTTTAGGGTAGTGCAATGGTGTTTGGGTAGTGTAGGGGGTACTGCTGGGGGTAGTGTGTTAGGGTTTAGGGTAGTGCAGTGGTGTTTGGGTAGCGTAGGGGGTACTGCTGGGGGTAGTGTTTTATGGTTTAGGGTAGTGCAGTGGTGTTTGGGTAGTGTAGGGGTTCGTGCTGGGGTCGGTTTTTAGGGTTTAGGGTAGTGCAGTGGTGTTTGTGTCGTGTAGGAGGTCGTGTTTTAGGGTTTAGGGTAGTGCAGTGGTCTTTGGGTAGCGTAGGGAGTCGTGCGGGGGGTATTGTTTTAGAGTTTAGGGTAGTGCAGTGGTCTTTGGGTAGTGTAGGGGGTTGTGCGGGGGTAGTGTTTTAGGGATTAGGGTAGTGCATTGGTATTTGGGTAGTGTAGGGGGTCATGCGGGGGTAGTGTTTTAGGGTTTAGGGCAGTGCAGTGGTGTTTAGGTAGTGTAGGGGGTCGTGCTGGGGGGTGTGTTTTAGGGTTTAGGGCAGTGCAGTGGTGTTCGGGTAGTGTAGGGGGTCGTGCTGGGGGAGTGTTTTAGGGTTTAGGGCAGTGCAGTCGTGTTCGGGTAGTGTAGGGGGTCGTGCTGGGGGAGTATTTTAGGGTTTAGGGTAGTGCAGTGGTGTTCGGGTAGTGTAGGGGTCATGCTGGGGGTAGTGTTCTAGGGTTTAGGGCAGTGCAGTGGTGTTCGGGCAGTGTAGGGGTTGTGCGGGGGTAGTGTTTTAGGGATTAGGGTAGTGCATTGGTATTTGGGTAGTGTAGGGGGTCATGCAGGGGTAGTGTTTTAGGGTTTAGGGCAGTGCAGTGGTGTTTAGGTAGTGTAGGGGGTCGTGCTGGGGGTGGTGTTTTAGGGTTTAGGGCAGTGCAGTGGTGTTCGGACAGTGTAGGGGGTCGTGCTGGGGGTGGTGTTTCAGGGTTTAGGGCAGTGCAGTGGTGTTCGGGCAGTGTAGGGGGTCGTGCAGGGGGTGGTGTTTCAGGGTTTAGGGCAGTGCAGTGTTGTTCGGGCAGTGTAGGGGGTCGTGCAGGGGTGGTGTTTCAGGGTTTAGGGCAGTGGTGTTCAGGCAGTGTAGGGGGTCATGCTGGGGGTGGTGTTTCAGGGTTTGGGGCAGGGCAGTGGTGTTCGAGCAGTAAAGGGGGTCGTGCTGGGGGTGGTGTTTCAGGGTTTAGGGCAGTGCAGTGGTGTTCCGGCAGTGTAGGGGGTCGTGCAGGGGTGGTGTTTCAGGGTTTAGTGCAGTGGTGTTCGGGCAGTGTAGGGGGTCATGCTGGGGTGGTGTTTCAGGGTTTAGGGCAGTGCAGTGGTGTTCGGGCAGTGTAGGGTGTCGTGCTGAGGGGTGGTGTTTCAGGGTTTAGGGCAGTGCAGTAGTGTTTGGGCAGTGTAGGGGGTCGTGCTGGGGGAGTGTTTTAGGGTTTAGGGCAGTGCAGTTGTGTTCGGGTAGGGTAGGGGGTCGTGCTGGGGGAGTATTTTAGGGTTTAGGGTAGTGCAGTGGTGTTCGGGTAGTGTAGGGGGTCATGCTGGGGGTAGTGTTCTAGGGTTTAGGGCAGTGCAGTGGTGTTCGGTCAGTGTAGGGGTCGTGCTGGGGGTGGTGTTTTAGGGTTTAGGGCAGTGCAGTGGTGTTCGGGCAGTGTAGTGGGTCGTCTTGGGGGTGGTGTTTCAGGGTTTAGGGCAGTGCAGTGGTGTTCGGGCAGTGTAGGGGGTCGTGCAGGGGGTGGTGTTTCAGGGTTTAGGGCAGTGCAGTGGTGTTCGGGCAGTGTAGGGGGTCGTGTAGGGGTGGTGTTTCAGGGTTTAGGGCAGTGGTGTTCGGGCAGTGTAGGGGGTCATGCTGGGGGTAGTGTTTCAGGGTTTAGGGCAGTGCAGTGGTGTTCGAGCAGTAAAGGGGGTCATGCTGTGGGTGGTGTTTCAGGGATTTAGGGCAGTGCAGTGGTGTTAGGGCAGTGTAGGGGGCGGTGCAGGGGGTGGTGTTTCAGGATTTAGGGCAGTGCAGTGGTGTTCGGGCAGTGTAGGAGGTGGTGCAGGGGGTGGTGTTTCAGGGTTTAGGGCAGTGCAGTGGTGTTCGGGCAGTGTAGGGGGTCGTGCAGGGGGTGGTGTTTCAGGGTTTAGGGCAGTGCAGTGGTGTTCGGGCAGTGTAGGGGGCGGTGCAGGGGTGGTGTTTCAGGGTTTAGGGCAGTACAGTGGTGTTCGGGCATTGTAGGGGGTGGTGCTGGGGCTGGTGTTTCAGGGTTTAGGGCAGTGCAGTGGTGTTCGGGCAGTGTAGGGGGTCGTCCTGGGGCTGGTGTTTCAGGGTTTAGGGCAGTGCAGTGGTGTTCGGGCAGTGTAGGGGGTCGTGCTGGGGCTGGTGTTTCAGGGTTTAGGGCAGTGCAGTGGTGTTCGGGCAGTGTAGGGGGTCATGCTGGGGCTGGTGTTTCAGGGTTTAGGGCAGTGCAGTGGTGTTCGGGCAGTGTAGGGGGACTTGCTGGGGCTGGTGTTTCAGGGTTTAGTGCAGTGGTGTTCGGGCAGTGTAGGGGGTCGTGCTGGGGGTGGTGTTTCAGGGTTTAGGGCAGTGCAGTGGTGTTCGGGCAGTGTAGGGGGGCCTGCTGGGGCTAGTGTTTCAGGGTTTAGGGCAGAGCAATGGTGCTCAGGCAGTGTAGGGGGTTGTGCTGGGGGTGATGTTTCAGGGTTTATGGCAGTGCAGTGGTGTTAGGGCAATGTAGGGGGTCATGCTGGGGGTGGTGTTTCAGGGTTTAGGGCAGTGCAGTGGTGTTCTGGCAGTGTAGGGGGTCGTGCATGGGGTGGTGTTTCAGGGTTTAGTGCAGTGGTGTTAGTGCAGTGTAGGGGGTCGTGCTGGGGTGGTGTTTCAGGGTTTAGGGCAGTGCAGTGGTGTTCGGGCAGTGTAGGGTGTCGTGCTGAGGGGTGGTGTTTCAGGGTTTAGGGCAGTGCAGTAGTGTTTGGGCAGTGTAGGGGGTCGTGCAGGGGGTGGTGTTTCAGGGTTTAGGGCAGTGCAGTGGTGTTCGGCCAGTGTAGGTAGTCTTGCTGGGGGTGGTGTTTCAGGGTTTAGGGCAGTGCAGTAGTTTTCGGGCAGTGTAGGCGGTCGTGCTGGGGCTGGTGTTTCAGGGTTTAGGGCAGTGCAGTGGTGTTCGGGCAGTGTACGGGGTTGTGCTGGGGCTGGTGTTTCAGGGTTTAGGGCAGTGCAGTGGTGTGCGGGCAGTGTACGGGGTTGTGCTGGGGCTGTTGTTTCAGGGTTTAGGGCAGTGCAGTGGTGTTTGGGCAGTGTAGGGGGTCGTGCTGGGGTGGTGTTTCAGGGTTTAGGGCAGTGCAGTGGTGTTCGGGCAGTGTAGGGGGTCGTGCTGGGGCTGGTGTTTCAGGGTTTAGGGCAGTGCAGTGGTGTTCGGGCAGTGTAGGGGGTCGTGCTGGGGCTGGTGTTTCAGGGTTTTGGGCAGAGCAGTGGTGTTCGGGCAGTGAGGGGGTCGTGCTGGGGGTGGTGTTTCAGGGTTTAGAGCAGTGCAGTGGTGTTTGGGCAGTGTAGGGGGTCTTGCTGGGGGTGGTGTTTCAGGGTTTAGGGCAGTGCAGTGGTGTTCGGGCAGTGTAGGGGGTCTTGCTGGGGGTGGTGTTTCAGGGTTTAGGGCAGTGGTGTTCGGGCAGTGTAGGGGGTCTTGCTGGGGGTGATGTTTCAGGGTTTAGGGCAGTGCAGTGGTGTTCGGGCAGTGTAGGGGGTCTTGCTGGGGGTAGTGTTTCAGGGTTTAGGGCGGTGCAGTGGTGTTCGTGCAGTGTAGGGGGTCGTGCTGGGGGTGGTGTTTCAGGGTTTAGGGCAGTGCAGTAGTGTTTGGGCAGTGTAGGATGTCGTGCAGGGGGTGGGGTTTCAGGGTTTAGGGCAGTACAGTGGTGTTCGGGCAGTGTAGGGGGTTGTGCAGGGGGTGGTGTTTCAGGGTAGTGGAGTGGTGTTCGGGCAGTGTAGGGGGTCATGCTGGGGCTGGTGTTTCAGGGTTTAGGGCAGTGCAGTGGTGTTCGGGTAGTGTAGGGGGTCTTGCTGGGGGTGATGTTTAGGGCAGTGGTGTTCGGGCAGTGTAGGGGGTCTTGCTGGGGGTGATGTTTCAGGGTTTAGGGCAGTGCAGTGGTGTTCGGGAAGTGTAGGGGTCTTGCTGGGGGTAGTGTTTCAGGGTTTAGGGCAGAACAGTGGTGTACGTGCAGTATAGGGGGTCGTGCTGGGGATGGTGTTTCTGGGTTTAGTGCAGTAGTGTTCGAGCAGTGTAGGGGGTTGTGCAGGGGTGGTGTTTCAGGGTTTAGGGCAGTGCAGTGGTGTTCGGGCAGTGTAGGGGGTCGCGCTGGGGGTGGTGTTTAAGGGTTTAGGGCAGTGCAGTGGTGTTCGGGCAGTGTAGGGGGTCATGCACGGGGTGGTGTTTCAGGGTTTAGGGCAGTGCAGTGGTGTTCGGGCAGTGTAGGGTGTTGTGCTGTTGCTGGTGTTTCAGGGTTCAGGGCAGTGCAGTGGTGTTCAGGCAGTGTAGGGGGTCGTGCTGAGGCTGGTGTTTCACGGTTTAGGGCAGTGCAGTGGTGTTCGGGCAGTGTAGGGGGTCGTGCTGGGGCTGGTGTTTCAGGGTTTTGGGCAGAGCAGTGGTGTTCGGGCAGTGTAGGGGGTCATGCTGGGGGTAGTGTTTCAGGGTTTAGGGCAGTACAGTGGTGTTCGGGCAGTGTAGGGGGTCGTGCTGGGGGTGGTGTTTCAGGGTTTAGGTCAGTGGTGTTCAGGCAGTGTAGGGGGTCTTGCTGGGGGTGATGTTTCAGGGTTTAGGGCAGTGCAGTGGTGTTCGGGCAGTGTAGGGGGTCTTGCTGGGGGTAGTGTTTCAGGGTTTAGGGCAGTGCAGTGGTGTTCGGGCAGTGTAGGGGGTCATGCTGGGGGTGGTGTTTCAGGGTTTAGGGCAGTGCAGTGGTGTTCGGGCAGTGTAGGGGGTCATGAAGGGGGTGGTGTTTCAGGGTTTAGGGCAGTGCAGTGGTGTTCGGGCAGTGTAGGGGGTCATGCTGGGGGTAGTGTTTCAGGGTTTAGGGCAGTGCAGTGGTGTTCGAGCAGTAAAGGGGGTCATGCTGTGGGTGGTGTTTCAGGGATTTAGGGCAGTGCAGTGGTGTTAGGGCAGTGTAGGGGGCGGTGCAGGGGGTGGTGTTTCAGGATTTAGGGCAGTGCAGTGGTGTTCGGGCAGTGTAGGAGGTGGTGCAGGGGTGGTGTTACAGGGTTTAGGGCAGTGCAGTGGTGTTCGGGCAGTGTAGGGGGTCGTGCAGGGGTGGTGTTTCAGGGTTTAGGGCAGTGCAGTGGTGTTCGGGCAGTGTAGGGGGTCGTCCTGGGGCTGGTGTTTCAGGGTTTAGGGCAGTGCAGTGGTGTTCGGGCAGTGTAGGGGGTCGTGCTGGGGCTGGTGTTTCAGGGTTTAGGGCAGTGCAGTGGTGTTCGGGCAGTGTAGGGGGTCATGCTGGGGCTGGTGTTTCAGGGTTTAGGGCAGTGCAGTGGTGTTCGGGCAGTGTAGGGGACTTGCTGGGGCTGGTGTTTCAGGGTTTAGTGCAGTGGTGTTCGGGCAGTGTAGGGGGTCGTGCTGGGGGTGGTGTTTCAGGGTTTAGGGCAGTGCAGTGGTGTTCGGGCAGTGTAGGGGGCCTGCTGGGGCTAGTGTTTCAGGGTTTAGGGCAGAGCAATGGTGCTCAGGCAGTGTAGGGGTTGTGCTGGGGGTGATGTTTCAGGGTTTATGGCAGTGCAGTGGTGTTAGGGCAATGTAGGGGGTCATGCTGGGGGTGGTGTTTCAGGGTTTAGGGCAGTGCAGTGGTGTTCTGGCAGTGTAGGGGGTCGTGCATGGGGTGGTGTTTCAGGGTTTAGTGCAGTGGTGTTAGTGCAGTGTAGGGGGTCGTGCTGGGGTGGTGTTTCAGGGTTTAGGGCAGTGCAGTGGTGTTCGGGCAGTGTAGGGTGTCGTGCTGAGGGGTGGTGTTTCAGGGTTTAGGGCAGTGCAGTAATGTTTGGGCAGTGTAGGGGGTCGTGCAGGGGGTGGTGTTTCAGGGTTTAGGGCAGTGCAGTGGTGTTCGGCCAGTGTAGGTAGTCTTGCTGGGGGTGGTGTTTCAGGGTTTAGGGCAGTGCAGTAGTTTTCGGGCAGTGTAGGCGGTCGTGCTGGGGCTGGTGTTTCAGGGTTTAGGGCAGTGCAGTGGTGTTCGGGCAGTGTACGGGGTTGTGCTGGGGCTGGTGTTTCAGGGTTTAGGGCAGTGCAGTGGTGTGCGGGCAGTGTACGGGGTTGTGCTGGGGCTGTTGTTTCAGGGTTTAGGGCAGTGCAGTGGTGTTTGGGCAGTGTAGGGGGTCGTGCTGGGGGTGGTGTTTCAGGGTTTAGGGCAGTGCAGTGGTGTTCGGGCAGTGTAGGGGGTCGTGCTGGGGCTGGTGTTTCAGGGTTTAGGGCAGTGCAGTGGTGTTCGGGCAGTGTAGGGGGTCGTGCTGGGGCTGGTGTTTCAGGGTTTTGGGCAGAGCAGTGGTGTTCGGGCAGTGAGGGGGTCGTGCTGGGGGTGGTGTTTCAGGGTTTAGAGCAGTGCAGTGGTGTTTGGGCAGTGTAGGGGGTCTTGCTGGGGGTGGTGTTTCAGGGTTTAGGGCAGTGCAGTGGTGTTCGGGCAGTGTAGGGGGTCTTGCTGGGGGTGGTGTTTCAGGGTTTAGGGCAGTGGTGTTCGGGCAGTGTAGGGGGTCTTGCTGGGGGTGATGTTTCAGGGTTTAGGGCAGTGCAGTGGTGTTCGGGCAGTGTAGGGGGTCTTGCTGGGGGTAGTGTTTCAGGGTTTAGGGCGGTGCAGTGGTGTTCGTGCAGTGTAGGGGGTCGTGCTGGGGGTGGTGTTTCAGGGTTTAAGGCAGTGCAGTAGTGTTCGGGCAGTGTAGGATGTCGTGCAGGGGGTGGGGTTTCAGGGTTTAGGGCAGTACAGTGGTGTTCGGGCAGTGTAGGGGGTTGTGCAGGGGGTGGTGTTTCAGGGTAGTGGAGTGGTGTTCGGGCAGTGTAGGGGGTCATGCTGGGGCTGGTGTTTCAGGGTTTAGGGCAGTGCAGTGGTGTTCGGGCAGTGTAGGGGGTCTTGCTGGGGGTGATGTTTAGGGCAGTGGTGTTCGGGCAGTGTAGGGGGTCTTGCTGGGGGTGATGTTTCAGGGTTTAGGGCAGTGCAGTGGTGTTCGGGAAGTGTAGGGGTCTTGCTGGGGGTAGTGTTTCAGGGTTTAGGGCAGAACAGTGGTGTACGTGCAGTATAGGGGTCGTGCTGGGGATGGTGTTTCTGGGTTTAGTGCAGTAGTGTTCGAGCAGTGTAGGGGTTGTGCAGGGGGTGGTGTTTCAGGGTTTAGGGCAGTGCAGTGGTGTTCGGGCAGTGTAGGGGGTCGCGCTGGGGGTGGTGTTTAAGGGTTTAGGGCAGTGCAGTGGTGTTCGGGCAGTGTAGGGGGTCATGCACGGGGTGGTGTTTCAGGGTTTAGGGCAGTGCAGTGGTGTTCGGGCAGTGTAGGGTGTTGTGCTGTTGCTGGTGTTTCAGGGTTCAGGGCAGTGCAGTGGTGTTCAGGCAGTGTAGGGGGTCGTGCTGAGGCTGGTGTTTCACGGTTTAGGGCAGTGCAGTGGTGTTCGGGCAGTGTAGGGGGTCGTGCTGGGGGTGGTGTTTCAGGGTTTAGGGCAGTGCAGTGGTGTTCGGGCAGTGTAGGGGGTCATGCTGGGGCTGGTGTTTCAGGGTTTAGGGCAGTGCAGTGGTGCTCGGGCAGTGTAGGGGGTCGTGCTGGGGGTGATGTTTCAGGGTTTAGGGTAGTGCAGTGGTGTTCGGGCAGTGTAGGGGGTCGTGCAGGGGCTGGTGTTTCAAGGTTTAGGGCAGTGCAGTGGTGTTCGGGCAGTGTAGGGGGTCGTGCTGGGGCTGGTGTTTCAGGGTTTTGGGCAGAGCAGTGGTGTTCGGGCAGTGTAGGGGGTCATGCTGGGGGTAGTGTTTCAGGGTTTAGGGCAGTACAGTGGTGTTCGGGCAGTGTAGGGGGTCGTGCTGGGGGTGGTGTTTCAGGGTTTAGGTCAGTGGTGTTCGGGCAGTGTAGGAGGTCTTGCTGGGGGTGATGTTTCAGGGTTTAGGGCAGTGCAGTGGTGTTCGGGCAGTGTAGGGGGTCTTGCTGGGGGTAGTGTTTCAGGGTTTAGGGCAGTGCAGTGGTGTTCGGGCAGTGTAGGGGGTCATGCTGGGGGTGGTGTTTCAGGGTTTAGGGCAGTGCAGTGGTGTTCGGGCAGTGTAGGGGGTCGTGAAGGGGGTGGTGTTTCAGGGTTTAGGGCAGTGCAGTGGTGTTCGGGCAGTGTAGGGGGTCATGCTAGGGCTGGTGTTTCAGGGTTTAGGGCAGTGCAGTGGTGTTCGGGCAGTGTAGGGGGTCATGCAGGGGCTGGTGTTTCAGGGTTTAGGGCAGTGCAGTGGTGTTCGGGCAGTGTAGGGGGTCGTGCTGGGGGTAGTGTTTTAGGGTTTAGGGTAGTGCAGTGGTGCTTGTGTAGTGTAGGGGGTCGTGCAGGGGGTGGTGTTTCAGGGTTTAGGGCAGTGCAGTGGTGTTCGGGCAGTGTAGGGGGCGGTGCAGGGGGTGGTGTTTCAGGGTTTAGGGCAGTACAGTGGTGTTCGGGCATTGGAGGGGGTGGTGCTGGGGCTGGTGTTTCAGGGTTTAGGGCAGTGCAGTGGTGTTCGGGCAGTGTAGGGGGTCGTGCTGGGGCTGGTGTTTCAGGGTTTAGGGCAGTGCAGTGGTGTTCGGGCAGTGTAGGGGGTCGTGCTGGGGCTGGTGTTTCAGGGTTTAGGGCAGTGCAGTGGTGTTCGGGCAGTGTAGGGGGTCATGCTGGGGCTGGTGTTTCAGGGTTTAGGGCAGTGCAGTGGTGTTCGGGCAGTGTAGGGGGACTTGCTGGGGCTGGTGTTTCAGGGTTTAGTGCAGTGGTGTTCGGGCAGTGTAGGGGGTCGTGCTAGGGGTGGTGTTTCAGGGTTTAGGGCAGTGCAGTGGTGTTCGGGCAGTGTAGGGGGGCCTGCTGGGGCTAGTGTTTCAGGGTTTAGGGCAGAGCAATGGTGCTCAGGCAGTGTAGGTGGTTGTGCTGGGGGTGATGTTTCAGGGTTTATGGAGTGCAGTGGTGTTAGGGCAATGTAGGGGGTCATGCTGGGGGTGGTGTTTCAGGGTTTAGGGCAGTGCAGTGGTGTTCCGGCAGTGTAGGGGGTCGTGCAGGGGGTGGTGTTTCAGGGTTTAGTGCAGTGGTGTTAGTGCAGTGTAGGGGGTCGTGCTGGGGTGGTGTTTCAGGGTTTAGGGCAGTGCAGTGGTGTTCGGGCAGTGTAGGGTGTCGTGCTGAGGGGTGGTGTTTCAGGGTTTAGGGCAGTGCAGTAGTGTTTGGGCAGTGTAGGGGGTCGTGCAGGGGGTGGTGTTTCAGGGTTTAGGGCAGTGCAGTGGTGTTCGGCCAGTGTAGGTAGTCTTGCTGGGGGTGGTGTTTCAGGGTTTAGGGCAGTGCAGTAGTTTTCGGGCAGTGTAGGCGGTCGTGCTGGGGCTGGTGTTTCAGGGTTTAGGGCAGTGCAGTGGTGTTCGGGCAGTGTAGGGGGTTGTGCTGGGGCTGGTGTTTCAGGGTTTAGGGCAGTGCAGTGGTGTGCGGGCAGTGTACGGGGTTGTGCTGGGGCTGTTGTTTCAGGGTTTAGGGCAGTGCAGTGGTGTTTGGGCAGTGTAGGGGGTCTTGCTGGGGGTGGTGTTTCAGGGTTTAGGGCAGTGGTGTTCGGGCAGTGTAGGGGGTCTTGCTGGGGGTGATGTTTCAGGGTTTAGGGCAGTGCAGTGGTGTTCGGGCAGTGTAGGGGGTCTTGCTGGGGGTAGTGTTTCAGGGTTTAGGGCGGTGCAGTGGTGTTCGTGCAGTGTAGGGGGTCGTGCTGGGGGTGGTGTTTCAGGGTTTAGGGCAGTGCAGTAGTGTTCGGGCAGTGTAGGATGTCGTGCAGGGGGTGGGGTTTCAGGGTTTAGGGCAGTACAGTGGTGTTTGGGCAGTGTAGGGGGTCGTGCAGGGGGTGGTGTTTCAGGGTAGTGGAGTGGTGTTCGGGCAGTGTAGGGGGTCATGCTGGGGCTGGTGTTTCAGGGTTTAGGGCAGTGCAGTGGTGTTTGGGCAGTGTAGGGGTCTTGCTGGGGGTGATGTTTAGGGCAGTGGTGTTCGGGCAGTGTAGGGGGTCTTGCTGGGGGTGATGTTTCAGGGTTTAGGCAGTGCAGTGGTGTTCGGGAAGTGTAGGGGTCTTGCTGGGGGTAGTGTTTCAGGGTTTAGGGCAGAACAGTGGTGTACGTGCAGTATAGGGGGTCGTGCTGGGGATGGTGTTTCTGGGTTTAGTGCAGTAGTGTTCGAGCAGTGTAGGGGTTGTGCAGGGGGTGGTGTTTCAGGGTTTAGGGCAGTGCAGTGGTGTTCGGGCAGTGTAGGGGGTCGCACTGGGGGTGGTGTTTAAGGGTTTAGGGCAGTGCAGTGGTGTTCGGGCAGTGTAGGGGGTCATGCACGGGGTGGTGTTTCAGGGTTTAGGGCAGTGCAGTGGTGTTCGGGCAGTGTAGGGTGTTGTGCTGTTGCTGGTGTTTCAGGGTTCAGGGCAGTGCAGTGGTGTTCAGGCAGTGTAGGGGGTCGTGCTGAGGCTGGTGTTTCACGGTTTAGGGCAGTGCAGTGGTGTTCGGGCAGTGTAGGTGGTCTTGCTGGGGCTGGTGTTTCAGGGTTTAGGGCAGTGCAGTGGTGTTCGGGCAGTGTAGGCGGTCGTGCTGGGGCTGGTGTTTCAGGGTTTAGGGCAGTGCAGTGGTGCTCGGGCAGTGTAGGGGTCGTGCTGGGGGTGATGTTTCAGGGTTTAGGGTAGTGCAGTGGTGTTCGGGCAGTGTAGGGGGTCGTGCAGGGGCTGGTGTTTCAAGGTTTAGGGCAGTGCAGTGGTGTTCGGGCAGTGTAGGGGGTCATGCTGGGGCTGGTGTTTCAGGGTTTTGGGCAGAGCAGTGGTGTTCGGGCAGTGTAGGGGGTCGTGCTGGGGGTGGTGTTTCAGGGTTTAGGTCAGTGGTGTTCGGGCAGTGTAGGGGGTCTTGCTGGGGGTGATGTTTCAGGGTTTAGGGCAGTGCAGTGGTTTTCGGGCAGTGTAGGGGGTCTTGCTGGGGGTAGTGTTTCAGGGTTTAGGGCAGTGCAGTGGTGTTCGGGCAGTGTAGGGGGTCATGCTGGGGGTGGTGTTTCAGGGTTTAGGGCAGTGCAGTGGTGTTCGGGCAGTGTAGGGGGTCGTGAAGGGGTGGTGTTTCAGGGTTTAGGGCAGTGCAGTGGTGTTCGGGCAGTGTAGGGGGTCATGCTAGGGCTGGTGTTTCAGGGTTTAGGGCAGTGCAGTGGTGTTCGGGCAGTGTAGGGTGTTGTGCTGTTGCTGGTGTTTCAGGGTTCAGGGCAGTGCAGTGGTGTTCAGGCAGTGTAGGGGGTCGTGCTGAGGCTGGTGTTTCACGGTTTAGGGCAGTGCAGTGGTGTTCGGGCAGTGTAGGTGGTCTTGCTGGGGCTGGTGTTTCAGGGTTTAGGGCAGTGCAGTGGTGTTCGGGCAGTGTAGGCGGTCGTGCTGGGGCTGGTGTTTCAGGGTTTAGGGCAGTGCAGTGGTGCTCGGGCAGTGTAGGGGGTCGTGCTGGGGGTGATGTTTCAGGGTTTAGGGTAGTGCAGTGGTGTTCGGGCAGTGTAGGGGGTCGTGCAGGGGCTGGTGTTTCAAGGTTTAGGGCAGTGCAGTGGTGTTCGGGCAGTGTAGGGGGTCATGCTGGGGCTGGTGTTTCAGGGTTTTGGGCAGAGCAGTGGTGTTCGGGCAGTGTAGGGGGTCGTGCTGGGGGTGGTGTTTCAGGGTTTAGGTCAGTGGTGTTCGGGCAGTGTAGGGGGTCTTGCTGGGGGTGATGTTTCAGGGTTTAGGGCAGTGCAGTGGTTTTCGGGCAGTGTAGGGGGTCTTGCTGGGGGTAGTGTTTCAGGGTTTAGGGCAGTGCAGTGGTGTTCGGGCAGTGTAGGGGGTCATGCTGGGGGTGGTGTTTCAGGGTTTAGGGCAGTGCAGAGGTGTTCGGGCAGTGTAGGGGGTCGTGAAGGGGGTGGTGTTTCAGGGTTTAGGGCAGTGCAGTGGTGTTCGGGCAGTGTAGGGGGTCATGCTAGGGCTGGTGTTTCAGGGTTTAGGGCAGTGCAGTGGTGTTCGGGCAGTGTAGGGGGTCATGCAGGGGCTGGTGTTTCAGGGTTTAGGGCAGTGCAGTGGTGTTCGGGCAGTGTAGGGGGTCGTGCTGGGGGTAGTGTTTTAGGGTTTAGGGTAGTGCAGTGGTGCTTGTGTAGTATAGGGGGTCGTGCTGGGGGTAGTGTTTTAGGGTTTAGGGTAGTGCAGTGGTGTTTGTGTAGGGGGTCATGTTTTAGGGTAGTGCAGTGGTGTTTGGGTAGTGTAGGGGGTCGTGCTGGTGGTAGTGTTTTAGGATTTAGGTTAGTGCAGTGGTGTTTGGGTAGTGTAGGGGGTCATGCTGGGGGTAGTGTTTTAGGGTTTAGGATAGTGCAATGGTGCTTGTGTAGTGTAGGGGGTCGTGCTGGGGGTAGTGTTTTAGGGTTTAAGGTAGTGCAGTGGTGTTTTTGTAGTGTAGGGGGTCATGTTTTAAGATGCAATGCTCCAATACCTGACCAGTCTGCACTACATAAAACTGCAAAAAAACTAAAAATAAAAAGTGTTTTGCACACTTTTGTCATTGGGCTATATGTGGGCTACATCTGGGTAATATTTGTGCTACATTTGGGCTCTTTTTTCACTGGTGGCCATCTTGGAAGACTTATTTGTTATGAAGTTTCCTAATTTCTTCATTTACTGCAGTCTTCTCAGTAGGAAATGCTTTCAGTTTTTTACTTTGATTCCATCAAGAAGGCATTCAGATGTGTCTCACATCTGCCATAAATTCAGAATGTTAGCACTCTAGTTGCTCATTAGATCACTGGAGTAAAGCTACTGCTCACCAGGGAGTTAACTGGTAGTCTGCTGCTGGTATTGAAAGTGATTGTTTCAGTCTGCATGTCAGAATTTTCTAATGAAATAGAAGAGGATATGAGATCTCACTTAAAACATGCCCTAATTTTTCTTTCTGCAGCACTAACCATAATTTCTATTTAAAAAAGAACCCCTCATTTTGTTCCTATTTAAATTAAATGTTTTAAGTGTTACCGGTTTATTCCAATCAAGATGGCTTCAGGTATGCCATACTTTTGTCATAAGTAAGGCTGTTAGCACTCTAGTTGTTCTTTAGAACACTCTGGGAAGCTGCAGTAGAACACAAAGGCATCAACTGGCAGGCTGCTCCTGTTGAAATATAACAGGAAGATATTTGAGATCACACTTCAAACATGTCCTAATTTTTCTTTCTACAGCACTAACCATAATTTCTCTGACAAAATGAACCCCATCATTTTGTTCCTTTTTAAATTAAATTGTTTAAGTGTTACCAGTTTATTCCAATCAAGATGGCTTCAGGTGTGCCATACTTTTGTCATAAGTAAGGCTGTTAGCACTCTAGTTGTTCTTTAGAACACTCTCGGAAGCTGCAGTAGAACACAAAGGAATCAACTGACAGTCTCTGCCCTTGTTGGATGTACATGTTTTACTGAGAATGTCAGACTTCATTCTCACATGAGTGAGAAAGATAATGTGAATTTACAGAAAATATGCTCTCATTTTAGCTTCTGGAGCACCTTCCAAACCTCCATGGGACAAGCATGAGAAAATAGTGTTCTCTCAAACATGATTCATGATATCCCAGCAGAAGGTTTTTCACATGGTAAAATCACCTTAGAATACACCACAATTCCTAAAATTAGTATGGTACCATCAACAAATAAATTCTAATGTAACTAAAGCCTGTTATCACCCTGTTATCAGTGCAGTGGTGTGCGGGCAGTGTACGGGGTTGTGCTGTGGCTGGTGTTTCAGGGTTTAGGGCAGTGCAGTGGTGTTCGGGCAGTGTAGGGGGTCGTGCTGGGGCTGGAGTTTCAGGGTTTAGGGCAGTGCAGTGGTGTTCGGGCAGTGTAGGCGGTCGTGCTGGGGCTGGTGTTTCAGGGTTTAGGGCAGTGCAGTGGTGTTCTGGCAGTGTAGGGGGTCGTGCTGGGGCTGGTGTTTCAGGGTTTAGGGCAGTGCAGTGGTGCTCGGGCAGTGTAGGGGGTCGTTCTGGGGGTGATGTTTCAGGGTTTAGGGTAGTGCAGTGGTGTTCGGGCAGTGTAGGGGGTCGTGCAGGGGCTGGTGTTTCAAGGTTTAGGGCAGTGCAGTGGTGTTCGGGCAGTGTAGGGGGTCGTGCTGGGGCTGGTGTTTCAGGGTTTTGGGCAGAGCAGTGGTGTTCGGGCAGTGTAGGGGGTCATGCTGGGGGTAGTGTTTCAGGGTTTAGGGCAGTGCAGTGGTGTTCGGGCAGTGTAGGGGGTCGTGCTGGGGGTGGTGTTTCAGGGTTTAGGTCAGTGGTGTTCGGGCAGTGTAGGGGGTCATGCTGGGGGTAGTGTTTCAGGGTTTAGGGCAGTGCAGTGGTGTTTGGGCAGTGTAGGGGGTCTTGCTGGGGGTGGTGTTTCAGGGTTTAGGTCAGTGGTGTTCGGGCAGTGTAGGGGGTCATGCTAGGGGTGGTGTTTCAGGGTTTAGGGCAGTGCAGTGGTGTTCGGGCAGTGTAGGGGGTCATGCAGGGGCTGGTGTTTCAGGGTTTAGGGCAGTGCAGTGGTGTTCGGGCAGTGTAGGGGGTCGTGCTGGGGGTAGTGTTTTAGGGTTTAGGGTAGTGCAGTGGTGCTTGTGTAGTGTAGGGGGTTGTGCTGGGGGTAGTGTTTTAGGGTTTAGGGTAGTGCAGTGGTGTTTGTGTAGTGTAGGGGGTCATGTTTTAGGGTAGTGCAGTGGTGTTTGGGTAGTGTAGGGGGTAGTGCTGGTGGTAGTGTTTTAGGATTTAGGTTAGTGCAGTGGTGTTTGGGTAGTGTAGGGGGTCGTGCTGGGGTTAGTGTTTTAGGGTTTAGGATAGTGCAGTGGTGCTTGTGTAGTGTAGGGGGTCGTGCTGGGGGTAGTGTTTTAGGGTTTAAGGTAGTGCAGTGGTGTTTTTGTAGTGTAGGGGGTCATGTTTTAAGATGCAATGCTCCAATACCTGACCAGTCTGCACTACATAAAACTGCAAAAAAACTAAAAATAAAAAGTGTTTTGCACACTTTTGTCATTGGGCTATATGTGGGCTACATCTGGGTAATATTTGTGCTACATTTGGGCTCTTTTTCACTGGTGGCCATCTTGGAAGACTTCTTTGTTATGAAGTTTCCTAATTTCTTCATTTACTGCAGTCTTCTCAGTAGGAAATGCTTTCAGTTTTTACTTTGATTCCATCGAGAAGGCATTCAGATGTGTCTCACATCTGCCATAAATTCAGAATGTTAGCACTCTAGTTGCTCATTAGATCACTGGAGTAAAGCTACTGCTCACCAGGGAGTTAACTGGTAGTCTGCTGCTGGTATTGAAAGTGATTGTTTCAGTCTGCATGTCAGAATTTTCTAATGAAATAGAAGAGGATATGAGATCTCACTTAAAACATGCCCTAATTTTTCTTTCTGCAGCACTAACCATAATTTCTATTTAAAAAGAACCCCTCATTTTGTTCCTTTTTAAATTAAATGTTTTAAGTGTTACCGGTTTATTCCAATCAAGATGGCTTCAGGTGTGCCATACTTTTGTCATAAGTAAGGCTGTTAGCGCTCTAGTTGTTCTTTAGAACACTCTGGGAAGCTGCAGTAGAACACAAAGGCATCAACTGGCAGGCTGCTCCTGTTGAAATATAACAGGAAGATATTTGAGATCACACTTGAAATATGTCCTAATTTTTCTTTCTACAGCACTAACCATAATTTCTATGACAAAATGAACCCCCTCATTTTGTTCCTTTTTAAATTAAATGTGTTAAGTGTTACCAGTTTATTCCAATCAAGATGGCTTCAGGTGTGCCATACTTTTGTCATAAGTAAGGCTGTTAGCACTCTAGTTGTTCTTTAGAACACTCTGGGAAGCTGCAGTAGAACACAAAGGCATCAACTGGCAGGCTGCTCCTGTTGAAATATAACAGGAAGATATTTGAGATCACACTTGAAACATGTCCTGTTGAAACATGTAGAACACAAAGGAATCAACTGACAGTCTCTGCCCTTGTTGGATGTACATGTTTTACTGAGAATGTCAGACTTCATTCTCACATGAGTGAGAAAGATAATGTGAATTTACAGAAAATATGCTCTCATTTTAGCTTCTGGAGCACCTTCCAAACCTCCATGGGACAAGCATGAGAAAATAGTGTTCTCTCAAACATGATTCATGATATCCCAGCAGAAGGTTTTTCACATGGTAAAATCACCTTAGAATACACCACAATTCCTAAAATTAGTATGGTACCATCAACAAATAAATTCTAATGTAACTAAAGCCTGTTATCACCCTGTTATCAGTGCAGTGGTGTGCGGGCAGTGTACGGGGATGTGCTGTGGCTGGTGTTTCAGGGTTTAGGGCAGTGCAGTGGTGTTCGGGCAGTGTAGGGGGTCGTGCTGGGGCTGGTGTTTCAGGGTTTAGGGCAGTGCAGTGGTGTTCGGGCAGTGTAGGCGATCGTGCTGGGGCTGGTGTTTCAGGGTTTAGGGCAGTGCAGTGGTGTTCTGGCAGTGTAGGGGGTCGTGCTGGGGCTGGTGTTTCAGGGTTTTTGGCAGTGCAGTGGTGCTCGGGCAGTGTAGGGGGTCGTGCTGGGGGTGATGTTTCAGGGTTTAGGGTAGTGCAGTGGTGTTCGGGCAGTGTAGGGGGTCGTGCAGGGGCTGGTGTTTCAAGGTTTAGGGCAGTGCAGTGGTGTTCGGGCAGTGTAGGGGGTCGTGCTGGGGCTGGTGTTTCAGGGTTTTGGGCAGAGCAGTGGTGTTCGGGCAGTGTAGGGGGTCATGCTGGGGGTAGTGTTTCAGGGTTTAGGGCAGTGCAGTGGTGTTCGGGCAGTGTAGGGGGTCGTGCTGGGGGTGGTGTTTCAGGGTTTAGGTCAGTGGTGTTCGGGCAGTGTAGGGGGTCGTGCTGGGGGTAGTGTTTCAGGGTTTAGGGCAGTGCAGTGGTGTTCGGGCAGTGTAGGGGGTCGTGCTGGGGGTGGTGTTTCAGGGTTTAGGTCAGTGGTGTTCGGGCAGTGTAGGGGGTCATGCTAGGGGTGGTGTTTCAGGGTTTAGTGCAGTGGTGTTCGGGCAGTGTAGGGGGTCATGCAGGGACTGGTGTTTCAGGGTTTAGGGCAGTGCAGTGGTGTTCGGGCAGTGTAGGGGGTCCTGCTGGGGGTAGTGTTTTAGGGTTTAGGGTAGTGCAGTGGTGCTTGTGTAGTGTAGGGGGTTGTGCTGGGGGTAGTGTTTTAGGGTTTAGGGTAGTGCAGTGGTGTTTGTGTAGTGTAGGGGGTCATGTTTTAGGGTAGTGCAGTGGTGTTTGGGTAGTGTAGGGGGTAGTGCTGGTGGTAGTGTTTTAGGATTTAGGTTAGTGCAGTGGTGTTTGGGTAGTGTAGGGGGTCGTGCTGGGGTTAGTGTTTTAGGGTTTAGGATAGTGCAGTGGTGCTTGTGTAGTGTAGGGGGTCGTGCTGGGGGTAGTGTTTTAGGGTTTAAGGTAGTGCAGTGGTGTTTTTGTAGTGTAGGGGGGTCATGTTTTAAGATGCAATGCTCCAATACCTGACCAGTCTGCACTACATAAAACTGCAAAAAAACTAAAAATAAAAAGTGTTTTGCACACTTTTGTCATTGGGCTATATGTGGGCTACATCTGGGTAATATTTGTGCTACATTTGGGCTCTTTTTTCACTGGTGGCCATCTTGGAAGACTTCTTTGTTATGAAGTTTCCTAATTTCTTCATTTACTGCAGTCTTCTCAGTAGGAAATGCTTTCAGTTTTTTACTTTGATTCCATCGAGAAGGCATTCAGATGTGTCTCACATCTGCCATAAATTCAGAATGTTAGCACTCTAGTTGCTCATTAGATCACTGGAGTAAAGCTACTGCTCACCAGGGAGTTAACTGGTAGTCTGTTGCTGGTATTGAAAGTGATTGTTTCAGTCTGCATGTCAGAATTTTCTAATGAAATAGAAGAGGATATGAGATCTCACTTAAAACATGCCCTAATTTTTCTTTCTGCAGCACTAACCATAATTTCTATTTAAAAAAGAACCCCTCATTTTGTTCCTTTTTAAATTAAATGTTTTAAGTGTTACCGGTTTATTCCAATCAAGATGGCTTCAGGTGTGCCATACTTTTGTCATAAGTAAGGCTGTTAGCGCTCTAGTTGTTCTTTAGAACACTCTGGGAAGCTGCAGTAGAACACAAAGGCATCAACTGGCAGGCTGCTCCTGTTGAAATATAACAGGAAGATATTTGAGATCACACTTGAAATATGTCCTAATTTTTCTTTCTACAGCACTAACCATAATTTCTATGACAAAATGAACCCCCTCATTTTGTTCCTTTTTAAATTAAATGTGTTAAGTGTTACCAGTTTATTCCAATCAAGATGGCTTCAGGTGTGCCATACTTTTGTCATAAGTAAGGCTGTTAGCACTCTATTTGTTCTTTAGAACACTCTGGGAAGCTGCAGTAGAACACAAAGGCATCAACTGGCAGGCTGCTCCTGTTGAAATATAACAGGAAGATATTTGAGATCACACTTGAAACATGTCCTGTTGAAACATGTAGAACAAAAAGGAATCAACTGACAGTCTCTGCCCTTGTTGGATGTACATGTTTTACTGAGAATGTCAGACTTCATTCTCACATGAGTGAGAAAGATAATGTGAATTTACAGAAAATATGCTCTCATTTTAGCTTCTGGAGCACCTTCCAAACCTCCATGGGACAAGCATGAGAAAATAGTGTTCTCTCAAACATGATTCATGATATCCCAGCAGAAGGTTTTTCACATGGTAAAATCACCTTAGAATACACCACAATTCCTAAAATTAGTATGGTACCATCAACAAATAAATTCTAATGTAACTAAAGCCTGTTATCACCCTGTTATCAGTGCAGTGGTGTGCGGGCAGTATACGGGGTTGTGCTGTGGCTGGTGTTTCAGGGTTTAGGGCAGTGCAGTGGTGTTCGGGCAGTGTAGGGGGTCGTGCTGGGGCTGGTGTTTCAGGGTTTAGGGCAGTGCAGTGGTGTTCGGGCAGTGTAGGCGATCGTGCTGGGGCTGGTGTTTCAGGGTTTAGGGCAGTGCAGTGGTGTTCTGGCAGTGTAGGGGGTCGTGCTGGGGCTGGTGTTTCAGGGTTTTGGGCAGTGCAGTGGTGTTCGGGCAGTGTAGGGGGTCATGCTGGGGGTAGTGTTTCAGGGTTTAGGGCAGTGCAGTGGTGTTCGGGCAGTGTAGGGGGTCGTGCTGGGGGTGGTGTTTCAGGGTTTAGGTCAGTGGTGTTCGGGCAGTGTAGGGGGTCGTGCTGGGGGTAGTGTTTCAGGGTTTCGGGCAGTGCAGTGGTGTTCGGGCAGTGTAGGGGGTCGTGCTGGGGGTGGTGTTTCAGGGTTTAGGTCAGTGGTGTTCGGGCAGTGTAGGGGGTCATGCTAGGGGTGGTGTTTCAGGGTTTAGTGCAGTGGTGTTTGGGCAGTGTAGGGGGTCATGCAGGGGCTGGTGTTTCAGGGTTTAGGGCAGTGCAGTGGTGTTCGGGCAGTGTAGGAGGTCGTGCTGGGGGTAGTGTTTTAGGGTTTAGGGTAGTGCAGTGGTGCTTGTGTAGTGTAGGGGGTTGTGCTGGGGGTAGTGTTTTAGGGTTTAGGGTAGTGCAGTGGTGTTTGTGTAGTGTAGGGGGTCATGTTTTAGGGTAGTGCAGTGGTGTTTGGGTAGTGTAGGGGGTAGTGCTGGTGGTAGTGTTTTAGGATTTAGGTTAGTGCAGTGGTGTTTGGGTAGTGTAGGGGGTCGTGCTGGGGGTAGTGTTTTAGGGTTTAGGATAGTGCAGTGGTGCTTGTGTAGTGTAGGGGGTCGTGCTGGGGGTAGTGTTTTAGGGTTTAAGGTAGTGCAGTGGTGTTTTTGTAGTGTAGGGGGTCATGTTTTAAGATGCAATGCTCCAATACCTGACCAGTCTGCACTACATAAAACTGCAAAAAAACTAAAAATAAAAAGTGTTTTGCACACTTTTGTCATTGGGCTATATGTGGGCTACATCTGGATAATATTTGTGCTACATTTGGGATCTTTTTTCACTGGTGGCCATCTTGGAAGATTTCTTTGTTATGAAGTTTCCTAATTTCTTCATTTACTGCAGTCTTCTCAGTAGGATATGCTTTCAGTTTTTTACTTTGATTCCATCAAGAAGGCATTCAGATGTGTCTCACATCTGCCATAAATTCAGAATGTTAGCACTCTAGTTGCTCATTAGATCACTGGAGTAAAGCTACTGCTCACCAGGGAGTTAACTGGTAGTCTGCTGCTGGTATTGAAAGTGATTGTTTCAGTCTGCATGTCAGAATTTTCTAATGAAATAGAAGAGGATATGAGATCTCACTTAAAACATGCCCTAATTTTTCTTTCTGCAGCACTAACCATAATTTCTATTTAAAAAGAACCCTCATTTTGTTCCTTTTTAAATTAAATGTTTTAAGTGTTACCGGTTTATTCCAATCAAGATGGCTTCAGGTGTGCCATACTTTTGTCATAAGTAAGGCTGTTAGCGCTCTAGTTGTTCTTTAGAACACTCTGGGAAGCTGCAGTAGAACACAAAGGCATCAACTGGCAGGCTGCTCCTGTTGAAATATAACAGGAAGATATTTGAGATCACACTTGAAATATGTCCTAATTTTTCTTTCTACAGCACTAACCATAATTTCTATGACAAAATGAACCCCCTCATTTTGTTCCTTTTTAAATTAAATGTGTTAAGTGTTACCAGTTTATTCCAATCAAGATGGCTTCAGGTGTGCCATACTTTTGTCTTAAGTAAGGCTGTTAGCACTCTAGTTGTTCTTTAGAACACTCTGGGAAGCTGCAGTAGAACACAAAGGCATCAACTGGCAGGCTGCTCCTGTTGAAATATAACAGGAAGATATTTGAGATCACACTTGAAACATGTCCTGTTGAAACATGTAGAACAAAAAGGAATCAACTGACAGTCTCTGCCCTTGTTGGATGTACATGTTTTACTGAGAATGTCAGACTTCATTCTCACATGAGTGAGAAAGATAATGTGAATTTACAGAAAATATGCTCTCATTTTAGCTTCTGGAGCACCTTCCAAACCTCCATGGGACAAGCATGAGAAAATAGTGTTCTCTCAAACATGATTCATGATATCCCAGCAGAAGGTTTTTCACATGGTAAAATCACCTTAGAATACACCACAATTCCTAAAATTAGTATGGTACCATCAACAAATAAATTCTAATGTAACTAAAGCCTGTTATCACCCTGTTATCAGTGCAGTGGTGTGCGGGCAGTATACAGGGTTGTGCTGTGGCTGGTGTTTCAGGGTTTAGGGCAGTGCAGTGGTGTTCGGGCAGTGTAGGGGGTCGTGCTGGGGCTGGTGTTTCAGGGTTTAGGGCAGTGCAGTGGTGTTCGGGCAGTGTAGGCGATCGTGCTGGGGCTGGTGTTTCAGGGTTTAGGGCAGTGCAGTGGTGTTCTGGCAGTGTAGGGGGTCGTGCTGGGGCTGGTGTTTCAGGGTTTTGGGCAGTGCAGTGGTGTTCGGGCAGTGTAGGGGGTCATGCTGGGGGTAGTGTTTCAGGGTTTAGGGCAGTGCAGTGGTGTTCGGGCAGTGTAGGGGGTCGTGCTGGGGGTGGTGTTTCAGGGTTTAGGTCAGTGGTGTTCGGGCAGTGTAGGGGGTCGTGCTGGGGGTAGTGTTTCAGGGTTTCGGGCAGTGCAGTGGTGTTCGGGCAGTGTAGGGGGTCGTGCTGGGGGTGGTGTTTCAGGGTTTAGGTCAGTGGTGTTCGGGCAGTGTAGGGGGTCATGCTAGGGGTGGTGTTTCAGGGTTTAGTGCAGTGGTGTTTGGGCAGTGTAGGGGGTCATGCAGGGGCTGGTGTTTCAGGGTTTAGGGCAGTGCAGTGGTGTTCGGGCAGTGTAGGAGGTCGTGCTGGGGGTAGTGTTTTAGGGTTTAGGGTAGTGCAGTGGTGCTTGTGTAGTGTAGGGGGTTGTGCTGGGGGTAGTGTTTTAGGGTTTAGGGTAGTGCAGTGGTGTTTGTGTAGTGTAGGGGGTCATGTTTTAGGGTAGTGCAGTGGTGTTTGGGTAGTGTAGGGGGTAGTGCTGGTGGTAGTGTTTTAGGATTTAGGTTAGTGCAGTGGTGTTTGGGTAGTGTAGGGGGTCGTGCTGGGGGTAGTGTTTTAGGGTTTAGGATAGTGCAGTGGTGCTTGTGTAGTGTAGGGGGTCGTGCTGGGGGTAGTGTTTTAGGGTTTAAGGTAGTGCAGTGGTGTTTTTGTAGTGTAGGGGGTCATGTTTTAAGATGCAATGCTCCAATACCTGACCAGTCTGCACTACATAAAACTGCAAAAAACTAAAAATAAAAAGTGTTTTGCACACTTTTGTCATTGGGCTATATGTGGGCTACATCTGGGTAATATTTGTGCTACATTTGGGCTCTTTTTTCACTGGTGGCCATCTTGGAAGATTTCTTTGTTATGAAGTTTCCTAATTTCTTCATTTACTGCAGTCTTCTCAGTAGGAAATGCTTTCAGTTTTTTACTTTGATTCCATCAAGAAGGCATTCAGATGTGTCTCACATCTGCCATAAATTCAGAATGTTAGCACTCTAGTTGCTCATTAGATCACTGGAGTAAAGCTACTGCTCACCAGGGAGTTAACTGGTAGTCTGCTGCTGGTATTGAAAGTGATTGTTTCAGTCTGCATGTCAGGATTTTCTAATGAAATAGAAGAGGATATGAGATCTCACTTAAAACATGCCCTAATTTTTCTTTCTGCAGCACTAACCATAATTTCTATTTAAAAAAGAACCCCTCATTTTGTTCCTTTTTAAATTAAATGTTTTAAGTGTTACCGGTTTATTCCAATCAAGATGGCTTCAGGTGTGCCATACTTTTGTCATAAGTAAGGCTGTTAGCGCTCTAGTTGTTCTTTAGAACACTCTGGGAAGCTGCAGTAGAACACAAAGGCATCAACTGGCAGGCTGCTCCTGTTGAAATATATCAGGAAGATATTTGAGATCACACTTGAAATATGTCCTAATTTTTCTTTCTACAGCACTAACCATAATTTCTATGACAAAATGAACCCCCTCATTTTGTTCCTTTTTAAATTAAATGTTTTAAGTGTTACCAGTTTATTCCAATCAAGATGGCTTCAGGTGTGCCATACTTTTGTCATAAGTAAGGCTGTTAGCACTCTAGTTGTTCTTTAGAACACTCTGGGAAGCTGCAGTAGAACACAAAGGCATCAACTGGCAGGCTGCTCCTGTTGAAATATAACAGGAAGATATTTGAGATCACACTTGAAACATGTCCTAATTTTTCTTTCTACAGCACTAACCATAATTTCTATGACAAAATGAACCCCATCATTTTGTTCCTTTTTAAATTAAATTGTTTAAGTGTTACCAGTTTATTCCAATCAAGATGGCTTCAGGTGTGCCATACTTTTGTCATAAGTAAGGCTGATAGCACTCTAGTTGTTCTTTAGAACACTCTGGGAAGCTGCAGTAGAACACAAAGGAATCAACTGACAGTCTCTGCCCTTGTTGGATGTACATGTTTTACTGAGAATGTCAGACTTCATTCTCACATGAGTGAGAAAGATAATGTGAATTTACAGAAAATATGCTCTCATTTTAGCTTGTGGAGCACCTTCCAAACCTCCATGGGACAAGCATGAGAAAATAGTGTTCTCTCAAACATGATTCATGATATCCCAGCAGAAGGTTTTTCACATGGTAAAATCACCTTAGAATACACCACAATTCCTAAAATTAGTATGGTACCATCAACAAATAAATTCTAATGTAACTAAAGCCTGTTATCACCCTGTTATCAGTACAGTGGTGTGCGAGCAGTGTACGGGGTTGTGCTGTGGCTGGTGTTTCAGGGTTTAGGGCAGTGCAGTGGTGTTCGGGCAGTGTAGGGGGTCGTGCTGGGGCTGGTGTTTCAGGGTTTAGGGCAGTGCAGTGGTGCTCGGGCAGTGTAGGGGGTCGTGCTGGGGGTGAAGTTTCAGGGTTTAGGGTAGTGCAGTGGTGTTCGGGCAGTGTAGGGGGTCGTGCAGGGGCTGGTGTTTCAAGGTTTAGGGCAGTGCAGTGGTGTTCGGGCAGTGTAGGGGGTCGTGCTGGGGCTGGTGTTTCAGGGTTTTGGGCAGAGCAGTGGTGTTCGGGCAGTGTAGGGGGTCATGCTGGGGGTAGTGTTTCAGGGTTTAGGGCAGTGCAGTGGTGTTCGGGCAGTGTAGGGGGTCGTGCTGGGGGTGGTGTTTCAGGGTTTAGGTCAGTGGTGTTCGGGCAGTGTAGGGGGTCTTGCTGGGGGTGATGTTTCAGGGTTTAGGGCAGTGCAGTGGTGTTCGAGCAGTGTAGGGGGTCTTGCTGGGGGTAGTGTTTCAGGGTTTAGGGCAGTGCAGTGGTGTTCGGGCAGTGTAGGGGGTCATGCTGGGGGTGGTGTTTCAGGGTTTAGGGCAGTGCAGTGGTGTTCGGGCAGTGTAGGGGGTCATGCTGGGGGTGGTGTTTCAGGGTTTAGGGCAGTGCAGTGGTGTTCGGGCAGTGTAGGGGTGGTGAAGGGGGTGGTGTTTCAGGGTTTAGGGCAGTGCAGTGGTGTTCGGGCAGTGTAGGGGGTCATGCAGGGGCTGGTGTTTCAGGGTTTAGGGCAGTGCAGTAGTGTTCGGGCAGTGTAGGGGTCGTGCTGGGGGTAGTGTTTTAGGGTTTAGGGTAGTGCAGTGGTGCTTGTGTAGTGTAGGGGGTCGTGCTGGGGGTAGTGTTTTAGGGTTTAGGGTAGTGCAGTGGTGTTTGTGTAGTGTAGGGGGGTCATGTTTTAGGGTAGTGCAGTGGTGTTTGGGTGGTGTAGGGGGTCGTGCTGGTGGTAGTGTTTTAGGATTTAGGTTAGTGCAGTGGTGTTTGGGTAGTGTAGGGGGTCGTGCTGGGGTTAGTGTTTTAGGGTTTAGGATAGTGCACTGGTGCTTGTGTAGTGTAGGGGTCGTGCTGGGGGTAGTGTTTTAGGGTTTAAGGTAGTGCAGTGGTGTTTTTGTAGTGTAGGGGGTCATGTTTTAAGATGCAATGCTCCAATACCTGTCCAGTCTGCACTACATAAAACTGCAAAAAACTAAAAATAAAAAGTGTTTTGCACACTTTTGTCATTGGGCTATATGTGGGCTACATCTGGGTAATATTTGTGCTACATTTGGGCTCTTTTTCACTGGTGGCCATCTTGGAAGACTTCTTTGTTATGAAGTTTCCTAATTTCTTCATTTACTGCAGTCTTCTCAGTAGGAAATGCTTTCAGTTTTTTACTTTGATTCCATCAAGAAGGCATTCAGATGTGTCTCACATCTGCCATAAATTCAGAATGTTAGCACTCTAGTTGCTTATTAGATCACTGGAGTAAAGCTACTGCTCACCAGGGAGTTAACTGGTAGTCTGCTGCTGGTATTGAAAGTGATTGTTTCAGTCTGCATGTCAGAATTTTCTAATGAAATAGAAGAGAATATGAGATCTCACTTAAAACATGCCCTAATTTTTCTTTCTGCAGCACTAACCATAATTTCTATTTCAAAAAGAACCCCTCATTTTGTTCCTTTTTAAATTAAATGTTTTAAGTGTTACCGGTTTATTCCAATCAAGATGGCTTCAGGTGTGCCATACTTTTGTCACAAGTAAGGCTGTTAGCGCTCTAGTTGTTCTTTAGAACACTCTGGGAAGCTGCAGTAGAACACAAAGGCATCAACTGGCAGGCTTCTCCTGTTGAAATATAACAGGAAGATATTTGAGATCACACTTGAAATATGTCCTAATTTTTCTTTCTACAGCACTAACCATAATTACTATGACAAAATGAACCCCCTCATTGTGTTCCTTTTTAAATTAAATGTTTTAAGTGTTACCAGTTTATTCCAATCAAGATGGCTTCAGGTGTGCCATACTTTTGTCATAAGTAAGGCTGTTAGCATGCTAGTTGTTCTTTAGAACACTCTGGGAAGCTGCAGTAGAACACAAAGGCATCAACTGGCAGGGTGCTCCTGTTGAAATATAACAGGAAGATATTTGAGATCACACTTGAAACATGTCCTAATTTTTCTTTCTACAGCACTAACCATATTTTCTATGACAAAATGAACCCCATCATTTTGTTCCTTTTTAAATTAAATTGTTTAAGTGTTACCAGTTTATTCCAATCAAGATGGCTTCAGGTGTGCCATACTTTTGTCATAAGTAAGGCTGTTAGCACTCTAGTTGTTCTTTAGAACACTCTGGGAAGCTGCAGTAGAACACAAAGGAATCAACTGACAGTCTCTGCCCTTGTTGGATGTACATGTTTTACTGAGAATGTCAGACTTCATTCTCACATGAGTGAGAAAGATAATGTGAATTTACAGAAAATATGCTCTCATTTTAGCTTCTGGAGCACCTTTCAAACCTCCATGGGACAAGCATGAGAAAATAGTGTTCTCTCAAACATGATTCATGATATCCCAGCAGAAGGTTTTTCACATGGTAAAATCACCTTAGAATACACCACAATTCCTAAAATTAGTATGGTACCATCAACAAATAAATTCTAATGTAACTAAAGCCTGTTATCACCCTGTTATCAGTGCAGTGGTGTGCGGGCAGTGTACGGGGTTGTGCTGGGGCTGGTGTTTCAGGGTTTAGGGCAGTGCAGTGGTGTTTGGGCAGTGTAGGGTGTTGTGCTGGGGCTGGTGTTTCAGGGTTCAGGGCAGTGCAGTGGTGTTCAGGCAGTGTAGGGGGCCGTGCTGAGGCTGGTGTTTCACGGTTTAGGGCAGTGCAGTGGTGTTCGGGCAGTGTAGGGGATCGTGCTGGGGCTGATGTTTCAGGGTTTAGGGCAGTGCAGTGGTGTTCGGGCAGTGTAGGCGGTCGTGCTGGGGCTGGTGTTTCAGGGTTTAGGGCGGTGCAGTGGTGTTCGGGCAGTGTAGGGGGTCGTGCTGGGGCTGGTGTTTCAGGGTTTAGGGCAGTGCAGTGGTGTTCGGGCAGTGCAGGGGGTCGTGCTGGGGCTGGTGTTTCAGGGTTTTGGGCAGAGCAGTGGTGTTCGGGCAGTGTAGGGGGTCATGCTGGGGGTAGTGTTTCAGGGTTTAGGGCAGTGCAGTGGTATTTGGGCAGTGTAGGGGGTTGTGCTGGGGGTGGTGTTTCAGGGTTTAGGTCAGTGGTGTTCGGGCAGTGTAGGGGGTCTTGCTGGGGGTGATGTTTCAGGGTTTAGGGCAGTGCAGTGGTGTTCGGGCAGTGTAGGGGGTCTTGCTGGGGGTAGTGTTTCAGGGTTTAGGGCAGTGCAGTGGTGTTCGGGCAGTGTAGGGTGTCATGCTGGGGGTGGTGTTTCAGGGTTTAGGGCAGTGCAGTGGTGTTCGGGCAGTGTAGGGGGTCGTGAAGGGGGTGGTGTTTCAGGGTTTAGGGAAGTGCAGTGGTGTTCGGGCAGTGTAGGGGGTCATGCTAGGGGTGGTGTTTCAGGGTTTAGGGCAGTGCAGTGGTGTTCGGGCAGTGTAGGGGGTCATGCAGGGGCTGGTGTTTCAGGGTTTAGGGCAGTGCAGTGGTGTTCGGGCAGTGTAGGGGGTCGTGCTGGGGGTAGTGTTTTGGGGTTTAGGGTAGTGCAGTGGTGCTTGTGTAGTGTAGGGGGTCGTGCTGGGGGTAGTGTTTTAGGGTTTAGAGTAGTGCAGTGGTGTTTGTGTAGTGTAGGGGGTCATGTTTTAGGGTAGTGCAGTGGTGTTTGGGTAGTGTAGGGGTCGTGCTGGTGGTAGTGTTTTAGGATTTAGGTTAGTGCAGTGGTGTTTGGGTAGTGTAGGGGGTCGTGCTGGGGGTAGTGTTTTAGGGTTTAGGATAGTGCAGTGGTGCTTGTGTAGTGTAGGGGGTCATGCTGGGGGTAGTGTTTTAGGGTTTAAGGTAGTGCAGTGGTGTTTTTGTAGTGTAGGGGGTCATGTTTTAAGATGCAATGCTCCAATACCTGACCAGTCTGCACTACATAAAACTGCAAAAAACTAAAAATAAAAAGTGTTTTGCACACTTTTGTCATTGGGCTATATGTGGGCTACATCTGGGTAATATTTGTGCTACATTTGGGCTCTTTTTTCACTGGTGGCCATCTTGGAAGACTTCTTTGTTATGAAGTTTCCTAATTTCTTCATTTACTGCAGTCTTCTCAGTAGGAAATGCTTTCAGTTTTTTACTTTGATTCCATCAAGAAGGCATTCAGATGTGTCTCACATCTGCCATAAATTCAGAATGTTAGCACTCTAGTTGCTCATTAGATCACTGGAGTAAAGCTACTGCTCACCAGGGAGTTAACTGGTAGTCTGCTGCTGGTATTGAAAGTGATTGTTTCAGTCTGCATGTCAGAATTTTCTAATGAAATAGAAGAGGATATGAGATCTCACTTAAAACATGCCCTAATTTTTCTTTCTGCATCACTAACCATAATTTCTATTTCAAAAAGAAGCCCTCATTTTGTTCCTTTTTAAATTAAATGTTTTAAGTGTTACCGGTTTATTCCAATCAAGATGGCTTCAGGTGTGCCATACTTTTGTCATAAGTAAGGCTGTTAGCGCTCTAGTTGTTCTTTAGAACACTCTGGGAAGCTGCAGTAGAACACAAAGGCATCAACTGGCAGGCTGCTCCTGTTGAAATATAACAGGAAGATATTTGAGATCACACTTGAAATATGTCCTAATTTTTCTTTCTACAGCACTAACCATAATTTCTATGACAAAATGAACCCCATCATTTTGTTCCTTTTTAAATTAAATTGTTTAAGTGTTACCAGTTTATTCCAATCAAGATGGCTTCAGGTGGGCCATACTTTTGTCATAAGTAAGGCTGTTAGCACTCTAGTTGTTCTTTAGAACACTCTGGGAAGCTGCAGTAGAACACAAAGGAATCAACTGACAGTCTCTGCCCTTTTTGGATGTACATGTTTTACTGAGAATGTCAGACTTCATTCTCACATGAGTGAGAAAGATAATGTGAATTTACAGAAAATATGCTCTCATTTTAGCTTCTGGAGCACCTTCCAAACCTCCATGGGACAAGCATGAGAAAATAGTGTTCTCTCAAACATGATTCATGATATCCCAGCAGAAGGTTTTTCACATGGTAAAATCACCTTAGAATACACCACAATTCCTAAAATTAGTATGGTACCATCAACAAATAAATTCTAATGTAACTAAAGCCTGTTATCACCCTTTATAGTTCTCCTTTTGGTGACCCTCAAAATCTTCTATTCACTACAATGCATTTCAATGAGGTACTATCATTTATATTGGTCCCAAGATGGCTGCCAGCAATTCCAGGATGAAGTGCTGACAGCCAATCAGATCTCACGATGACATGTGTGGTTAGGCTCCGCCCAGATATATATGTGACTTTACTTTTGATTTTCTCAAGAACTACTGAACGGATTTACACCATTTAAGCAAAAGGCACGACACTGAACCAAGGGCTACCTCTTTGCCAAATTTGGTGTAATTCCGTTCAGCAGTTCGGGCTGTAGCTGCGA
This sequence comes from Calotriton arnoldi, assembly GCA_963921515.1. Taxonomy (NCBI): domain Eukaryota; kingdom Metazoa; phylum Chordata; class Amphibia; order Caudata; family Salamandridae; genus Calotriton; species Calotriton arnoldi. The sequence continues at coordinate 18,176 of CAWUFW010013977.1, read as the reverse complement.
CTAAAGGTTCCTATGGAAAAATGAATGGGGAAAATGCGTTTTGGGACCCCCATTTTTTCTCGGCCCCCGCTTGACGTATCACCCCGAGACTTTCAGGATAGGAGCGGAACGGAGCGCCCCAACAAGTTGGAAACTTTCGCGAAGATTCGTCAACCGGCGCCAACGTTATTTCAAATAGAATGTCGCGGATTTCCTATGGATAATAGGTTTTAACTATAACTATCTACTGGCGACCGCCAGTAGATAATATATATATATTCACTGAAAAAACCATAGGTTTCAGGCACGTTATAGTTAGAAATTAGCATTTAAAAAACCTTAGAAAATCACTGAAAAAACCATAGGTTTCAGGGGCGTTATAGTTAGTTGGACATTTCACTCGTACAAAACCATAGAAATTCCCCCGTTATAGTTAGTTCAGCTAACTATAACTCGCGCGCCCGCAATGCACTGCTGATGATGTCACATATTACATCACTCATGACATGGTCAGTGACATCACTCATGACATCACTGATGACATCTCAAATGGCATCACTGATGACATCACTGATGACATCATCCTTGTGATAGAGTGGCAGACCTCCTCTCAACCTAATATAACCTTTGATACACACACTCAAAAATACAAACTAACATTTTCAAAACAATGGACATACCAATACCAGTTACAACACACCTATTCAGTAATTCCAAGATCTACACACACATCCACTCATTCACCAACAGTCCCTATACAGTCACTCATACATGTACTCACTCATCATATGTACTCATACACCTATACATCCTGTTACACACCGCCACTCATCCATAGAGTTACTCACACACATAGTCACACATGCAAACAAAGTATCAAACATCCATTTACTTGCATATACAGTTATACACACACTACCACACTTCTACAGAAACTTACACATACTTACTCTCTTAAACAATCACTTATAGAAACACCTACTTATTTGTACAGGAACTCTTCCAATCTCTCACTCTCACATATACTCACTTATATACCCCAATACTCACATATACTGGGACGACTCCTGGTGGCCCCCTGCCCTGGGCAACGCACCCAAACCAACGGACCACGCACGCAACCTGGGCTTCATCCTGGACTCCTCCCTCTCAATGACCCGACAAGTCAACGCCGTCTCCTCGTCTTGCTTCAACATCCTACGCATGCTGCGCAAGATCTTCCGGTGGATCCCCACCAAAACAAGGAAGACGGTCACCCAGGCCCTCGTCACCAGCTGACTGGACTACGGCAACTCCCTCTACGCCGGAACCACAGCCAAACTTCAAAAAAGACTCCAACGCATCCAGAACGCCTCAGCTCGACTCATCCTGGACATCCCCCGACACAGCCACATCGCCGGACACCAGAGAGACCTGCACTGGCTCCCCATCAGCAAGAGAATCACGTTCCGACTCCTCACCCACGCACACAAAGCTCTCCACAACCAAGGCCCCAGATACCTCAACGACCGTCTGACCTTCTACACTCCCACCCGCCAGCTACGATCGACCAACCACGCCCTCGCCACCGTCCCCCGCATCCGAAGAGCCACAACGGGAGGAAGATCCTTCTCCTACCTGGCTGCCAAGACGTGGAACTCCCTACCCATCCACCTCCGCCTTACCCAAGACCACCTCTCCTTCAGGAAGCAACTCAAGACCTGGCTGTTCGAACAGTAGCGGACCCCCCCCCAAGCGCCTTGAGACCCTCCGGGTGAGTAGCACGCTATACAAATGCTTGATTGATTGATTGATATACTAGTTTAAAACATATGTAGTTACTCATAAAGACACTATTGAGACAGTCATTCACTCACTAACACACCCATACACATACTCATCCACCTATACAGTCCTGCACACATGCTGTCTTCAACACATACAAACAGTGAGTCACTCATTCATGCATCTATGCACTAAGTAATACCCCCACCGAACCATACAGACACTCAGACACTCATACTGATACTCAAAAAACCAACTAATAACCCATATAGACACTCATGTAGCTACTCACCAACCCATGCAGCCACTTATACACAAAGTGAGAGACTGATACAGATATTTTCATATTTAAACATTACTCACTAACCCATGTATTCACTAAGATACACTTAGTCAGTTATACAATGAATTTTACAAAACAAAATCATCCATTTAGACACTTATATACCCATTTATTCTTCCATCGACCTTGAGATATACATATATAAAACATATTTAATTTTCAGAAAAACACACATTCACTGGATGATGTCATCAGTGATGTCATCAGTGATGTCATTTGAGATGTCATCAGTGATGTCATGAGTGATGTCACTGACCATGTCATGAGTGATGTAATATGTGACGTCATCAGCAGTGCATTGCGGGCGCTTGAGTTATAGTTAGCTGAACTAACTATAACGGGGCAATTTCTATGGTTTTGTACGAGTGAAATGTCCAACTAACTATAACGCCCCTGAAACCTATGGTTTTTTCAGTGAATTTCTAAGGTTTTTTAAATGCTAATTTCTAACTATAACGTGCCTGAAACCTATGGTTTTTTCAGTGAATATATATATATTTATTATACTATGTATACATGTGAAAATGCCTCGGTCCCCTTTTTGCCTCGGTGGCACGGAAAAAATGGGTGGAACTGACGTCAGCACGCCGACGAGGTTCTCTTATGGCTCCGATGACGTCATACGGTGTCGCGAGCGGAGCCGTGCTATTATGACGTCCTCGTTGATGTGGGGGAGCTAGGAAAGAATTTCCGTGGAATGCTGGTGCAGGGGATATTCACCTAAGTGTACAGGCTAGTCCTTTGGGAGCAACTGTTTATGTTGCCACTCCAGAAACCGAAACCAGTGATCCGAGGGCAGAGGCCCTGCAGATGGCACACGAGGTGGGGTGCCCAGTCGTGTGCACCGGCGGGGCAGCGAAGTGACAAGCACCACAACCCACAAAAGAGGTAACGAGGGCACTGAATAACACAGGATCTTCTCTTTGTATCTGGCAGGAAAAACGAAGTTAAAATGCCCTAGTACCAAAATGTAGAATTAGTGCTACAACGGTCTTCAAGAGGACCTGCGATGCCGCTTCTGGAGGTGGCACATGGGTCACGCGATACGGTCATACTGCGGTGGGACGCACACTCGTTGACCTCTCATGGCACTGCTCCACACTTTAGGGAGGACGCTTTCCATTAGCTATGTTTTCTGATGACATGTCGCGCCGGCCCCGTCCAACAACAGATCTCCTTTAGATCCAAACAGACTCTTCCACTCTCTCACCGGAAGTGAAACCAGGTCACGCGGACACTTTCACAATACAAAAGTCGGGAATGCACTTTTCGGTAAAAAAACACATTCCTTCCTCCTAATTAATCAAATAAACGTCTCACTGAAGAACAGGGGCCAGCTTCGATCGGTAAACAGCCGTTACAACGACTTTTTACTTTGCGATACCATTACAACGCATGCATTACCACGCATGCGTTGTACATCACAAAGTCATTACTACGCATTTTTTAGAACGCATGGTCATTTACCACGCATGCCTTTACAACAAATTTTGTTGTAAAGGTATGTATGGTAAATGACCATGCGTTCTAAAAACATGTAGACGATCCATGTCGTTGTAAGGAAACAGAGGCTGTTCCGTTTCCTCACAACGAAGTGCACCGCCCCTCAGAGACGACGTGAAGCAGGAACCATGAGGAGAGAGGAATCACGAGGAGTGAGAGGTAAGGGGGATTGGGCATGGGGTGGGGGTTTCTTTTCTAGGGTTTAGGGTAGTGCAGTGGTGTTTGGGTGGTGTAGGGGGTCATGCTGGGGGTAGTGTTTTAGGGTTTAGGGTAGTGCAGTGGTGTTTGGGTAGTGTAGGGGGTCATGCTGGGGGTAGTGTTTTAGGGTTTAGGGTAGTGCAGTAGTGTAGGGGGTCATGCTGGGGGTAGTGTTTTAGGGTTTAGGGTAGTGCAGTGGTGTATGGGTAGTGTAGGGGGTCGTGCTGGGTTAGTGTTTTAGGGTTTAGGGTAGTGCAGTGGTGTTTGAGTAGTGTAGGGGGTCATGCTGGTGATAGTGTTTTAGGGTTTAGGGTAGCGCAGTGGTGTTTGTGTAGTGTAGGGGGTCATGCTGGGGGTAGTGTTTTATGCTTTAGGGTAGTGCAGTGGTGTTTGGGTAGTGTAGGGGGTCGTGCTGGGGGTAGATTTAGGGTTTAGGGTAGTGCAGTGGTGTTTGGGTAGTGTAGGGAGTCGTGCTGGGGGTAGTGTTTTAGGGTTTAGGGTAGTGCAGTGGTGTTTGTGTAGTGTAGGGGGTTGTGCTGGGGGTAGTGTTTTAGGGTTTATGTTAGTGCAGTGGTGTTTGGGTAGTGTAGGGGGTAGTGCTGGGGTAGTGTTTTAGGGTTTAGGGTAGTGCAGTGGTGTTTGTGTAGTGTAGGTGATAGTGCTGGGGGTAGTGTTTTAAGGTTTAGGGTAGTGCAGTGGTGTTTGGGTAGTGTAGGGGTTCATGCTGGGGGTAGTGTTTTAGGGTTTAGGGTATGGCAGTGGTGTTTGGGTAGTGTAGGGGGTCGTGCTGGGGGTCGATTTAGGGTTTAGGGTAGTGCAGTGGTGTTTGTGTTATGAGGGGGTCGTGCTGGGGGTAGTGTTTTAGGGTTTAGAGTAATGCAGTGGTGTTTGTATAGTGTAGGGGGTTTAGGGTAGTGCAGTGGTGTTTGTGTAGTGTAGGGGTCATGCTGGGGGTTGTGTTTTAGGGTTTAGGGTAGGGCAGTGGTGTTTGTGTAGTGTAGAGGGTAGTGTTTTAGGGTTTAGGGTAGTGCAGTGGTGTTTGTGTAGTGTAGGGGGTCATGCTGTGGGTAGTGTTTTAGGGTTTAGGGTAGTGCAGTTGTGTTTGTGTAGTGTACGGGGTCGTGTTTTAGGGTATAGGGTAGTGCAGTGGTGTTTGGGAAGTGTAGGGGGTCATGCTGGGGTTAGTGTTTTAGGGTTTAGGGTAGTGCAGTGGTGTTTGGGTAGTGTAGGGGGTCGTGCTGGGGTAGTGTTTTAGGGTTTAGGGTAGTGCAGTGGTGTTTGTGTTGTGTGGGAGGTCATGCTGGGGGTAGATTTAGGGTTTAGTGTAGTGCAGTGGTGTTTAGGTAGTGTAGGGAGTCGTGCTGGGGGTAGTGTTTTAGGGTTTAGTGTAGTCCAGTGGTGTTTGTGTAATGTAGGGAGTCGTGCTGGGGGTAGTGTTTTAGGGTTTAGGGTAGTGCAGTGGTGTTTGGGTAGTGTAGGGGGTTGTGCTGGGGTAGTGTTTTAGGGTTTAGGGTAGTGCAGTGGTGTTTGTGTAGTGTAGGGGGTCATGCTGGGGGTAGTGTTTTAGGGTTTAGGGTAGTGCAATGGTGTTTGTGTAGTGTAGGGGGTAGTGTTTTAGGGTTTAGGGTAGTGCAGTGGTGTTTGTGTACTGTAGGGGGTCGTGCTGGGTTCTAGTGTTTTAGGGTTTAGGGTAGTGCAGTGGTATTTGTGTAGTGTAGGGGGTAGATTTAGGGTTTAGGGTAGTGCAGTGGTGTTTGGGTAGTGTAGGGGGTCGTGCTGGGGGTAGTGTTTTTGAGTTTAGGGTAGTGCAGTTGTGTTTGGGTAGTGAAGGGGTCATGCTGGGGGTAGTGTTTTAGGGTTTAGGGTAGTGCAGTGGTGTTTGGGTAGTGTAGGGGTCAACCAACATGAATTTGTCCTTGTGTGATGTAACCAATGCTCATGTAAAGCACTCCAATACCTGACCAGTCTGCACTATATAAAACTGCAAAAAAACAAAAAATAAAAAGTGTTTTGCACACTTCTGTTATTGGGCTATATGTGGGCTACCTCTGGGTGATATTTGTGCTACATTTGGGCTCTTTTTCTCTGGTGGCCATCTTGGGAGACTTATTTGTTATGACGTTTCCTAATTTCCTCATTTACTACAGTCTCCTCAGTAGGAAATGCTTTCAGTTTTTTACTTTGATTCCATCAAGAAGGCATTCAGATGTGTCACACATTTGCCATAAATTCAGAATGTTAGCACTCTAGTTGTTCATTAGATCACTGTAGTAAAGCTACTGCTCACCAAGGAGTTAACTGGAAGTCTACTGATGGTATTGAAAGTGATTGTTTCAGTCTGCATGTCAGAATTTTCTAATGTAATAGAAAAGGATTTGAGATCTCACTTAAAACATGCCCTACATTTTCTTTTTGCAGCACTAACCATAATTTCTATGGTAAAATGAACCCCCTCATTTTGTTCCTTTTTAAATTAAATGTTTTAAGTGTTACCAGTTTATTCCAATCAAGATGGCTTCAGGTGTGCCATACTTTTGTCATAAGTAAGGCTGTTAGCACTCTAGTTGTTCTTTAGAACACTCTGGGAAGCTGCAGTAGAACACAAAGGCATCAACTGACAGGCTGCTCCTGTTGAAAAATAACAGGAAGATATTTGAGATCACACTTGAAACATGTTCTAATTTTTCTTTCTACAGCACTAACCATAATTTCTATGACAAAATGAACCCCATCATTTTGTTCCTTTTTAAATTAAATGTTTTAAGTGTTACCAGTTTATTCCAATCAAGATGGCTTCAGGGGTGCCATACTTTTGTCATAAGTAAGGCTGTTAGCACTCTAGTTGTTCTTTAGAACACTCTGGGAAGCTGCAGTAGAACACAAAGGAATCAACTGACAGTCTCTGCCCTTGTTGGATGTACATGTTTTACTGAGAATGTCAGACTTCATTCTCACATGACTGAGAAAGATAATGTGAATTTACAGAAAATATGCTCTCATTTTAGCTTCTGGAGCACCTTCCAAAACTGTATGGGACAAGCATGTGAAAATAGTTTTCTCTCAAACATGATTCATGATATCCCAGCAGAAGGTTTTTCACAGGGTAAAATCACCTTAGAACACACCACAATTCCGGAAATTAGTATGGTACCATCAACAAATGAATTCTAATGTAACTAAAGTCTGTTATCATCCTTTATAGTTCTCCTTTTGGTAACCCTCAAAATCTTCGATTCACTACAATGCATTTCAATGGGGTACTATCATTTATATTGGTCCAAAGATGGCTGCCAGCAATTCCAGGATGAAGTGCTGACAGCCAATCAGATCTCACGATGACATGTGTGGTTAGACTCTGCCCAGATATATATGTGTTTTTACTTTTGATTTTCTCAGCAACTACTGAACGGATTTACACCATTTAACAAAAAGGGTTCTTTCTGAACCAAGAACTACCTCTTTGCCAAATTTGGTGTAATTCCGTTTAGCAGTTCGGGCTGTAGCCTTGCATAAAGTTTCCTATGGCAAATTGATTTTTTGACTCTTATTTTTTTAATTTCTCCGCAACTACTGAACGGATTTACACCATTTAACAAAACGGGTTCTTTCTGAACCAAGAACTACCTCTTTGCCAAATTTTGTGTAATTCCGTTCAGCAGTTCGGGCTGTAGCCGTGGCTAAAGTTTCCTATGGGAAAATGAATGGGGAAAACACGTTTTGGGACCCCCTTTTTTCTCGGCCCCCACTTGACGAATCACCCCAAAACTTTCAGGGTAGGAGCGGACCGGAGCGGGCCATAAAGTTTGAAAGTTTCGCAAAGATTCGTCAACCGACGCAAGTGTTATTTCAAATAGAATGTTGCAGATTTCCTATGGAAAATAGGTCCTAACTATAACTATCTACTGGCGACCGCCAGTAGATAATATATATATATATATATATTACTGAAGAAACCATGGGTTTCAGGGATGTTATAGTTAGAAATTAGCATTTAAAAAACCTTAGAAATTCATTGAAAAAACCACAGGTTTCAGGGACGTTATAGTTAGTAGGACATTTCACTTGTACAAAACCAGTGAAATTTGGCCGTTATAGTTAGTTCCACTAACTATAACTTGCTCCCCGCAATGCACTGCTGATGACGTCACATATTACATCATTCATGACATGGCCAGTGACATCACTGATGACATCACTGATGACATCTCAAATGACATCACTGATTACATCATCCACGTGATAATCTGATGCACCTCCTCACACACTAATATAACCTTTGATACACCCACTCTAAAATACAGACTACCATTTTCGAAACCATAGACACACCAATACCAGTTACAACATACCCACTCACTGATTCCTAGGTCTACACACACATCCACTCATTCACCCATACAGTCACTCATACATGCAGTCACTCATCAATACAGCACTATCATATGCACTCATACACCTATACAGACACTCACACACCACCACTCATCCATTGAGTTACTCACACACCTAGTCAGCCATGCAAAGAATCAATTATACTCCCATTTACTCACCTATACAGTTATACACACATCATGTCAATTATTCATACAGATACTAACACATACTTACTCTCGTATACAATCACTAATACAAGCACACACTCATCCATACAGCCACTCACACAATCACTCACTCTCACATATAGTCATTTATGTACTCCAACACTCACATATTCTGCCTTTCACGTATGTAGTTACTCACACATGTACCACTGAGACATCCATTCACTCACCAACACACCTATACACACACTCATCCACCCATACAGCCCTTCACAGATGCACTCTTGAACCCATACACCCAGTGAATCACCCACTCACACATCTATGCGCAGAGTCACCCACCCCCCACCCACACAGACACTCAGGCACCCATACAGGTATGCAGACAACCAATCAATAACCCATATAGACACTCATGTAGCTACTCATCAACCCATGCAGCCGCTTACACACCAACTGACAGACTGATACAGACATTCACACAGTTTAGTCACTAACCCATGCATTCAGTAAGACACATTTATTCACTCACTTATACAGTCAGTCACGCACCTACTAAATCATCTATTCAGACACTTATACACACACTCATTCTTCAATACACCTTGGCAAATATATAGATATATAAAACATATTTAAACTTTACAGAAACACACAGGCACTGGATGATGTCATCAGTGATGTCATTTGAGATTTCATCAGTGATGTCACTGGCCATGTCATGAATGATGTAATATGTGATGTCATCAGCAGTGCATTGCGGGGGCGAGAGTTATAGTTAACTGAACTAACTATAACGGCCAGATTTCACTGATTTTGTACGAGTGAAATGTCCAACTAACTATAACGTCCCTGAAACCTGTGGTTTTTTCAGTGAATATATATATATATACACACATATATATACACATACATATATATATATTCACTGAAAAAACCATAGGTTTTAGGGACAGTTATAGTTAGTTGGACATTGCACTCGTACAAAACCCGTGAAATTCCCCCGTTATAGTTAGTTCAGGTAACCAAAATGCTTTTACTCAACTGTTTACAGGAGATGTCCCAGGACTGAATCTAGGATCCAGTCCTGTGGTTAGAAAAGTAATCCATAAAGTAACTAATTGCATTTAACTAGAAATTCACATTGAGCTGAATGTTGCATTGTGTTTGAAAATGTGTTGCCCATTGCAACAACTGTAACTACTGTACTTAAAAGTCTATTGCCTATGTGCAAAGTATTTAAACTAAAGTAATTCATTCTGAGAAAGTATTTTTTGTAATGTAATGTATAATGTAATTACAATGTAATTTAAAAAATAAAATATGTAAAAAAAAATGGTTTCTAAAATGTAGTAAATCAGTATGAAAAAAATAAATATAACAATTAATACATTTAAAAATTGTCATTTACAAAACCTTTGAAATTCACTTAAAAACCGTAGGTTTCAGACATGTTATAGTTAGGAATTAGCATTTAAAAAACCTTTGAAATTCACTGAAAAAACCATAGGTTTCAGGCACGTTATAGTTAGAAATTAGCATTTAAAAAACCTTACAAATTCACTGAAAAAACCATAGGTTTTAGGGACAGTTATAGTTACTTGGACATTGCACTCGTACAAAACCCATGAAATTCCCCTGTTATAGTTAGTTCAGCTAACTATAACTCGCACCCCCGCAATGCACTGCTGATGACGTCACATATTACATCACTCATGACATGGTCAGTGACATCACTGATGACATCACTGATGACATCTCAAATGACATCACTCTTTTTTAAATTAAAAAAAATATATTTGGAGGGGGGCTGCGTGGCCCCCCTCCTCAGGCCATTTAAGGCCCCAGGGACCCCATCCCCCGGGGCCGGCCTTGCCCTTTTAAAAAAATGTTTTTAATTGGGTATGGGGGCTGCGTGGCCCCCCTCCCGGGCCACTTATGGCCCCGGGGACCCCATCCCCCGGGCCTGGCCTCTCGTTGGAGACTGTGGGGGGTCCCCAATCACCCCAGCTAACATGCTGCTCCCCGTGTGGAAAAGCAATTGGGTTTGCATTTTGAAAGAGAGAGCAGGTTTCCTGCTCTCTCTTTCAAAATGCAAACTAAGTTTACTATGACAGGACGGAGCCGCGATGCTCCCGTCCTGTCATAGCAAATTACAGTGTCCCGGGGTAGGCACCCGGGACACTGCAGGAGCCGGCCCTGGGGGGTGGTGGTCCCCAGGGCCATCACTGGCTCCAGGAGGGGGGCTGCGCGGCCCCTCTCCCAACTTGTTCAAAGCCCCAGGGAGGTGGTGGTCCCCGGGGCTCTGGGGGTCCATAACGGACCCCCATATTTAAATCTTTAGTGCCCCGGGGAGGTGGCGGTCCCCGGGGCGGGTGGGGGGGCTAGAGCCCCCCCACACAGATTAAAAAAAATAAAAAATAAAGAAGCCCCGGGTGGTAGCGATCCCCGGGGCAGCGGGAGGGCAAAGAGCCCTCCCGCACCATTTTTTTAATAAAGCCCCGGGGGGTGGTGGTCCCCGGGGCTTGGGGGGCCTTAGAGGCCCCCCACATTACAACTAAATAACCCCCGCATGCCCCCGGGACTTGGGCCACCCGGGGGCAAAATACCATCGAGGCGCGGGAGACCGCGCTTCGATTTATTTTTTTCCGGCAGGATCCGCGCACCCTGAGCGCATCCTGCTGATTTAAAAAAAAAAAAATGCTTTTTTCTGCCCAGGGGGTCCTTGCGGGACTCCCTGAGCAGGCCTAGGGGGTAAGGGTGTTTCTACCCTGCCCCATTTGTGCGTTTTGCGCACTTGTTTTTGTGCCTCGGTTCTACCGAGGCACAAAATGGCTGCCAACACTTCCTGATTCAGAATGTTGACAGCCAGCTGACAGCCAATTAGCATGCAGCTCGTGATCGGGACGGTGCGCGCAGGGTGCGCTGAGGGTACGCGGATCCGATGCGGCCATAGATATATATGTGATTTTATTTGTGATTTTCTCAGAAACTACTGAACGGATTAACACCATTTAAGCAAAAGGCACGACACTGAACCAAGGGCTACCTCTTTGCCAAATTTGGTGTAATTCCGTTCAGCAGTTCGGGCTGTAGCTGCGACTAAAGGTTCCTATGGAAAAATTAATGGGGAAAACGCGTTTTGGGACTCCCCTTTTCTCGGCCCCGCTGACGAATCAACCCGAGACTTTCAGGGTAGGAGCGGAGTGGAGCGCCCCAACAAGTTGGAGCTTTCGCGAAGATTCGTCAACTGGCGCAAGAGTTATTTCAAATAGAATGTTGCGGATTTCCTATGGAAAATAGGTTTTAACTATAACTATCTACTGGCGACCGGCAGTAGATAATATACACACATATATATACACATACATTATCTACTGGCGGTCGCCAGTAGATAGTTATAGTTAGGACCTATTTTCCATAGGAAATCCGCAACATTCTATTAGAAATAACTCTTGCGTCGGTTGAGGAATCTTCGCGAAATTTTCAAACTTTATGGCCCGCTCCGGTCCGCTCCTACCCTGAAAGTTTCGGGGTGATTCATCAAGCGGGGGCCGAGAAAAAAGGGGGATCCCAAAACGTGTTTTCCCCATTCATTTTCCCATAGGAAACTTTAGCCACGGCTACAGCCCGAACTGCTGAACGGAATTACACAAAATTTGGCAAAGAGGTAGTTCTTGGTTCAGAAAGAACCCTTTTGTTAAATGGTGTAAATCCGTTGAGTAGTTGCAGAGAAATTAAAAAAATAAGAGTCAAAAAGTAATTTCCCATAGGAAACTTTATGCAAGGCTACAGCCCGAACTGCTGAACGGAATTACACCAAATTTGGCAAAGAGGTCGTTCTTGGTTCAGAAAGAACCCTTTTGGTTAAATGGTGTAAATCCGTTCAGTAGATGCTGAGAAAATCAAAAGTAAAAACACATATATATCTGGGCGGAGCCTAACCACACATGTCATCGTGAGATCTGATTGGCTGTCAGCACTTCATCCTGGAATTGCTGGCAGCCATCTTGGGACCAATATAAATGATAGTACCCCATTGAAATGCATTGTAGTGAATCGAAGATTTTGAGGGTTACCAAAAGGAGAACTATAAAGGGTGATAACAGACTTTAGTTACATTAGAATTCATTTGTTGATGGTACCATACTAATTTCAGGAATTGTGGTGTGTTCTAAGGTGATTTTACCCTGTGAAAAACCTTCTGCTGGGATATCAAGAATCATGTTTGAGAGAAAACTATTTTCACATGCTTGTCCCATACAGTTTTGGAAGGTGCTCCAGAAGCCAAAATGAGAGCATATTTTCTGTAAATTCACATTATCTTTCTAAGTCATGTGAGAATGAAGTCTGACATTCTCAGTAAAACATGTGCTTCCAACAATGGCAGAGACTGTCAGTTGATTCCTTTGTGTTCTACTGCAGCTTCCCAGAGTGTTCTAAAGAACAACTAGAGTGCTAACAGCCTTACTTATGACAAAAGTATGGCACACCTGAAGCCATCTTGATTGGAATAAACTGGTAACACTTAAAACATTTAATTTAAAAAGGAACAAAATGATGGGGTTCATTTTGTCATAGAAATTATGGTTAGTGCTGTAGAAAGAAAAATTAGGACATGTTTCAAGTGTGATCTCAAATATCTTCCTGTTATATTTCAACAGGAGCAGCCTGTCAGTTGATGCCTTTGTGTTCTACTGCAGCTTCCCAGAGTGTTCTAAAGAACAACTAGAGCGCTAACAGTCTTACTTATGACAAAATGATGGCACACCTGAAGCCATCTTGATTGGAATAAACTGGTAACTCTTAAAACATTTAATTTAAAAAGGAACAACATGAGGGGGTTCATTTTGTCATAGAAATTATGGTTAGTGCTGTAGAAAGAAAAATTAGCACATGTTTTAAGTGAGATCTCAAATATCTTCCTGTTATATTTCAACAGGAGCAGCCTGTCAGTTGATGCCTTTGTGTTCTACTGCAGCTTCCCAGAGTGTTCTAAAGAACAACTAGAGCGCTAACAGTCTTACTTATGACAAAAGTATGGCACACCTGAAGCCATCTTGATTGGAATAAACTGGTAACACTTAAAACATTTAATTTAAAAAGGAACAAAATGAGGGGTTCATTTTGCCATAGAAATTATGGTTAGTGCTGCAGAAAGAAAATTTAGGGCATGTTTTAAGTGAGATCTCAAATCCTCTTCTATTTCATTAGAAAATTCTGACATGCAGACTGAAACAATCACTTTCAATACCAGCAGTAGACTTCCAGTTAACTCCCTGGTGAGCAGTAGCTTTACTACAGTGATCTAATGAACAACTAGAGTGCTAACATTCTGAATTTATTGCAAATGTGTGACACATCTGAATGCCTTCTTGATGGAATCAAAGTAAAAAACTGAAAGCATTTCCTACTGAGGAGACTGCAGTAAATGACGAAATTAGGAAACTTCATAACAAATAAGTCTCCCAAGATGGCCACCAGAGAAAAAAGAGCCCAAATGAAGCACAAATATCACCCAGATGTAGCCCACATATAGCCCAATGACAGAAGTGTGCAAAACACTTTTTATTTTTATTTTTTCTGCAGTTTTATATAGTGCAGACTGGTCAGGTATTGGAGTGCTTTACATGAGCATTGGTTACATCACACAAGGACAAATTCATGTTGGTTGACCCCTACACTACCCAAACACCACTGCACTACCCTAAACCCTAAAACACTACCCCAGCACGACCCCCTTCACTACCCAAACACAACTGCACTACCCTAAACTCAAAAACACTACCCCCAGCATGACCCCCTACACTACCCAAACACCACTGCACTACCCTAAACCCTAAATCTACCCCCTACACAAATACCACTGCACTACCCTAAACCCTAAAACACTAGAACCCAGCACGACCCCCTACAGTACACAAACACCACTGCACTACCCTAAACCCTAAAACACTACCCCCTACACTACACAAACACCATTGCACTACCCTAAACCCTAAAACACTACCCCCAGCATGACCCCCTACACTACACAAACACCACTGCACTACCCTAGACCCTAAAACACTACCCCAGCACGACCCCCTACACTACCCAAACACCACTGCACTACCCTAAACCCTAAAACACTACCCCCAGCACGACTCCCTACACTACACAAACACCACTGGACTACCCTAAACCCTAAAACACTACCCCCAGCACGACTCCCTACACTACCTAAACACCACTGCACTACACTAAACCCTAAATCTACCCCCAGCATGACCTCCCACACTACACAAACACCACTGCACTACCCTAAACCCTAAAACACTACCCCCAGCATGACCCCCTACACTACCCAAACACCACTGCACTACCCTAAACCCTAAAACACTAACCCCAGCATGACCCCCTACACTACCCAAACACCACTGCACTACCCTATACCCTAAAACACAACCCCGTACACTACACAAACACAACTGCACTACCCTAAACCCTAAAACACTACCCCCAGCACTACCCCCTACACTACACAAACACCACTGCACTACCCTAAACCCTAAAACACTACCCCAGCACTACCCCCTACACTACCCAAACACCACTGCACTAACATAAACCCTAAAACACTACCCCAGCACGACTCCCTACACTACCCAAACACCACTGCACTACCCTAAACTCTAAATCTACCCCCAGCACGACCCCCTACACTACCCAAACACCACTGCACTACCCTAAACCATAAAACACTACCCCCAGCATGACCCCCTATACTACACAAACACCACTGCACTACCCTAAACCCTAAAACACTGCCACCAGCATGACCCCCTACACTACTCAAACACCACTGCACTACCCTAAACCCTAAAACACTAACCCAGCACGACCCCCTACTCTACCCATATACCACTGCACTACCCTAAAGCCTAAAACACTACCCCCAGCACGACCCCCTACACTACTGCACTACCCTAAACCCTAAAACACTACCCCCAGCACGACCCCCTACACTACCCAAACACCACTGCACTACCCTAAACCCTAAAACACTACCCCCAGCACGACCCCCTACACCACCCAAACACCACTGCACTACCCTAATCCCTAGAAAAGAAACCCCCACCCCATGCCCAATCCCCCTTACCTCTCACTCCTCGTGGTTCCTCTCTCCTCGTGGTTCCTGCTTCACGTCGTCTCTGAGGGGCGGTGCACGTCATTGTGAAGAAACGGAACAGCCTCTGTTTCCTTACAACGACATGGATCGTCTACATGTTTTTAGAACGCATGGTCATTTACCATACATACCTTTACAACAAAATTCGTTGTAAAGGCATGCGTGGTAAATGACCATGCGTTCTAAAAAAATGCGTAGTAATGACTTTGTGATGTACAACGTATGCGTGGTAATGCATGCTATGTAATGGTATCGCAAATTAAAAAAGTCATTGTAACGGCTGTTTACCGATCGAAGCTGGCCCCTGTACTTCAGTGAGACGTTTATTTGATTAATTAGGAGGAAGGAATGTGTTTTTTTACCGAAAAGTGCATTCCCGGCTGTTGTATTGTGAAAGTGTCCGCGTGGCCTGGTTTCACTTCCGGTGAGAGAGTGGAAGAGTCTGTTTGGATCTAAAGGAGTTCTGTTGTTGGACGGGGCCGGCGCGACATGTCATCAGAAAACATAGCTAATGGAAAGCGTCCTCCCTGAAGTGTGGAGCAGTGCCATGAGAGGTCAACGAGTGTGCGTCCCACCGCAGTATGACGGTACCGCATGACCCATGTGCCACCTCCAGGGTACGGGAGGCAGAAGCGGCATCGCAGGTCATCTTGAAGACCGTTGTAGCACTAATTCTACATTTTGGTACTAGGGCATTTTAACTTCGTTGTTCCTGCCAGATACAAAGAGAAGATCCTGTGTTATTGAGTGCCCTCGTTACCTTTTTTGTGGGTTGTGGTGCTTGTCACTTCGCTGCCCCGCCGGTGCACACGACTGGGCACCCCACCTCGTGTGCCATCTGCAGGGCCTCTGCCCTCGGATCACTGGTTTCGGTTTCTGGAGTGGCAACATAAACAGTTGCTCCCAAAGGACTAGCCTGAACACTTAGGTGAATATCCCCTGCACCAGCATTCCACGGAAATTCTTTCCTAGCTCTCCCACGTCAACGAGGACGTCATAATAGCACGGCTCTGCTTGCGACACCATATGACGTCATCGGAGCCATAAGAGAACCTCGTCGGCGTGCTGACGTCAGTTCCACCCATTTTTTCCGTGCCACCGAGGCAAACAGGGGACCGAGACATTTTCACATTTATACATAGTATAATAAATATATATATATTCACTGAAAAAACCATAGGTTTCAGGCACGTTATAGTTAGAAATTAGCATTTAAAAAACCTTAGAAATTCACTGAAAAAACCATAGGTTTCAGGCACGTTATAGTTAGAAATTAGCATTTAAAAAACATTAGAAATTCACTGAAAAAACCATAGGTTTCAGGGGCGTTATAGTTAGTTGGACATTTCACTCGTACAAAACCATAGAAATTCCCCCGTTATAGTTTGTTCAGCTAACTATAACTCGCGCGCCCGCAATGCACTGCTGATGACGTCACATATTACATCACTCATGACATGGTCAGTGACATCACTCATGACATCACTGATGACATCTCAAATGACATCACTGATGACATCACTGATGACATCATCCAGTGAATGTGTGTTTTTCTGAAAATTAAATATGTTTTATATATGTATATCTCAAGGTCGATGGAAGAATAAGTGGGTATATAAGTGTCTAAATGGATGATTTTGTTTTGTAAAATTGATTGTATAACTGACTAAGTGTATCTTAGTGAATACATGGGTTAGTGAGTAATGTTTAAATATGAAAATATCTGTATCAGTCTCTCACTTTGTGTATAAGTGGCTGCATGGGTTGGTGAGTAGCTACATGAGTGTCTATATGGGTTATTAGTTGGTTTTTTGAGTATCAGTATGAGTGTCTGAGTCTCTGCATGGTTCGGTGGGGGGTATTACTTAGTGCATAGATGCATGAATGAGTGACTCACTGTTTGTATGTGTTGAAGACAGCATGTGTGCAGGACTGTATAGGTGGATGAGTATGTGTATGGGTGTGTTAGTGAGTGAATGACTGTCTCAATAGTGTCTTTATGAGTAACTACATATGTTTTAAACTAGTATATGTGAGTATTGGGGTATATAAGTGAGTATATGTGAGAGTGAGAGATTGGAAGAGTTCCTGTACAAATAAGTAGGTGTTTCTATAAGTGATTGTTTAAGAGTGTAAGTATGTGTAAGTTTCTGTAGAAGTGTGGTAGTGTGTGTATAACTGTATATGCAAGTAAATGGATGTTTGATACTTTGTTTGCATGTGTGACTATGTGTGTGAGTAACTCTATGGATGAGTGGCGGTGTGTAACAGGATGTATAGGTGTATGAGTACATATGATGAGTGAGTACATGTATGAGTGACTGTATATGGACTGTTGGTGAATGAGTGGATGTGTGTGTAGATCTTGGAATTACTGAATAGGTGTGTTGTAAGTGGTATTGGTATGTCCATTGTTTTGAAAATGTTAGTTTGTATTTTTGAGTGTGTGTATCAAAGGTTATATTAGGGTGAGAGGAGGTCTGCCACTCTATCACAAGGATGATGTCATCAGTGATGTCATCAGTGATGTCATTTGAGATGTCATCAGTGATGTCATGAGTGATGTCACTGACCATGTCATGAGTGATGTAATATGTGACGTCCTCAGCAGTGCATTATGGAGCGCCGCGAGTTATAGTTAGCTGAACTAGCAACACGTAAACTGAACGAAGCACAA